>VWZO01009804.1:98023-157626 GCA_013396975.1 Bucco capensis
GAGTGGCCCCAGTACTGAGCCCTGTGGGACCCCACTCGTGACCGGCTGCCAACTGGATTTGATGGTACAGAAACTCTGAAAGTATTATTCTTTGAAAGGAGTTTGGCCTATACGTGTCACACAGAGTGTCTCCATTTCTTCTGTCCTTCCTTCCATTTCCTGCTCCTGCTGCCTGCTAAAGCTTGGCAGTGCATGTGATCTGGCTGTTCAATAGACCCAAGTATGAAAAATACTTAATAATGACTTTTTCTCACCACGGTTAGCATGCATGAAATGAATGAGGCTTCCTGCACAAGGGATAAATCTATAACTAAATGTCAAAACCTATAACTCTCTCTGAAGGTAGCTTATTAAGAATTTGCTGTGGTTCATTTTACAGTGACACTTCCATATTCAGGAGTGTCAGAGTACAGAGGAGCAGCCTGGGATCAATTCATTCTGACATTAAAAAAAAAAAAAAAGATTTAGAAAAGGGGGGAAAGGAGGGAGAACAGAACTGGTATCTAACAAAGCATCTGGACTCATTCAAAGATAAAGCAGACTCAAGATTTGTTAATGAGCCCCCCAGTCCCAATCAGAGAGGCTCTGTGACACAGTTAGGGTGATTATAGCTCACTGGAGGAATGCATGGCAGTCCTAAAGCCCCATTTGCTTAAACAGCATGATAAAGTTCTTCCTCCCAAATCATGTATTAAAACTCTTCAGAAAAATAGCATGAGTGAAATACACAGTATGCATATACCAGAGAGACCAACACCAAGGCTACTGAGAGGAAAGTAAATTAATGACTGTAGTAAAGTAAGGTTTCTGATACTATTAGATTTTCAAAGCAATACTGGAAGAATGCAAGGCTTTGCTTAAGGGCAATGGCAAAACACAGCTCTAACGCTGCAAACGGAGAGAAAGAGAACAAGAACATAGGTTTTGGGTTAACATTAACTACAAAATAATCAGTTCTAGGGGCTGGCTAAAAAAAATGCAAGTGAAACCTTCCCGTCTGGAAAATGACATCTTTGTATCAGCAGTAGTGTGCCAACCTCACCAGAACACTGATGGAGAAAACTTCAACACCATTGGGAAAAGGAAACGTCTCTATACACTGCCTCCCCCAGCACACAAACTTGATTACTGTTTGTCATCATCTTCTGGTTGCGAAATGAGGAGTGGGAGTTTTCCACCTTTAGAGGAGCTTATAGACCTCTTTAAACCAGAAAATTGCAATGGAGGTCAAGCTTAGCTTAAGGGAGCACTGCTCAGCTCATCTGCTGCCTCCAAACTGCTGCAGGGAAGCATGAAAAGCAACAGTGTGTCCCTGCTGACTCAGGGGGACTCTCATGGCAATGTGTGTCAACAAATTCATGGTCCTCAAGGTACTTATTTATGAATTTGCTTTCACAATAGCTGTCTGATAGCTGAGGTGGGACAGTTATTAAATTACTAGTCAAGGGAGGTCAGCCGGTCAAGGGAGGTGATAGCCACACTCTGCACTGCTGAGGCCTCACCTTAAGTATTGCATGCAGGTGTGGGCACCACAATAGAGAAAGGATATGAAATTGTTGGAGAGCATCCAAGGGAGGCCACAAAGATGGTGAAGGGTCTAGAGGGGAAGCTCTATGAGGAATGGCTGAAGTCACTTGGTTTGTTCAGCCTGGAGAAGAGGAGACTGAAGGGAGACCTCATCGCAGCCTACAGCTTCCTCATGAAGGGAAGCAGAGGGGCAGGAGCTGATCTCTTCTTTCTGGTGACCAGCAACAGGATCCGAGGGAATAGCATGAAGCTGTGCCAGGCTAAGTTTAGGTTGGATATTAGGAAAAGGTTCTTCACCCAGAGGGTAATGGAGCACTGGAACAGGCTCCCCAAGAAGGGAGTCATGGCACCAAGCCTGACAGAATTCAAGAAGCATTTGGACAACACCTTCAGGCACATGGGGTAATTTTGGGGGTTGTCTTGTGCATAGACAGCAGTTGGAATCAATGGTCCCTTCCAACTCAGGACATTCCACCTGGGTAGTTCTTGGCTAAATACTCAACAAAAGGGATTAAGACATGTTCCAGCAGCTCTGTGATATATAGCAGTATTGCTGTGAGCTACCATCTCTTACTGCCAGAAGTCTTGATGTCACCTTGTTTGCAGTTAAGCACAAACTCCTGGAGCAAGCCTGAACCACAGACGTTTGAAAGACATCTTGGCTTTGTTCAGCTCTCAGAATTCTCCAGTTCTAGGGCAGTTTCCCCACTTACATATCTTACTTATGAGTTTTTACCCTGACCTTTATATCCTACCATTTGGAAATAATAATAAAATAAATAGCCATCTCTCGATCCCTTTTATCTTTTGGGATTATTTGTAATGCCACATCAGAAATTAGACCCACCTTCTAATGAACTAAAAGTACCAGCACTCCCAGACCTGTGTATCTTTCATGGAGGATGGTCTGTAAGAGCCTGTTTATGAGAAAGAAAAATAGTGCCTGGCCCAGAGCTTGGACCTTCAGGTGCTGCCTGACTATAAATTTACAGACTATCCATAGGGAAAGGGAAAAAAATACACAGGGAGAAAAAATTGGGATGCTCTTAAAAGTTCATAAAAGCAATGGTGATTGTAAACCACCCAACACACTTTTATGGTCTTGGATGGGGATAATGTTATCAGTAGAAATGCACAGCAAAAAGCTAGCATCACCTGACATTGCTGAGGTACTGCTGCTGCATCCAGTGACAGCTTCTCAGATGCTTTATACTGTTCATTAACAGAGAAAAAGTTAAAGATTGAATGCTACAAACAATGAACAAGCCAACAACTCTCCACAACAGATACATAGAGATCAAGCAACAATAAAAAGATAAAAATAAATAAATAAAATAACTGTTTTTAAAAGGATGTTTAAAGATGTTGCTAAGGAATCTCCTGATTCCCAGAGTGACTCTGTGTGCTCTCCTGGAGGATGCTGACAGCTCTAGTGCCCAAGTACCTTGCTGCATAGAGACTGTTGCTACATGGACTATACTGAAATGCTCCCCATGTTCACTCTTGTGAGGGTCAGGACATGAACCCTGGCTTCCCTTTTGGCAGTGTACTGCCCTGCTGCTTTGCTCTGTGCTCCTTGGTGGCAGGAGCTGACTAATAGACCATCAAAAGCAATGTGAAGGGCAATGCTGCATAGAGGATTGTCTCAAACTCTATGACTCTTGCAAAACTCTTTCTTCCCAAGTGCATCCTGGCATGGCAGTGACTGTACCCATGCTCTGCTCCTGAGCCTGATGTAAATGAACTGCTTGCATCATTGATGGTTCAGTGTGGTTCAAACTGATGGGAGTGTGACCACTTCTAATACCCTAATGCAGGATAAAAGGCTTCTTTAGTAACTCTGCTGGAGTTAAAGGCGATTCACATCAGCAAAGTTAATTATGTGAGCACATGGTACAGGATTGAGATGAAAAAGATTAGGTAAATACTTAATTTCAGCCCCCCTTTCCACTCATGTTTTTTAATTGGGTGTTGTCCCTTTTTGTGCATTTTTAATCACACAGGTTTTGAGTACAGCAAAACAGGATAGATAAGTAATTGTATATTACACATATATAACATTTTATTTTAAAATTATTAAAAAGACACTTTTGATGCACATAATGCAATAAGAGGTCTGTGCTCTCTCCAAAAGGCAACATGGGAGATATCTTCTGGAAAATTCTGGATGGGAGACAGACACATTTGCAAAGGAACACACTGAGAAGCTCCCTTCTCTCACCTGATAATTATCTGCCTGCTTTCTTCTGCCTGCTTTAGAAGAGCTACTTTCTCACAGAGAGATAATACCCTTACCCAAAACAGCTCCCATCCTAATCACATTAGCATTAATTACTAGAAAAAAAAGGATATTCTAATGACAATACTAATTACTTGCAGAGATCTCAATACCTTCAAAGTACTGCATGAGAAGGAGTAGAATAATGCATAACTGTGCATGCTTTTTATCAACTCCAGTATTATTTGATGCTCATTAAATATTTTCTGAAATTAAAATGCATGGTACTTCACAACTGGAAGCCTAATTGTTTAAAAGAATAGAAGCCACAGAAGCATCTTCCTACAGTGGAAGAAGGTTTAATTTTCTCATCAGAAGAACAAAACATGTTTAGCTTAGCGTGTTTACTGTTTATCTTGTTATTCAAGGGAGCACTGTACATTGCAGTTGTGTGTTTTTCAGAGGGACTGTGGGTAACTACAGTTTATTAAACCCTGCTGAGACAATCTGTTGTGTCTGTCTGTTTTAATGTTGTTATAAGTCAGTTAAGCATGTGCCATACTTGTTAGCTGCATATATACTAATTTAATGTATTGATGGGCTGTCAGTACAAATACCTAATGAATATTAAAATACAAACTCAGATACAGAAATGCAAAGCAGAGCCAGCATGTGGCCAACGTTTTGAGGGACAGGCAGAAAAAAGAAAAGACCAGAGTTCAGAGTAAATGACAGTAAACACTCATGAAATGAACCTGAAAACAAATCCCTAGCAGCTTCCTGGGAAAGATGGAGAAAAATAATAATTAAGGGTCTCAAAAACACAGGCTTTAAATATATGCTGTGAACTTTGTCTTCTGCCAGCTGATTTCAATATAAATGAAACAAAGGATGGCTACAAGACCAGTATGCCAGTAAGACAAAGAGAACTAGAGAAAACAGAATAAAGACACTGTACCAGGGGAGGGGAGAAGGAGAAATCTCCCACTGTCTTTTCCGTGATGCTAATTTTCTGTTTAACAATGGCTCTAAAAATGGTAGCAGTTGATACTTTGCATGCTCTGCATAATATAGTCTTTCAGCAAAAGCATGTACGTACAAATCTCCCCTGCTTCAAGTGAATGTGGCAGGAGTTTGTTGGGCATGTTTCTCCCTATTAGATCACATTCAGAGTTGCAGCCAGCTGCCTGTTAGAGATTCCAAGCCTGGTGCACCATTCAGTCCAAGCTCAGAGGCATGCTGTCTCTCTTTCTTGAGGTTTGAAGTGAAAAGTGAATTACAAAGAGAAAAGCCCTTGGGCCAGAGGAGAAAGTATCAAACTGTTGTGAGCAGGGAGGCTGCAGGGTAGAGACATGTGAGCAGCTGCAGGCCTGAGGAAACCAGGGGAAAGAGCCCAAGACATACAGGATCTGCCTGGAGTTTGATTGCTGCTTCCTTCTCTATGTCTCACCTCTCTGAGATCATAAAAGTGTCTCGAGGGTAGTGGGAAGCTGGTGCATCTACCAGCTGCAGAAAAGGGAAGAAGAGTACTTAAATAGCAAGAGAGCAGGAGGGAGCTCATCATGGGCTCCCACCTGGAAACACCCTGCTAGTGCAAAAGGAACAATGAAAAGGGCCCAGTCCAAAAAGCTACCCCTGGAGCTGATGGTTCCTCCACACTGGAAAGCCTGCATATTCCTACTGCTCCCCCCCTGCAGGGTAGTGACCCACTACTGCCCATCCATCAGGCACTGCAGGGATCTGCAGAATCCCAGCGATGAAGGGACTGCAATGCAGATGCTGTGTGCTCATCAGTGTTCAGGGACACAAGGAGGTGTTGGGAAATCTCTGCTTCTGCAGGTGTCAAGGAAGATGTAAAGCAGAAGGATGCTCCATCCGCAGTCATTAGGGAGAGTGGTCAGTTGATTTAGAGGTGAGTGACATTTCTCAGCAGAGAAATGCAGGAGACAATGGGGGGAAAACCCACAGATTTCTCTATGGCAGAGCCTTCCTAGCTTGCAGCCAACAGCTGTGTTTGCTGATGGGAAAGAACAAGTCTTCACTGATCAAATGTGCAAGGGCTTGTCAAAATTTCAAGCATTAAACAGCCAGAGGATAGACAGACAGCAAGCCTTTGAAATGAAAAATCAGCGAAATTGTAAACTTATGTTAAGAATCAGAATCCCACTTTATATTAAATATATGGTTCTGTGATGGCATCAGTCACAAAATGATTTATCAATAATCTTCTGATTTAAATACAACCTAATATGATCTAAATAACTTACTTTACTGTTCGAGCTAGAAGAGAAGGGTAAACATATAGGTTTCTTTGACATCCCTCTGCTCCCTTCACTGCTCCTCTTCAAAGGACTTCAAATGTCCCCCTATAAAGCTATGAGGTGTGAAAAAACTCTCTGCTTCCCTGATCATTTGGGCTCTGGCTGCTCCTTCTCCAGCCTAGGAGATCAGTTGCAGTGGTGGCCATTAGAAATTTGCTTGAGGAACCATGGTTGGGTGGCAGGCTACAATAGTAAAGCAGAGGAGAAAAGACTAATCATAGCTTGGCAAAGAAGTACTTCATCACCTTGACTTTACAGGTAAGCAATCTCCCTCCCTGGGTGAAGAGGTACTGGCAGGGACATTCCAGGTAGAAGAGAACAAGCACCTGCCAGGAAACTTTAGGAAGAAATAACTTTTTGGTCCACTGGCAGATGCTGAGTAGATGATAGAAAACCCAGCTACAGAGACCAGGCAAGGAGAAAGAGCACACAGGTCCAAGGGAACCTACAGTTTTGGGATGGTCAAGAGATGAAGTTTGTACTTTTTAGAGCTTTCTTATTCAAACCAAACTATGTGTCCCAGAGAGCTCAGTGCAAAGCCGTCGCCAGATTTTTAGGGAAGAGAAGTGGGATCTGGACAAGTACTACTGCCTAGGTCCAGCCAATTTGCAAGTCACTGCTCTTCTCCTAATTTGCAGGGGGTTTTTATTTGCTTTCTGACATCAGATTAAGGCCTAGTACACAAAGGTAGATGTCAAGCAAACATTCAGTTCAGTTTAATATGATAGAGTGTAAATAACACAGACTCTACATTCGATCCTCACAAAATAAGACTGCATTATTCCTGTCTCTTGTGGCTCTTCATTGTTTCCGGCAGGAAAACATAGAAAGGCAGGAAATCACTTCCTCTAGCTAATAATTCACTAAAGGCCTAATCCTTTTGGGTTTGAAAAACTTTGGTGGGACAAAGGAAGCTTAATTTAGTCAAGTATTAAAGTCACACACAGAATAAAAAAATAAGGAAAATGAAATAAAATGGCACCCTTCCACCAAGAGGCTGAAGCCCAGCTGATGGCTTCATAGATGAACAGCTAGAAATGTTTGTTATGCCCAGGATATAACTGAAACACCTGAAATCACCCTTTAAAATGAAAACCAGCTCCTATTGCTCAAAATGTACACCTGTAAAAATGCTTCACTATGCAGCAGCAGCACAGACCTGAGCATTGTCACAACTGTGAAAACAAGGCTGCACACATCAATTTCCCCAAAACTAAGGAGGAGAGGAGGAACGCAAGCTCAGCTCCACATGCTCCCACCCAGGGAGGGATGGTTGCTGCAGCCAACTAGAGTGGCTCCCAGAGAGTGAGGCTAGAGAGAAGTGAGGCCAGGACATCACAGAGATGTGCTGAATGAGGCAGAATAAATCCTCACTCATCTGAAGCTGACCTGGTGAGCACGGGGAGGTGTTAAGTGTGCCCACAGGGGTGAAACATTTCCAAATTCAAGCAACTATCCACACATCCATCATCAAGGCACCGGGGCAAGGAAAGTGACCTTGTAATGACTCACCCATTTCCCTTGCTCAGTCATCTTAACAGCACCAGCAACAGAAGAAGCTACTTTGAAAGCCTGGCTGAGCTAATATATGCAACCTCAGGTTCCCATCAGTGTCACTCCTGCCTGCTGCCTTCTTCAGCCATGCCACGTGCCAGGCCCACATGTCTTGCTATTATCTGGATGCTAGGCATGCAAGTTAGCTACCATACCATCCTGCTGCTTCAGCTGTAGAGGCTTTTAGCATTATCTGCTGATAGTTTTCAAAATACCTCTTTTTTCATTGCTCTGGTCTTGCAATTTCTGTGTTGTTAAAGGTCCAGAAAATAAACTGGTCTCTGGCACTCTCTGTGGAGGAATTGAGGAAAGGGAAATATATCACCACCAAATTTCATGTTTGAAGCTATGTAAAGTTAGTTCCAATCAAGCCATCACTTGTCAAAAATTAAGAGAAGGCCATCATTAGGCCTCATTGCAGCTGGTTCAAAATCAGTAATTAACTTCTCAGAGAAAACAGATGTTTTGCAGGGAATTAGAGATGACATTTTTATCTGTGATGTACTTTTTGAGCCAAAGGAGGCCGCACATTGACAGTAAACATTATGCCAACAAACCTCAGTAGGTTGGAAGAATCTTTCTCTGCCCAAATTGGGGATGGTTTTCACAGTGGAGAGAGTAAAGCTGAAGTAAGGCAACAGATTTAAACTGCAGTGAGCAAAGCATTAGCAACACAAGGTGCTTCTGCTAACCACAAGCAGAAACAACAGAGGAAAACCCCAGCAGTGATCAGCTCTGCACTGCTGCCAGCTGAGGAGCCTTGATCTGGCAAGAAGAAAGCAGAGAGGGAGGCAAAGTGACACTAGCTCATCACAAACCCTGAATTACAGGGCCTTGAGGGTAGGAACACTCCAGCTCATGGGTGCTTTGCTTTTGCTGGGATGTAGACAAGACCGAGGAGCAGTTGCAGGCTACAAACTCACTGTTAGACCTTGCTGGGTGAGTTTCACCAGTCACAGATGTGGAAACACTGGGTTTGTCTGTGACCAGTTGCTTTTGCATCCACTGGTTCCTTGTTAGCTTATTTTTAAAAGCTGGGAATTTGGGAAATGTTAGAAAGACCTGTTTTATTTTGCACTGGAAAACGCTGATATAGGCTACAATCAGCAAGCTCTGTGCAATGCTGCAACTTACTTGAACACATCCACATCCACAAGCATAAGTGTTAACTCACAATCATAAATCATGCCAACCCCCTGTGCATACAGGGAGGGAAAAGAAAGCTGTCACTTTTGGTGCTCAGCCACCACAGTGATGGGCATCACACAAATGGATAGTGCTCATTTAATATCAATTGGATCCATGGTTGCCTAGAAGACTACCACTACAAAGCACAAAGCACTGAAACTTGGGTAAACCAATAACATAATATTTCCTGTAGCAAGAAAGACAGGAGTGCCACAGGAGAGTGAGGGTTTTCTTATTACTGACTAGGTAAAATATTTGATTCATTCCACTTTGAAAAAAACCAATCCAGCAGAAGCACAGGGAAATGCAGAGGTTAGATGAAGCACCAGGAAAGGCAGAGCACACATCTGCTTTGTCAGGGAAATTGAGTGATCTAACAAGTTTATTCTATCTCCAGCTCCTGTTCCTGTGGTAAGGGCAGGGTTTTCTTCAGTTTGCAGAACTGCCTTTGCCCCAGGGCAGAAGGCCTGCAAAGGGAAATTTCCTGCCCTTTTTCTTGCTGGGGCAAAAGTATCCAAACCTGCTAACCTGCACCTTTACCTTATGTTGAAGGATCTCAGCTGCCACAGCTCTACCCAAGCACCTGTGCAGTCTTGGCTGCTCCAGCTAAGAATCAAACCGGTAGCTTTCATGTTGTAAAGTAAATTTAATACAACCAGGAAAATCAATTTTCTTTTGTTTTGTTCTAAACTGGGATCTACTTGCTGACATGGGTCATTAAGTAAAGTAGAATGAAAAGGACTGGGAATGAATGAAAACCTATTTAACAGAGCAGCAGCACTACCTGTAAGGAATAACAAGAAAAAGACAATGCAGGGTATTTAAGGCAGTAGATAACACTCCATGTTCATCTCATCACGCCAGCATAGTCCAGCTATTCTGAAATGTGTTTAGGTAAATCAAAGAGACAGACATAACATAGTGTGGCAATAACCAATTTGATGAGAGAAAATTAAATTCTGTACAACAGCAACACCCAGCACTGTTATGGATGTAGACCCTTGGAACATTTTTTATTAGAACCTCTTTTACACAAAGCTTTGAAATGTAGTCATTAAAAATTGCTTCATAATAATACTTGGCACACAGCACAAGAAGATCTTAGCCCAGAAAAGAGCTGTTGATTTCCTTTCTTCTCCCTGCACAGACCAAATCCTAAATTCACTTACAAAATAAAAACAAATAAATACATTTTCATTAAAGATCAATTAAGCACAAGAATTTGGCCTGTCTAACATATGAAAGAGAGAAAAGAAGGCTATTCCTCATTTAGAAATATACTGCCTTCCTGGGCCACAATGGCAGCTGGGACCAAAGCAATGAAATCTGGCAACTCTGCATAGTGATTTAATTGCTTAGGGTAGTTGAACAAGTTCCATAGCATACAAGATAGCTATTGCTAGAAACAGAGTTTGTTTTTAAAGCTCCCTCTTATGCTTCATCTAAATATGTAATCAAAACTGGCCTAAAGCTGTTGAAGCCTGTGAAGCTACGAGTTTTGTATTTCCACTGGATCATGTGGATAATTCCAAAGATACCTTCCAAAACCAAGGCTAAGGAAGGAATCTCTGAGACAGAAGAAGAGATCCACAGATCTCGTGGTAACACAGCCCTTGTTTGGTCTACTTTCCCAGCAGGGACATTTTGCAGAGTCTGACTCTTTTCTGCTCACCGAAGGGATGCCCAGCAGGCTGGAACAGAACTGGGCCAAATGGCAAGAAATCATCACAGAATCACCAAGGCTGGAAAAGACCCCCAGGATCATCAAGTGCAGCCTATGACCCAATACACCACAACATCTAAACCATGCCACTCAGTGCCACATCCAATCTTTTCTTAAACACCTCCAGGGATAGTGACTCCACCACCTCCCTGGGCAGCCTATTCCAGAGCCCAATCACCCTCTGCATCAGGAAGTGCTTCCTAATGTCCTGTCTAACCCTCCCCTGCTGCAGCTTCAAGCCATGGCCTCTTGCTCCTAAAGGAGCAAACAAAGCAGGGAACAATTTTTTTTTGTTGTTGTTGCAAACATCCTCTGTGCAGGCAGATATATACAAAAGTTCTAGTTTTAGGATGACCATAGCCTGCCTACCATATCTGAAAATGAAATTTGAGTATATTTATACTTATTAAAGAATAAAGTACTCATTAAAGAAGAGGCTGTCAAAAGCAAGTGTCAACTTCAGCAAATACTTAGTTGCTGCAGTCACAAATTGCACAAACAAAAGCCTGCTCCAACAAGCCAATCATCAGGGATATATATAGTCAATGACTGAGAATAGGTGAGAAGAGACTTGCAAAATTCTGAATTAACACTGCCTTTTATCCATTTAGTCGGGAAGGTGATGCTTTAATGCACTCATTTTAAGAAGGGATAGAAATTAAAGCTGATTTTGTATGACATATGGAAAACTGTGAAAACACAGCTCTCTTTTTTTACAAATGTGCAGGAAGTTAAATGCTTTCCATAGTTACTCATGTACGATTACAAAAGATATAAATAGCAGTTTTAGGAGTTTTAATGAAGGCAGAAGGTGCCCAACCTATGAGACTGTTCTGCTTACAGTATTGGCAGGGACTGTACAAAAGCAAGTGTTTTCTAGTAGGACTGAGTTGCTCAGTATATGTAGCTCAGACTTTTGAAAAACAACACAACCTCTCCCTCTACATTTGGTGAATTTGATTCCTGGCTATTGTGTCCCAACTTTGCCAATGGCTATTATATACAGGTATCCTTTATGTAATAGATACCTCTATTACATTTTATTTCCTTGGCTCCCACCAACAGTTTCTAGAAAGAATGCGCTGTTACTCACTTAAATTGGACAATTCCACAATAGTGGAGGGAATAATGGAGAGGAACCACAATCCCTCAAAGTGATAATAACCTGCAGAGATATTTCACTGCTCATTTTTTAACCAAAACCTGACATTTCTCATTATTTCAGAGTGCAGACTGCCTAATCCAGAAGTATATCTATCACAAGTAATTCAAGTACAGAACTGACATTGCAATTATTTTTACTAGTACTAGCCAAAAATGAACTATGTCTCAATGACCACAGATCAAATGTCTCCTAAAAATACAGCGGTATACCTGCATTGAAAATTTCCAATTACTGGAACGAAAACATGCAGTTGTCAATCCGAAGAAAGTGTTTAGGGAAGAAAGTGTCTCTTTTTTACTCCATTCATTACTTTCCTATAGCCCATCCCTGTCAAATACCAACAGTATTTTATATGTTACTTAACATGTAAAAATCCATCAGAAACCATAATGAATTTATCTATCAAGCAGAGATAACAGTAGGTCTACTGCAAAATGCTCACAATAAAATATCAATTCATGGGAAACACACCAGAGTCTGGCTTTTGCTGGAGACTCAAAAGCAAGCCCAGTTTTGCTATAAGGTTCAGGACCCAGGTGAAAAGTGCTGAAGCTTTTCAGCTCACAGCTCTTACACAAAACTAGGCTCTTTGTGGCACTCACAAATACCACCACTGACTATAAGAAAAGAGAAAAACAGACTTTGTTCTACTTTGACCAAGGCTGTTCTGCATTTTTTTTCTTAAATGAAGTGTTGTAAATCTCAATGGCACCACAGAAAAATTCAAGATTCCTGTAATTGTCCCACTACAATGAATAATCAGAGACCAAATGATGTGTTATTATCATCAGCTATATCTCTGATGCAATCTGCATTTACTATTCTCCAGGTTTGCAAAGAATAGAGACTTCCCAGGAAGAGCTGTATGCTTTAGTTTACAACAGTGGCATTTTCTTCCCTGCTACCATTCTCTTTATGCTGAAAGAGTGTGGGTGGGAGAAAGTGAACAGAATTGAGCCCTCTCTCTTAAAAAAAAGAGTGAGTAACCAAATAAAGGGGTTTTTTTGTTGAACTACTCTAATAACTTGACATCAGGCCTTTTCCTATACGTGTGATCAAACTGGTATTACTACAATGCTACTTAACTACATGACTGGGATTTTTCTACCAAAGGTCAGTTTCAGAGTAAAAACAAAACCAAACCCCCCATGATACCTCTATATTTATGCCTCCTTTATTCATCATTTTGGCCAAGGTTGCAGTAAAAATTATTTACTGTGTTGAGGATTGGAGTGCAGAGCTACTGAGGAACAGTATACCATACCAGCTAGGAATTCAGGGCTTAGTCATGAATGAGGACAACAGAAGTTGGGGTGTAATGGTGACTAACAACCACCAGCATGATGAAGTTGGCACGTGGGCAAACGCTGTGCCAGAATACACTGTGCAAGGTATTGCTGATTCAAACTGGGGAAGGTACAGTTGTGGTCTCATTCAACATCGTCTCCACAACTGCCCTTACCTTCAAGCAGCCAGATCTGGTGCAAATAAGAAACACAGGGATCAACAGGAGAACAGAGACCTTATCTCAGGAGAATAAAAGCCTTCCTGACGTGCATGAAAAAGAGAGGAACTGAGAGTGAGTGAGAGCAGAAACAGTGACAGAGAAAAGCAGTAGGAGCGAAAAGCCAATATTAACAAAATCAAACAGTTACACACTGGCTATGAAGAAATTTGAACTGTAAAGATTGCCCTGGGATTAACACAAAGGAGGAAAAGCTTCCCAGCAGGAACAGCACCAGAAAAACAACAGACCTCCCAGGGGAAAACACTCAAGTGAACAAAAATCCCCCAGACTGGTATTGAGATGGCACTTGATGAAAGGACTCGTATGGTGTGCTTGCCTATCAAAGCAGGATAATAGATTTGATGACCCAACAGAGCTCTTTGCTTCTTATGGTCATAGAATAACAATAAAGCAAATTGTCTCTAGCATTGTCACTTGGGTCTTATACCAGACAAGTGAAGAACTTGGACCACAGATCTAAAACAAGAACCCCAGTGCAACAGTAACTGGTTTTGGTGTGCCCCATTGGTGTTCCCCTACTGATAAGGAAGACACGTGGTAGATGAAGGACATTAGACCTCTCATCTCACTGCTCCTCCCCTTCTCTGCTCTTCTTCGTTCTGCTAGTGCCCCTTGGTGCTCCTCTGAGGGCCTGCCTAGGAAAACTGGTGTGGCACACCTGGCTTGCCCAGCTTCAAACTCCAAACCTAGCTCCCTGTATAGCCAAAACATGAGAGGTATCTCTGCCCAAAGATCGCATTAGAGGCAGTTCGGAGCACCTAAGGGAAAGTACCCTTTGGAGACCCTTGTGTGGCATACAGCTGCCAACAGCTGGCTTTTGAAAACAGTTTAGCTTTTGATGGCCAAGAGTAAATGGTATTTCTAAATAAAAACATCTCTATAATAGCAATGAATCATTAACTTTATTAAAGCCAACCAAGCTTACTTAAAATACTATTACATGTGAGCACATAAATAGCTAAGTAAATACAAAGTTATTTCTGAGCTCTGCAGGGGATATTAATAACAACAAATTCACTCCAGTGAGACCATGAAGACTCTACTCAAAAGTCAAGGTTTCCTTATTAAAATACATTTACAGCATCTTGGTCCAGCAGAGATTTATTTACTTCACTTTTCGTACTGAAGGCTTATACCACTATTACTATGGCTCTATTATTAGTGGGTAAAACACAAATGCTAGTGAGCTGAAGGATGAATCCAAGTGTTTGATGGACGGATGGTTCAGGGACCACTCATCCTTTCTGAGAGGATTTTACTCTACTCTGTGCTAACATCTGATACTGGGGAGCACTTCCTTTCCTTTCACTCACTGCATATCTATAAAGGAGTATTAGATTAACTCTCACTTCACCAGCCCTCTGAGTATCTGCGATCTCAAACCACTACCTCTAGTGCCTTTTGCTGATAGCAATCCTTGATGTACAGTGTCAGCACAACTATGAAATCAAAGCATGTTATGGCAAAATGCCTCCCAAGACTGTTAAAAGTTTTGGCCTCCCACATGAAATGAATTATTACAGTGTTAGTTTCCTTTTAGCTCTGCTGTCAAGTTCTCTGTAGCAAAAAACTGCCAAGGGTTTTATAATGGTTCTTGTCACCTTGCATCTAACTGCCTCAGAAACATGTACAGTTGACTTCAGCCATCGCTTTATCCATAATTTCATCCTAAACAACCTCAATCCCATAAAAGCCACAGAAGAAAAATTCCTGCTTTATTATCATATCAAGCATGTCATGTTCTTGAAATAAACCAGCATCATGAAGCTTTAATCCTTTCAAATTCCCCTAAACACCATCAATCAGAAACTGTCAGCTCAAGTGTGACAGGAAACCTGTTTCCATTCCTCTGAGACCTTGGTGAAATCAGTATCATGAGCTCATTTTTTCCTTTAAAGAGGTTCATTACAGAAGTGCAAAGCATCAAGAACTGGTCTGCAGCACAACATCAATATTGGTCTATCCTCTGCTGAAAAGTTTTCACAGAATGTCCTGAATTGGAAGGAAACCACAAGGATCATCAACCCAATGTGTGGCAAAAACCTTTGTAGTTTTCCAAGGTATGTGGCTAAGAAAGGCACTGGCAAACTCGCTAAGCTACTTCAGCAGGCATGTGACAGAGCCTTCCCACAGCAAAGCTGAAACATGTATGTGACAACCTGTGTGCAAAGACTCCCTTCCATTATTAAAGCCAGATTCTTACTAGAGAAGCAGGCAACTCTTGCTCAGACGTTTGCCAATCAATAAACTAAAGATCCCTCTTCTCTTTGCCTAAACATAAACTGACTATCAAGCAGCTTGCAATATTTCAAAACATTTCTGTTTGTGTCAAAATGCTGAGCAAAATAACAAATTCATACCAAGATGTGTCAGTGATGTTATTTTATCCTATTAGGTCTATCTGACTTACAGGGCTGTGAAGCATTTTCTCCAAATTTTGACAGAAAAAAATTTGATCTTGTCTATTGTCCTGGTTTGAGTTAGAAAAGAACTAATCCTCTTCAGTAATTTTACTTTTTAGCTAAGTCTTCTAAGTAACTGCACTTTCTGAAGTTAACAGCATGTTTTCACAGACAGTGTCTAGTTCTAGGAGTGGTAACACTTGATGTTTATTGTTATGCCAAGGACTGGTGTGCAGATCAAGGTCACTGTTTAATCTTGTGTACCACATTGAGGGGTGCAGAAAGTAAAAGGCCACAGCTGTGGGGAGGAGCAGACAGTTCAGGTGACCCTAAACTGAACAACTAGGAAACAGGTTTCTTATCACACTTGAGCTGACAGTTTCTGATTGATGCTATTTAGGGGAATTTGAAAGGGTCCTTCCATTCCTTTAGCCTATTTTTAAAGAAAAGACCCCAAGAGAGCATATTTAAGCAGGTATATATTCATAACTGCTTCAAGGCTCCTCTCATTTTCTCTGTTTTACTGAAAAGAGCATTGACAGGTTATTCTTCTGAGCACCTAGTGTGTTTACATAGTTTTCATTATCCTGCATTTTGTCTAACAGTTTCTTTATTTACAAGGATTTCAACTTCCTCAGTCAACACAGAAAAAATTCCCATGGGGGAAGTGGAGAGGTTTGGGAGTTGAGAGCACGAGGCCTTCTGTTTTGTGTTTATCATCTGGTAAAAATAACCCTTAATTAACTTAGTGGTAATGGTATGCTGTTATAATGCATGGACCTTCAAGCTTATGCAAAGAAGTTTTCAGGCTTACTTCTGCCTCTACTTCATAAAACCAACCCACCCATATTAGAAGCATCAATAGGCAGGCCCAATTTTCCAAAGCACTGATGGGAATACCAGACTGCCAACTACAACATAACACAATCAGATGACAGGAGATGTGTGAGTTAGCCTCCACTTCTGCAGTCTTTCTTCCCTGGAGCATCAGAGAAGCTGGGGCTAAGCACTGTGGAGAGGCTAAAGGACATTAATGAGAGTCCATGGTTTTTCAAACACGTCTTAGGGCTCCTTTGTAAACTATTTCCTAGTATCAAATGGCCAAACCCCATGCAGGATGGGCAGATGTATGACTATTGTAGCAACTTGAAAAATGACTTCACAGAGAATGACCCATTTCTTTCATCTACCATTTCAAATGTCATCATGATTATTAAAAATCAAGCCAATAACATTCCTCTAGAAGATAAGGTGAAAGACACACAGGATAATGATTGAAGTCAATCTACCAACTGCTACAGCCCCAAATATTTTGGTCAATAAGCTTTATTAGTAACTGATATTTTATGCTTCTTTGAACTGCTACTTCTTCTGGCCATCAGCTTTCCTATATTCCTCCAAGCATCCAGGTTCCAATCATCCGACAGTAAATGCCATGGCAACTGATGTTGGTCCCAAGAGTATGAAAGACAATACTGCCAGCAAAATTCAATAAGCAGTGTAATGAACTAGAACAGATCATGGGAAGAGAGTTGTGGGTTCATAGTATGGACAGTGAGCAATCTGGAGGACTCCCTGGATGTCCCAGGGCTACCCATGTCCCAGGCATTCACATACACTGCTGACCTCAGTGCCTGGATAAGACAGAAGGATGCTGCAAAGGAGCAAACTATAAGCTTGGAGGAGAAAGGCAGCAGGCTGGTGCAAAGGAAAGAGCAGTTTAAAATGAAGGGATCTGCAGATAGTTGGGCTGAAAAGGCCATTACAACACCTAGTCCATAAAGGTGTAGGAAAAGCTGGAGGAAGATTTTTCAGAGCACAAATCAGGATTAGGCACTTTCCTCCCATGCATTTTCAACTTCCTAAACTTTCAGCTTACTGGTCTTCCTATGCTTCCACAAAGTAATCATCTGAAGACAAAAATCTAACAGGATCTTACAAAATTGAAAGGATAAGAAATAAGCACTCTTGCTTTTATCTACTCAACTTCTGATAAGTATGGAAAAGCCTTAATTATAAGCATAGGTTAACTATGTGGCATCATTATAGTGCTGATTTAGAGTTGGCCAACTGAATTAATTGCATCCCTTACCTTCAGGTTTCTTTGATGTGGAGCCTTAATTCAGACTTTCCCCATTTTATGATGACTGCTTTTGGAATTATTTTAAGCATTCTTTTCTATTTCTTTCTATCAAATAATGGGTTCCTACTTTCAACTTTAACAAAGATTTCAGTTTAAGAGTTTCTAATGATATTTAAGTACCTAGCTAATACTAGCTAATTTAGCAGACAGTGTAACAGAGGAGAAATGGCGTGCTAAGAGCAGCAGCTCTGATTGACAAGGCCTTGAACAACCACCTCATAATTTCATCATTTTTCCCCATTTTGAGTTAAAAAGTAACTCCTGAATATCATACTACTTCCTCCTCCAACCACAAACTACCCCATTTCATTAAGACTAAGTCCCAAAGCTTAGCTGAAATTTCTTTGACAGAAAGCCTTTCAGTGGCTCAAGTTCAGAGTGGGTAATAAACCTCCAGCCAGGAAACAATTCTCTAGAAAAGCAAACGTTGCCAAGAAAGCTTCCTGAAACCCTGCTGTCAAAGCACTGTGACTCAAGATAAACACCACTGAAGTCCCAAATGAAAGTGACACATACTGCTGACAAGAACAGCAGACAGAAATAAGGAACTTTCTTGCCCAGATGCAATGTTTACATTAATGCTGGCAGAGGCTCATGAAGTCCAGCACCTGGCCTACAGAGAGAAAGACTTTGGTTTGCAGGTAGCACATCAAGTATATTGCCATATCCATGAATCATGATCTTCACCCGCTAGCATCACAAATTGAACTTTAGGAAGGCACCTCCAGATAGTAATAAACTATCCTGTTTATCCAGATCAATATATCAGTGCAGACCAGCAGCATTTCTCCTGCTGAATAAAGATACTCTGCTATTTACACAGAGATAACCTGCACCATTACTATTAAGATTCAGCCCTGTGATAATTCCAGCTGTAAAGGATCAGCTAGATATTTATTACTGATCTAAAGGCCTCTAACATTTAAAAATTTTATCAAGAAGCTTATCATTGCCTAGCCAAGATGAAGGGCTGCCATCTCTACTTCTTCCTCAGTTTTGGTGTATATGTAAGTGCCTGTGAGGGATGAGAAAGCTGCTCTGTGAGCAAGTGAATCTTCAGAACTGAATCTGAAATGCAGCACTGTGGGCATCATATTGAATTGCAATAGGCTGAAAGAAGCACAGCATGGTCTGCTCCCAGTGCCGCCAGCCTAGGACAGAAGTCTCCTGGTGAGATTCACTTACTCAGGCTTTATTTCAAACACAAGCAAAAAAGATGACGACAGTTCAGCCCAACAAACAGACAAATGACTTGCTCATACTTCCTAGAAACTGGGGAATAAAAGAAATACAAAATCCTTTCTCCTTCACAATGAACAGCAGTAGTGATTCCAAGCACCAGTTTTGGTTTTGAGGTGATTTTGAGACTTCCATCCTAAGGGGACAAGAGCTTACAGCCCTCTCTGCACCTTCAAGACCCAACCCTTGCCCAGCTGTTCCCCTGCACCCACTCGAGGCTTCACCCCACAGGGCCTCCCCACAGATCACTATCCCTGTTTGGCAGTGCAACAGACAACAGGTTTCTACACAACAATGAAGCAGCTAAAAGGGTCTAAAAGCAGTAGGAAAGTGCTTTGGGTGGAAAAAAGGAGAGTTGGTGGTGCCAAGGTACCAGGTAATCTAAAATAAAGCTGGCAGGAGGGAGAGGAAGGATGCTCTGCTGGCTCCTCAGCCTGCAGCCTCCCTTAATCTCAGCTACTGCAGCTCTCAGTAGAAGCAGAGAGGCTGCTTCTCCTAACTTCAACCCTTAAGAACACCTCAATGCCAAAACCACCCTGGATTTCTTCTATAAAAAAAATAATCCCCAGAGCAAGTAAACAGTTAAGCCACGTGGCCTGCAGTGGGAATAAAGAAGGTAAAAGCTGGGGAAATAGCCAGAAAAGAGGTGGTGGGAGAAGCAAAGCAACAGCTTTGCTGCCTAGCTGAGGGATTTGCAGAGTTACCTTGGAAGTGCTGTTCATCCCTCCAAGCTCAGTTTCCTGCTGCAAGCTGGAGTGACAGCACCCTAGCTTGTAAAGCAGGAGAGGGTACTACTATGTGTTATTCCTCTGCTCTCTGCTGCTGGCCCAGCTACACACACACACATTTCATTTTGGGGGCAAGAATAAAACACAAACCCTGCTGCCAGCACAATGATTGACTCATACAACCACACATATATTTGTTACTGGGTTGAACACCTGCCAGTGGTTCCTTCTAAACTCTCTTATCTTCAAGAGGCTCTTAAATATTTCACTTGGAGCAAGAATGCTACTTTAAAAAACATTAAAAATGAGTGTTGTAGGTGTTTCTAATTTAAGAGGGACACGAGGAAGATCAACAAACCCTCATTTCCTCTGGGTTTTAACCATGCTTGATTTTCAATTGCTCTTCTTTAATGGATTTTACAATTTTCTCCAGATTTATATGAAATGGGAGAAAAACACTGGGGAATTTGATGCTGAGGGAAAACTCCAATGGCTTTTTGAAAGCCCTGACTGCTGCACAAGTGTGACTGTCAGAGCTGACAATGTTTCTGTAGCTTTGCATGGTACTTCACAGGCAGAAAAAAGAAATGAACATAAATTCCCTGTTTCGTTGGGATGTTAATCTTGAGCCTTACATCTAAATTATGCCAAAGACATATTTATAGGATTAAATTCTCCCATCAGATAAACCACTATAAATCTGGCATAATTCCATGATCCACTGCTAATTAACTAAAGACCTCCCAAACCTAATGAAATTAATACAGCCAAACACTATTAAAAATAGAGTCATACTTCTCAACTAACTCAAGGCTCAGTTCTGCATGCTTTCTCTCACATGCTGCTCTAGGAGTACCCCCAGCAAAGCCAAAAAGATCATTCCTGGGCCAGCAACTTCTAATCTCTGCTCTCAAAGCTGCATATCTGTGTTTTACTACTCCACTACTTCTCTCTCCAAATATTATTGTAATGGAGTTTTTGTTTGTGTTGGTTTTTTATTTTAAATAAAAAAAAAATCAAATTTTCAATTAAAAACCCAAACAAACCCAAACCAACAGCTTAACTGTCTTATAGGCTTTCTGTAGGTATCTTTGGTGATACTAATGATCTCTTTGGTCATGTTAAGGCATCCTGCCTATGGAACTACAGCCAATAAAGTTATTTTTTCCCCTTCATGCTTGTTACTAGTTGAAACCTTTCTGCTTATGTGGGAGCAGCTGCAGTATGAAGTTAACTACAAAGCTTAAGTGGCAGCTTTTCTTCACTATTTTGGAAACTTACCTTGTGTTATACTATTACTATTCTTTCAGCTGAAGACAACAGTAGCAAATAGAAGGGAAAAAAAATTACAATAAGCATAAAAGAATCATTACCTTTCCAAACCAGTGTGCTTCCCCCCCAGGCTCAGTCCTGAACTGTGAGGGCTTTTAGAGTGAACTAGCAAAGCCCCTGCATGCTATTAAGCACACGTGAGAGAGAGTTATGCTCATGTGCTGTGATAAATTACTACCTGTAGGATTTAATCAGGAGTGTAAGCACCCTCTTGGGCTAGGCTGAAACCTCTAGTTATATTGTGCTGTGACTATAATGAACTAATTATTAAAATCCTTGCACTGAGAGTGATCATTAGAGGAATATGATAAAGTATTTGATTAAGTCCAAGTATGACATACTTTACTGACTCACACTACCAAGCAGCAGCAAGGAGCTATTTTCAATATCTTGCATATGAATTTAAAAAATTTAGATTTTTTTCCTGATTAATTCTGTTGTATGGGATTATAAATCCTTCCTTGGCCTTCTCTCCTCCTTTTTTTTAATTTTTTTTTTTTTTGCAGGTCATTTAAAGCACCATCTATTTCTGTTCATTTACTCTAATTTTATTCTGTTTATTCTATTGTTTTATTGAGCAATTTCAATATTCTGTTTCTATACAAGGCTTTTCCCTTAGTCAGGAACTGCAGTCTGTAATAACAGCAATCAAGGCAGTTCATTCTGACAAATGTATGTCAGAGGAAGACTGCTGTGACTTTGAAATATTGAAAGTGACTGATAACATAATGTGTGAAGCAGAATAAATGCATACAAATGGAAGTTTTAGCTGAGCAGTCAAAGTATGAACTAAATACAGCATCAGGGCTCCACGCTGAAAGCTCTACGTGCAGGTGGTTACAATGGCAAATTACTAAATGCACTTTGCAAAAGTTTTTTATGAATAAAGTGGTAAGCACAGTTTTTCCTTGACCATATCACTTTTTCTTTTTCTTCCCCCTCCTCCCCCCCCCAATTTTTCCACCCCTGCTTGCACACTTAGACATAAAGCAGAATGAAGTCATGTTTAAGTACAGAACTTGGGTCTGGAAAGGTATTTGGTTTTTAGAAAAGTCATCAAAGCTATGATGGTTGGGATCAGGGCCCTGCTTTATTTTGGGCTAACCTAAATTGGTACAAAAGTAGCATATAGAACACATTGTGCAAAGAGGAGTCCCTGACACATCCAACTGGTTTATGTTAGCCAATGTTACTATCTGTTTTGATTTCTCCCCCCCCCAAAAAAATCCTACAGAGCCAAGATGTGCTAGTCTGGGGGCTCATTCTGAAACAGGCCAATGTCAGAAACCAAATTTGTGAAATATTTCAAAGGAAATTTGGATCAGACTGGCACACATAGATAATCACACCTGTGCCTGGGTTTTGATGTGCTGCAACCTTGTGCTCCTTATCGTGTTTGTGCCAGGACAAGCTGCAGCAGTGTTATTTCTCTGCCTGCCTTGGGCAGAGGCTCTGTAATTGCTGCAGCAGCAAGAGAGCTGGATGAGTGCTCCAGGTGCCTATGTGCCTGCTTCCCATGGCTCAGACCTTTGGGAGCTCTGGTATGCAGTGCAGCCTAGCTGGGCTCTGTGGTAACTGAGGCATGCAGCACAGTTTTCCACAGCTACTTACTGGTTACACCATGCCAGACAAAAATCTTGACACAAGCCTCTCTACAAGGCCACCACCAGGACTTATTTGGGAGTTGGACAGAGGTCCTTAAGACCTTGTGGTACCTGATTGCCAGAGCCTTTGTTCCTCAAGGTTACTGAGGTCCCATCTATTCAGAGAGTAAAGGCTTCCTCACCCTATCTTCACCTTCCAGCTAATCTAATCCTCTCTAACCATCATACTCCAGATATATTGGTGACCCTTTTGGGGACACTGTCCAACTCCTCCTCCCAGTTTCCACCTGATCGCTCTGGGGAACAACCTACCCTACTGCAGAAAGCTTCTCTGAGTACTTTCCTTAGATTTCTTACTTAGCTAATCTCCTTGCATGGAGCTCAGCAATAAGGAAGGCTTCATTTATTAAACCCCTATAATGACTCCAGGTACCCAGCTCCTCCCTCTCCTCTCACTCCCTCTGTCCCTGCAGCAAGCTTTCTTCTTCCTTGCAGCCTGGTACAGCAAGGGAAGACATCTCTGCTACAAATCCTGCTACCTCCTTTCCTTGGCTATATTTGCTGAATACTTTCCACACATTTTTCATTTCCCTACCTCTGAACTTCATGTCATCAAGCAAGGCTAGCACCTTCACTTGCCTACTGACAATTCAAGGATGGGTGACAAATAGCAGATAAGTGTTTTATGGCAGGGGAAATCTCTGCAGGCTGAGGTAGCTCGTGTTGCAGCAGCTCCATGGGCAGAAGCAAAATTCTTAGTTCAGGTATGGATAAATCCTTCCAGTTATCATACTATCAAGTTCACTCTTTACCAGAGCATATTTTAGCTTTGAAAACAAGCTTTATTTTCAAGAAAAAGCCTTTCATTTTTATCTGAAAAACTGGACCAGTTGAAGGCTAGCTTTTTGGTCCAGCTAAAGGTTAATTACCTTTTAAGCCAACAAAATGGGTTAGGAAAGATCTATTATTCTCTCCTATTTTGCTACTCTTGCTCATTTTAACAGAAATAGGTTGACCAGTGTTTCGAACAACTTAGGTTGAAAGTCAGGAGCCTTGACAGGTAGGGCAGGTATGGGGTAGGCAAGCTAAACTCTCATTTGTGGTTATTATGGTTCTGTCATCAAGAGAGTTGCATGACCAGATCCTTTCTGTTTTCAGGGAAAGATTTGCACTCATTTTTCACCTCACTTTCAAGGCAACACTGCTGGCCATCTAAGTCAGAGTAAGTAGTTAAACCTGTTCCTCCCAAGACTGATGCACACAAACTTAAGAGAAGGTAGCCAGAAAACAAAAATATACTACAGGAAAGCATGCAATAACCATAAACCTAATCTCTTCTTTAAGAATTAATAAAAAGGCAGGTTCTTGGAGGGAAGCCACTTGCTGAGACTTCTTTTAGTGTTATCAGATTTATAACCAAGCAGTTTCAAATTCTGCAGCCACGCACTTACTCACTCTATAAAAATTTAAAACACACAAACAACTTAGCTTACAAGAGATATTGCTTCCACAGAGTTGGATGAACACCACTATTTCCAACAAACTACTGCACACATGTCACTGGGTAATATCTGGTTATTTTACATGCTGACTCTGAGGTGCCTAAGGCTATAGAAGTGGATAAAAAGTATTAA
Source organism: Bucco capensis (assembly GCA_013396975.1). NCBI lineage: Eukaryota > Metazoa > Chordata > Aves > Piciformes > Bucconidae > Bucco > Bucco capensis. Next base: position 122,330 of record VWZO01009804.1, read on the forward strand.
GATATAGTTTGCAAAGTGATATCTACTGGTAATTTAACATATTACAATGAGACTGGAGGGATGGTTCATGGGTAATGATGGGGAATTAATATGCCTAAACAGCTTACCTGGTTTGCCTTTCTGCAACTTTGAATGCAGTACCCTTTCTGAAAGTGAGTATTAATTAGGAAAATGACAAGCCATAGACTTGTCTTTTTCATGACTTCTCTTTTCCAACATGCAGCAACTCCATCACCACAGCATCCTAAGGAGGCAGAGATGCCTTCCCATGATGAAGCTAGCAGGCAGCTCTCTGATTTTACAGCTCTGTGCTGTATAAATGCAAGATCTAATGCCTCTCCCTTATGATTTTCTGTCCCATGCTTCATCTCAGTGATGTTGCTTCAGGATCCTTTAACTTACCCCATCAATTAATATTATGGTATATTTTAAAAGCCTACTAATCTGCTTGCTGCCTTTATATGTTTTCATTAATTAACTTCCCATTATGTGCACATTATAAACTTCAGACCTGCTGCAGAATCTTTTAACTCACCTCATCAGTTAATATTACAGCAGATTAAAAAGTTGCTAAAGTCTGTGCTTCTGTAGGCATCTCCATCTCTTTCAGCTTCTAATCATGAACTTACTGAGACCTGCAAGCACCAAATCTACAACCATCAGGAATCAATAAAACCATTTTCCTGCTCTCACAATGCGATATGTGGGAGCCACAGCTTCTCTGTGCTCCTACAGCCAGCAGCCCCTGCTAGCAAGGGAGATGCAGATAACAAAGCCAGGAAACACTTCTGATGACAGTGCAGGAATCTTCAAAACCTGCAGCTCTGCATTAGGCAGTTAGAAGAGCAGGATGCAAGGGACAACATCAGATCATCTGGTCCTTGGGGAAAGCTACTAGCACTGTGCTTATACAAGATTACAGAACACTAAGTTTAGGTGAGATAGCTGTGGACTTGGTAGAAAATAGAAGAGAGAATAGTGGTGGGACAAAAGCTTTCTGCTAGGGCTTTACATGAAGTAATAGATGGCATTTCTAAAAACCACAATGAAGCTTTATGTTTTCTTACAGCCCACCATTTGAGGTTACAACTCTTCAGCCTGGATTCGGTGGCTCAGAAGTGAGCTGTGCAGAATGTGACTACCCTGCAGCCCTTCCTGGAGCAGGTAGCTGGCTAGCTGAGCAGCACCTTCACAAGGTGAGTTTCCCAGCATGAAGACCAACTGCAGTTTATCTTGGAGGCATTGGGTCAGGAAAAAGGAAGGTGGATGTATTTTGGGACCTAGGGCCTGGTGCAGTTCCCAGTTTCACCCCTATGGGTCTAATGTAGACAGCAAAAATTAAGGATAGAATGACTATGGGATTTTGTATGGTCAAGAAATATTACACTGATGTTACTACCAGGCTTTTCACTTAGTATCCTGGCTATTTGAAAAACTACCTTCTTATTATGTGCTACTCTGAAGTTAAGGCTTTTATTAACAGTGACTACATCTGAATCAAGTAAGACTGGATTCTCATGTTAGGTTGCTCAGAAGTCTGGAATTAATTTTGATTTTTTTCCTCTCTAATGTAATTTCAGTTATGTGAACTTGTGACATGATCTAAAGGAAGGGTCTAAGAATTACAGCTTTCTACTTAAATTCAGCTTGAAGTCCAATAATTCTTTCAATTTGCAGAGTTTTCTAATATCTGGAACAATAACAAAAAAAGTTCTTTGGGCAGGGATTTTACTGGTTTTGTTGTTATATTTTTCAGAATGTTATATATACAGCTCAGAAGAGTATTTCAATGCTACTCAAATTGTTGAGACAAAGCAAAGCTGAGCTCTTACTAAGGCATCCACCATTCTGCTGATGATCACTGTATTTAATCATGGAAAATCTAATTACATCATTATTGTCAGTCCTCTGAAGGGTTAGGATGTAATCTAAAACTCTTATTTTCCCCACAACTGGTAAAAGGTAAATTGGAAAGTAAGGCACAATATCTTGAATTTTCATAAAGAAAAAAAGGGAGGATCTCTGTAAAGAAAGGGGTATACAGTCCCAAGGACTCAGAAAAAGAAATCAAGATAGTTAGGAAGGAAGTAATTTTCCTTGCACTGGAATCTTTAGACATCAGTGACCTCCAAGACACAGAATGAAAATCTAAGGAGAGAGAATTAATAGCAAGAAGACATGAAGAATTATGACTCAGGGCAGGAACTTTCTAAAACTCAGGGTTTTGCTGATGAGATAAAAAAAAGGACAAAAGAAAATCCATACAATTTATTTCAAGCACATTGGTAATTTTTTGCTAAAGGGGTGTCTGAAATGCTATGCAATGGCTCTTTCCTCTACCTCCAAAGTGTTGGTCATCTGAAAGTGCAACACTTGTTGCTAGTCAGGTGTCTTTAGGCTTGCCATGAGGAAATCATGATAAATGTCCATTTCTCTCCCCCCACGGGGCAGAAGGCAAGTCACAAATTCTTTGTGGCCTCTGTTGATTTATGCCAAGTTCAGTCTGCAGTTTCTGCAGAAGCTGTATGGTAGCTGTACCTTTGATACATTACGCCATCGCATACCTCACCTCTCAGATTTTTCAGTGGTAGTGGCTGTTGACAGCTATGATCAGTATGAAATTAGTGTTTCCTCTGCCTCTAACGTGCTCTGTAGCCAGAACTCTAGTGTAGAAGAAGAGAGTGAGCCAGCAAAGGAAGCAGAGATGTGAGCAGGATCTGAGCACTTTACTGTCACTCCTTTTTTCACTGCCACCAAAAGCCAGCCACCAGCACAGCACCTGAGCCATTGCTGCTGTGCTGTAGGAAGCATAGATATCTATGAAATACTCAAAAAAGAGTTTGATCTTATATTTATGCCTCCCAAGGGTGCAATGGAAGTTTTAAAGTTTAGGGCTGAAAAGACTTCTTAACAAGTATCAAATTTAGTGTCAGCACACAGTTCCTTAAGATCCAAAAGGCACATCATCTTCAAACCGTCCTAAGAAATTTGGCAGTTCCTATTATTAAAGCTTGCAAGACAAAAATAAATAGAAAGAAAACTGACAGGCTGCTCAGAGCCTGTTCAGAAGGTTAAGTCTTAGTGGCAAAGAAAAGGGGACAGCAATACATCTGAGGACATCAACTGGCTGTCTAATGGCATGGCCAGATACATCTGCTAAGATCTGCGACATGTGAATGCAGTCATCAGGATGCTACAAGAGGTCTATTATCCAAATGTTACCCAGATTATTTTCTAAATTACTTGTGCTACAGCCACGCATGTATTTTCAGGATGGACTTGAAGCAGCTGTTTTTGGAGAGAGTCTGAGGCAGAGAGTGGTCACAGATGCTGCATGAAAACTCAGTTGGCCACTTTGCCATCCCAACACAGCAAAAAGTCAATCCCATTCTGCAGTCAGACCTCTCACTGCTACTTATGTCTTTGGTTTGGCCTAGAAGAGGTTTTCTGCACACAAAAAGAAAAGGTCTCAAAGATAATTTCCTTTATAGTGTTTTCAGTTGCTTACTCTTCTCCTTCACTAAGCCATACCTCCACAAAATGCTTTTATGATGTTACACTTTGAACGATATAACTTTTCTCATCAAAAATATTTTATTCATCTCTAAAATGTAAGAGTCTGGAAAGAATAATCCTGAACAGGGTTTCATCTTCTGTGGTGTGGCTGAAATGAATTTTTTAAGAGCTCAGCAAATGTTTGTGGAGTGTCTAAGTGATGTGCATTTTGCCATACTCTCCACTAATATTTTACTATACTCAAACCTGCATTTGTAACAGCAGTTCTGATTTCAAATTGCACCAGTTCAAACATGTGGGAGCACTCACTCCTTCAAGGGTTTATGTATCACCTTACACTTGTGAAACTACAAACACAATATGAACCAAGGCAAGCAAGTGTACCTCAATGGCAGAACATTTCCATATGATACTTGCTTAATTGCATGAATTTAAACTCAAGTATATATCAAACTTCTTGTGTTAATTTAGTTGTAACCTAATAAAAGCTTTTTCACTTTCTGATTCCATGGTGGCTGGAGGCTCATTCTGTACTGGTAAGACTGCATCTCATGTAAATACTTGGGCACTAGCTGGTACAATTATAGAATCATAGAAACATTAAGGTTGGAAAAGACTTCTAAGATCATGAAGTCCAACCATTGACCCAACACCATCACGCCCACTAAAACACGTCGCAAAATGCCGTGTCTATGTGATTTTTTAACATCTCCAGGGATGGTGACTCCACCACTTCCCTGGGCAGCCTGTTCCAATGCTTAGCCACCCTTTCAGTAAAGAAATATTTCCTAACATCCAACCTGAACCTCCCGTGGTGTGACTTTAAGAGCTTACCTCTTGTCCTATCACTAGTTTCCTGGGAGAAGAGGCTGACAGCCGCCTTGCTACAACCTCCTTTCAGGTAGTTGTAAAAAGAGATAAGGTCTCCTCTCAGCCTCCTTTTCTCCAGACTAAACAAGTGCAGTTCCCTCAGCTGTTCCTCAGAACACTTGTACTCTAGAACCCTCACCAGCTTCACTGTCCTTTTTTAGACACACTCCAGTAACTCAGTGTCTTTCTTGTAGTGACGGGCTCAACACCAAAACCAGTATCTGAGGTGTGGCCTCACCAGTGCCCAGTACAGGGGGATAATCACTTCCCTATCCTGCTGGCCACACTTTAGTATACAAGGCAGGATGCTGTTGGCCTTCTAGGCCACCTGGGCACACTGCTGTCTTATGCTCAGCTGGCTGTCAACCAGTAGTAGCTGCTGGTAGCAGCAGTTTGAGGCTGGGAGCAGGGTGACTATCAGCATCAGCTCCACAGTGTGCTCAGGGAACTGCAATGTGTGTGCTGCTTCAGTGTGGAGGATACTAGATAACCAGGTGGGCATCAGTTGTAGTCCAACATCCCACCTGCATGCATATGGCCACTAGGACCATAAGTGTGGCTTTGTTTCTCACCATGTTCTCAGTTGTTCCAGGCTTCTTTTTAGCACCTCACAAACTGCCTGTGGTATAAAGGGGCACAACACCAAAAGCACTTACAGGAGGAAGTATCACCAGGGAATTTAATTTTTGCAAGGCCCTAGGTATATTTTGATGGCACCTCAGCATTTCAAACTGATCACAGGGTTAATGCCTTTCTCATAGGTAAACTCACTGACAGGTAGACACCTGTAGAAGTAGGAATAATTCACTGAGCAGGTGAATATCATGGTAGTCCCCAAAGCCCACAGTATTTTGCATGTGTTAATCCCTTGGAGAATAACACAGCAAACACCCCAAACACAGAGTGGTTTTGGAAATCCCAAATGCCTAAACTGTACTGCAGTGTTACCTTGACTGCAAGTCATGTCCTGTAGCATTGGAGAGAAGGAGTGGGTGTTTACACCTCTCTGTCTCTTGCTCTGTTTCTCTGGGAATTGCCTGAATGCTCAAAAGAGGTAATGAAAAGCCTTAAACTTGTGCCCATGCTTCTTGCACTGAGACCAAAATCTCCTGTAAGCTTTCCAGACCTTTCACAGCTGCACCCTAGGGATTTAACACTATGCAGCTTATGGGTTTATATGAAATTTCGTAAAAGAGCAGCCCTGTATTTTCACATAAATATATTCATTTTGGGAAAGATCAAGGAATGCCAATATATTGCAAACCAGTTCTCTACTGCATTAAAGAACGTGAAATATTAATGTGAACATTTGCTAATCCTATACAGTGAAATCTATTTCCCTCTTTATTTAGCATGCAGGCTACAGCAGCTGAAGGTTGTTCAGCCTTTTCATTAAGCAGAAAAGTAAGGATGATTTGTGAAAACCACATGGAAGCAATCATAAGGAACAGAACTGAAGGGTTTTTAGAACAAAACCTTATAAGCATGCTTTCTCGTTTATGTGTTTGTTTCTTATATGGTGTTTCACAGCTTCAAACTGTAAATTTTTCTGGACATAATTAGAAGCACAATATAATATGCTTCCATAACACAGAAATAAAAAATGAAGCAGCAGCACACACAATTTCAGAATATATTACTCAGGCTCTCTAAATTCTCCAGTAGGTAGCATCACTCCACACAAATTCTCCTTTCTCTGTTCAGCTATTACTCTTGATAATCTAACAAACTACTTGCTCATCATGGCCCTCCTATGGCCCAATGTCTCATAAATGATCCCTTTCTTCATTCACCTGAACTGTGGTAACTATAGCAGGAAATGGAAAATGAGGACACTTGAGTTCCTGTGATCCCTGATTTCACCAGGGAAAAACATCTGACCTTGGGAATTCATTTAAGTCTCCTTATGCTATGTATTCCCTAAGCATTAAATGGAAAATGGCATTTATTTTCCACTGAGAGATGCTAATATTTAAATATTGCTTCGAATATCCTCAGATAAAAAGAGCTATATATGTGCAAATTTTTATGCTTCTTTCTGCTTTCCTACAGCTTCAAGATATATTCTGAAATGCTGAAATTCTGTTATGAAATAAAATTGTACTTGGAAATGTCAGGCCTGCACAGACCAATGATCCAGAAGCTGCTAAAGGCAGTGTATCAGAAGATGCACCCTAGCCTCTCCAGGTACTAAATACTGCAACAAAGAAGATAATTGCTTACCAGAGCCAGCCATGACCATTTCCCCCACGTACTGAGAACTATAACAAATACATAAATAATGTCAGAAGCAGTCCCTAAGGGGCAGTTTGGATTCACCCACCTTGACTTGGAAAGCAGTAGCAGCGGGGATGAAGAATGTTCATCTGTGTGGGCATGAGCCATGCCATGTCACTTGGCAGGTTCACTGTATTTAGTAATAAAGACACAGCCTATGAAACTTGTCTATGTCTTCAAATTTTTATACTCAAGCTTAGATGAGTAATGCTCTGAGGAAGATGACTTACCACCTGAGATCTCTAACAGCTAGAAGCATTTCTTGGATTACAGGAAGACATTTTACTCCTTTGTTTTGCACAGAGACCTCAAACATTATAGAGTCAGAGATTTTTAACAGAGCTAGCCTGATCATGGCTTGAATATTAAATTATTCAATAAATAATGGTCTATAATGCTAATTGTATTATATAAAGCATGTATATATTTCACTGAAATTAAAGTTTTCATTGATCCTGTAAACTTTGATGTTAACTGCTATGTCAGCACATAATTCAGCCACATTTAGCCAAATCACTCCCAATGTAGAACAGATTCAAAGAATTCAAGCCTTCTCTGTCATGCAGTATGTGTGAGCAGTCAGTGATTCCTCTGAATGTGCCTGTTGTTACTTACTGACTACTTCCCCTCCCTCAATCTACGGACTGAAGGCAAAGGCAATAGCCTAAATGAAACGTATTCGTATGACATAAGGGTTCATGTTCATTATGAAGACCACACAAATTCCAGCATAGCAAATCTAAAATTTTGTTGCATGCATCTAACACAAACTATTAGAAACTGGGTTGAGAGAACAGGTTCAGAATGCAGAAAGGATCAGGATCATGAGATTAGCCAGTATCTTCTCCTAAAAGCCAGACTGTAGGTATTACACTTTTTTACTGGTTTTCTTGCTCTTTTACATTTCATACACATACTGATTTAGGAATTGATACTAGAGTGAAGCACAAACACAGCAATGACATATAATACACACAATTAATTTAGTGTTTATGATCCTAGTAGAAACAGTATCAGAAGCATCTCTAGAGATGTCACACTTTTGTAGCCCAAGAGGTCGATTAGTACTGGGATAAGAATCTAAGTTTTTGAGTACCAATAGAGGTCTTTTCACTGAAATGTCAAATCTTCTTGTTCATCTCCTTCAGTTTTCCCATCAGTGTCCAAGTTTACCTTTTTTTCGTTAAGAAAAGGCTTCTGTAACAGGAAGGGTTGAGTTATGCTGTCCCTCTCTAACAAATGAATCAACTCCTTCCTCATTTTGCTGCTAATGAAGTTCAGCTTATCTCATTAATGTTTTCCCAAGGAAACAAGAACAATTCAAGTAAGAGCAACATAAAGTATTTTTAATGCAGTTTCTAGAAAAGTGAATAATCCTGGGTCTCCAAGGAGATGAACGCCTATGTAAGAAATGAAGTGGATTGCAAGCACAGGATGTTTTCCTTTCACAGAAAACTAAACTAAAAGAAGGGTCCAGAGCTGAAAGAGACCTCCCCTTAAGACCTGCTTCTCCTTCTCCAAACCCTTACCTTTGTGAGAAGACATCTCGGTAGGGGCTGCCGTGTTGCAGTGCGATTCCATATCCTCTGTCCGCAACAGCGTTCCCAACCGTGTAAAAAGAGCAGTCTGCATCATTGATGGCCACGTACTCCAGCACTGCTGCATCCCATACAAAGGCATAGTTCCCATGTTTCACCTGCAGCAAAGAGAGGAAGAGCTCAGATCGTGGATCGTCAAGTCCAGAAGGAGGTCAGTGCACCTAAAAATGTGCTGTTTCAGTACAGTCTGTTCTTTAGACAAAGTGAAGTTTGGGTCCCCAAGAGCTGTCAAGACAGAAAGTACACTGTGACTGACTGGTGCCTTGCAGTGCTTTGGCTGAGCATCAACAGAAATGGAAGAAATGTCACCTGAGAGCAATGTGTCACCAGTGAAACAGAGCAGTGTAGGAAACCTGTACTGTCCCTCTTTTCAGGAAAAAAAATCCACTCCAAAATCCCCACTAAGTTTTTTCTTTGAGCTGTAAAAATAACCATTTAGAGTGAAGGTAGGTATTGCCATTGGGAGAAACGTGGCAGGGTAGGCATGGCTGTTCAGATGGAAGGCTACCATTCAAGATGGTCCACATTTCAGTCATGCTTCAGGATGCTGTAGACATCATGAATGTCCATTTGTCTTTTGGGCTCTGTGCATGACAGTGGACAAGATCACCACAACTAGGTATTTTGGGATTCTTTTTCTCAACATGAAGTGTTCAAAGATATTAGTACAGCAAGATCATGTAAGCCACTTTCACTGTTTGCCTAAGATAAAGCCAAACCAACCCACTCTACTGTAAAGCTTTTAAAGTAACATTTTACTATCCATTCACATTTGAAACAAATCCGGATTTTTGTTCTCATTTAAATATATGGGATGTATACAAAATTTCAGCATTTATTCACCATTTATTCAGCAGCAACCTTATCAAAGTAAGCCATGTCAGAACATCATTTAGATCAGGCTTTGACAATGTAGATAATGTTTTTAAAGACTGTTTACATATAAAAGTTACTGAAGCAAGCCACACCAGCTGCTTGCTCACAAGATGTGGAACACAAGGAATGATTGCATTTGGGACACATTCCTTTTCATGCATAATCAATCTAAATCAGACACTGCAGGTCTGGAAAGAGAATATTTCCTATTTCCATTCACAGGCATGGTACAAGGAGGATTTGTCCAGATTTTGGAGCAGAAAGGGAGACACATCTGTGGTCTCTGCATAATCAGCAGGATAAAGAAAATTATGCTCAACACTCTTACACAGAGAAATGCAGAGCTGGATCAGCTTTAATCTTCAGGCTCTAGAAATGGTCAAGAATGTGGGGTTTTGCCTCCCAGAGGAGGTTTAGGTCTACCTAAATAGCCAGAGAGTAAGGGATAGAAGCATACTTGCTGTTAACAAACAATACAACTTGTATACTTGTCTTACAGGCAACTGCAACTCACAGAGCTCTTCCCTAGCTTGGGTTATTCTGATCTTCCCACAGGCACCACTTGGCTGAGAAATAGAGAGCATGACTGAGAAAAAAGCCCTTCCTAGGAGCGTTTAAAAGGATAATGACTCAGCCTGAAAAAGAACCATGATGTGCAGACAGCAAGGGAGGGAAATAGGAGACAAAAGCAGAAGATCAGAAAGGGGGAAATGAATCCTGAAAAGGATCATATGAACTTTCCAAACAAAGGAATTAAGGAAAAGTAGGGTTCCAGAGTGGAATAATTTTACATGCAGGGAGGTAACGTTTGAGGTGTTGGGAAGAGCAGAGTGGTATGTTTTGACACCTGCTTTTGCCCTAATCCACTCTTTTAATGTCCTAGTGTATTGAATTCAACTAAGTGCTCATAAAGAGACTTAGCTGCTCAGCTGGTCAGGAAAAATTCTCTTGTTTTGGCTGCCTTGCTGTGAAACAACTCACAGTGAGGATATATAAAAGTGGTAAAAGCACTTACTGTCAATAATATCTGTGATGAAGTGGTATATATAAGATCCTTAGAGCAGACCTGATAACATCACAGTTTGGATTCCCACAAAGATATTACTTTTCACAGATAAGATCACAGTGAGCCTCAGTTAAAGTGCATGGGGCAGGAAAGAGATTGAAGAGCCAGAAGGGATCATCACAGCCCCCTCCATCTACCTTCAACACATGATTGCTCCATGCAATAAAATACATCCTTTTTAGCATTTTTGCCTAAGCCATTTATAAACCTAGAGAGCTCAAATCCATGAAGCAAACCTAAATTGCAATTCTCATGCTTGCTACTACTCTTTTTATGGACCTGCTCCTCTAACAATTTTCATTGCTATTAAACATATTTATTTTTACTACTTTTTACAAAAAAATCCCACTTTCTTTTTTTAATTTTTCCTTTTGCAGTTTTAAATACTCTCACTTCAGGGCTGACACCTTTCAATTATTAATGAACCTTTCCGTTACTTCGCTGAGCTGGATGTAGCTTTCTTTAATCTTGCCTTGAAAATCATTTCACTCCTCCCATTAGCAGTGACACTACTTTTGAACCATCTCCAATTCTTAATTTTTATACATGAGAAAAACACCTGTCTCACCAAGAAAGAACCAGTTATCTGGCACCTCAGGAGGCATATGATTCCCCTTTTAGCACAGCCTTCTTCTGAGATTCATAGTCTATGATGTCTGCCCATGGATCTTTCACATAGTTTAACACTGGTTTTAGACTAAAGAGCTCAGAATAAAATTTTGCTAGAGTATAGCATATGTGGAACACTGTTGATATTTTACAGATTTGCACTTAAAAACAAGGAGTACCTATACTATGAAGCGGGAGGATGATGCTCTGTGTGAAAGGAGAAGGGAATTTCAAAACAAAATGCCTATTTAAAATGTATATCCTTCTCTCTCTCTCTCCCTCTTACCATGAGAATCTCATATTTTGTAGCTCTTCAATAGCTATGCTGAAGACTTTCACTTTGGGCCTCGAAGAGTAAAAATTCCATCTCTGCATTATGAGAAGAAGTTAAGGCGCTTACAGTCAGTCAATTATGGGGGCTAAAGGAAAGCAAAATCTCCTTGGAAAAAGAAATGGTTCTTTGTAATACAAAGATATAACTCACTGCTTGCAGAAGATCTGCATCCTTGATTCAACATTTCTGCATCATTATATTGGCATTTTGTGTTTAGATAATAACATTTCAGGCCAGTGGCAAATGTGAATATGCTCTTCACAGATGAGTGCAAAGCCCAGGATCACTAGGGAAGTATTTGTAGGAGAGAGTGTATTATTATTCAGCAGCAATCCCACTTTCCAGTCCACCAAAGCATAGAGAACTGATACTTCAGTCTCCTTCCCCATGACAGAGGCTAAAAAGGTTTTTGGAGTATCTGATGACTTATTGCCATAGGAAAAAAAATACAGCTAAAATTGAACCTATTAGTTGCCCATCAAGGTATTTCGAGCTCAGATGCTGCACTGGCCATTAAATGAAACTGGGAGGTATGGTACCAGACAAAATACTCGACTTGACTTCATGGTTTTGTGAGCAATTCCAAAGGAGTTCCTGTAAATGACTTGTTACACAGAATAGAGGCCATCAGCACATAGATGTTAAAACTATTTCTATAAGGCTGCTGTATTTCTAGCACTGCAAAGTTATAAGATTTTTTTTTTTTCTGAAGCTCTGCCTGTAGATATTAGTTAAAATTTATCTTTGATGACTCCACCAAAACCCAGTTGAGTTATAAGAGGAAAGCATTTAAAGCCATTACTCTGTTACATCTGCACATATTTTATGCCAACACAGATGTGGAGAGTATTTCTTCTTACAGCTAACCCGTTCATGCAGACTTGGCTGAACAATGTATTTGTGTACAACTCCAGCATTCTAAAAACACATTGCTAAGTCTAGAAAATTATAAATTTCAGAAAAAAGTAATTGTAAGTAAACAACAACCAAGTACTGCAATTTCTCATACTCGAATTCTTGGACAACATCTTTTCTGTATTTAAATTCCTCTTTAAGAGAGATATAAATATTCTTTGTGAAAGAAAATATGTACACAATAGGCTGCAGGTTAAACAGAACTGGCAGTTACTTATCTTGCAGACCTCTTTGAAATATTTCATCATTCATAAAATGTGTTACCTGTTATAAAAACAAGGCAACTTTTAAGGCCAGGGAAATCTTAAGTTTCAACTGATTATATTAATTTCCTGGAAGAAAATCTGAAAATTATTAGATAATGATGATGAAGCATATTTTCTGACAACACAGAAGAAAAACACCATCTGATGCTGCTAGCCCAATGCCTATTAGTGTGGCCCTGAGACTCTGGCAGTAGCTGCAGCCTGCAGAGGGCTGTACTCCATCCTACAAAACAGCCTTGCCAAGGCTCCATTTCATCAGGGATGAAGAAGAGGGAACAAAATTGAACGAACATTTGCAAACACATCAGAGCTAATGTGCATAATGTGGATATTGTACTCGGAAATGGGAAAAGGCAAAGATAAAATTTGTGATGGAAGCTTAAATCAAGATTTTCTTGTTGTCAGATATTGCTGAACAGCTTGATGGCATTCACAACAGAGGTTTTTTTTCAGCAGAAGGGAATGGAAACACATTGATCTCCATAATCCTCTTCCAAGAGGCCAATGAAGTTGTAGTTTATCAGACTGAAGCAGAAGTCAGATCTCCTGCCTTCAGAGAAATTCTCATTTGCTAATTTGTTTTCCTCCAGGAGTGAAGGTTTAAGTCTTTGTTTTGTTTCACAAAGGGCATAATTCTGGCTAACTTCTATTTGGATCTCAGTGAAATAAAATCTCACATTTCAGTGCTGTTGAATGAAGCCCACTAATTTCCATTTCTCTCAGAATGAAACTCTCTGTAGTTTTGAAGTACAATGTTGGAGCTTCTTGCCCCAGACTCCCTTGCAGGCCAGCACATGTGGCTGATTCTGCATAACCTAGGAGTGAAATGCAGTCAGGCAGTCTGGAAGGCAGAATATGGATCTGACCAACAGCTCTCTGCAGTGCACGATGGCAGCTGGATTCCTGTAGAGGTATTAGAGCACAGAATAAAATTCCTATATACATAAACCTCTACTCAGTCATCAAGGCAAAGCAGCTAATAAAATAATAATAATAACAACCCTTTAGAATGTCACTTGCCAGGGTCTACAGGAAGCTATTTAAATTCAAGGGGCACTATTTAACAAACATGGAAACTTACTCTTTGTACATTCAAACAGAAAAGTGTGGAGCCATTGCTAAAAGTATTATTGAGCTAGTGCCCAGGAGTGAACAGCAGCAGGAAATGAAACTCTCAGAAGCTTTGGGGAAGAAAGAAGAGGTTAGAAATCCCAGCCTCATCTCCTCTTCAGCGTGAACTTTATCTTTCATTACACACTCTTATCAGCTTCAACGGCATGTCTATTTGCTCCAGATAAAACTTCATTAGGAAAAGCATTAATTCCTCATATACAACCTGCCACCAGCTTCTGGAGAAAAGCCTCATGATCACTCCTTCACTTGTTATACTGGACAGACCTTGAACAATTCACCCAGGATTAGAAGAATTACTCAGGTATGACAGCTCTGTAATGAGAGGGTGCCTTCGTATTAGAGTTTTTCCAGTGCTCAGTACATTTACATTTTCCCATTGTAATTAGATGCATCTTGTAAGTTACAAGGAAGAAAACAACAAGCAGAGCAAAACAGTGCCTAGGGCAATCAAAGGCACAATTTCTGAGGGTGGTGGGAGAATGGAGCCACCTATTTCTCCAGGTAATCACAGCGAAGCACTATGTATGGCTAGGCTTCGTCAACGAAGATCCAGGGAGGGCTCCATNGTGGGCAATGAGTTTAATGCTCCCTCTGCTGTCGGCACAGTTATCGCACCAGGGGCCACAGGAGACCACAAGTCATTTTCAGACTGTGCCTAAACAGCGAAGCACTAAAAAAGGCAGCAAATCATAGAATGCTTTGGGTTGGAAGGGAACCCTAAAGCTTGTCTAGTCCAACCTCCTGCAATGAGCAGGGACATCTTCAGCCTGATCAGGTTGCTTAGGGCCCCATCCAACCTGACCTTGAATGTTTCCAGGGGTGAGGCATCCACCACCTCTCTGGCCAACCTGTGCCAGTGTTTCACCAGCCTCATTGTAAAAAATTTCTTGCTTATATCTAGTCTTAATCTCCCTTCTTTTAGAACAAAACCATTATCTCTTGTCCTATTGCAACAGGGCTTGCTAAAAACCCTGTCTCCATCTTTCTTATGGGCCTCCTTTATGTACTGAAAGGCCACAATAAGGTCACTCCCCAGAGCCCTCTTGTGGCCTTCCTCTGGACCTGCTCCAATAGGTCCATATCCTTCTTGTGCTGAGGACTCCAAAGCTGGATGCAGTACTCCAGGTGAGATCTCACCAGAGTGGAGTAGAGGGGGAGAATCACCTCCCCTGACCTGTTGGTCACATTTCTGTTGATGCAGTCCAGGATACAGTTAGCATTCTGGGCTATCAGCACACATTGCTGTCTCATGTCCAGCTTTTCATCCACCAGTACCCTCAAATCCTTCTCTGCAGGGCTGCTCTCAATCCCTTCATCCCCTAGCCTGTATTGATACTGCATATGCTGATTGCTGACATGCAGCTCAACCACAGGTTAATTACAGCTAACATTAATTTCAGATGGAATAGACACAGGAGATAAAACCAACAAGAAAAAAAACCCAAACAAAACTTCAGCAAAGCAGACCTTTGAAAGGCATGGAACCAATTTATTTTTATACCAGCTTCTCATTTATTTTATGACAACTAAGTGTTGCAGATAGTAATGGAAACTATTTTATGGGTATCGCCAGTGAAGGTCATATACAGAAATGACATGAAAGCACTTTAGGTTCCTCAAAAACTGAGATCTGTGGTAGCAAAGTGGCAGTCTCAATAATGAGGAAAATTTAATCCACTAAAGTAAATCCTCACTTCTGATATATTTTTTGTGACAGCTAATCCCCAATAAAAGAGCATTTGAATGAGGAATCAGATCAATCCTCCTAATTTGGGTGGAAAAGTAAAAATCTATGGATTGAAGTATCATGAAGAAGATAAACACAGGTGAACTTAGAGAAATAACAACCCTCTTTAAATTAAATCGATCCAGCGTGACACTAACAGAAGGAGTTTTGTCCTTATTCTTTAGAACAGAAGCAGAGTCAATCTAACTGCAATTCTTGGCCAGCATTCCTTATTCAAAGAACTACTTACTGAATACCAAGTGCAAGGATAGAAAAATCATTAAAAGTAAAAAAAATTACACATCAAAACCATTCACCACCTGAAAAAGAACTTTAACCACATGAAAACTCTTTGCAAAACTACCAGTGTTACTGAAAAATCCTCCAGTAAAAGCTCATTTGAAAGAAGCTTACTTAACTTTCAGGTTTTTGTATTTCTTGCACAAGAACTCTGACCACTTTTATAGTGCTAATAGGATTCAAGATGTCCTACTACTCATGCAAAAGAATGGAAATATCTTCTTTTGAATCCTTTTATCATTCTTTATTTTTGATAAGCATCTCCTATTCAAGTTTGGATGGAGCCAGCTTGGCAATGCACGTCTAGACACAAGGTCCAAAAGAAATGCCTTCCAGCTCCACTTCCCTTCCTGCCCCCCCCTCTGATATTACACTGCACAACAGTTTAGCCTGTTTTCCCTCATTTTGGTATCCTGCAGCAGACAAGAAGCACTAACTGCTGGGAACCTGCACTACACTCCACTAGCTTGGGCTGCAGCATGAAGGAACAGGTTCAGATCATAAAGCTTAGTGCTTCCACATCAGTTTGCTTTCATATAGACTGGGGTGGTCTTGAAAGCTGCTACTTCCCTCTGGAAAACCTGCATGAAACCATCAATCTTCTCTAGCAAGTGAATCTTCCCCTTAAGCACAGCAGTTCCTGTGGCTGTGGAAAGAAGCAGACTGAGATTTGTCCCAACTCCTTAATGTCTCTACTTTTCAATGATACCTGGCATCCCTTTTCCCTGAGAGTTCAATAAGGGCTACCATAGGGTGTTTCTAACTCAATATTTCTTTCAGGTTGTAAGTTCAAGTGACTGCACTGACTGGTGCCATCGATGGTTTCCAGCAAAGCACTCAAGAAAACCTCCGCAGAGAAATTTCTGCCCTATGGTATTGCCAGCTAACAGCAAGTGTTTTAAGCCCTATCAGGTCTTTTGCAGGTGGATCAATCCCTTTTGACCACACAGCACAGATGGCAGGTGCTGCACAAATAAATGTTCCTGTTATCACCAGGTCAGTGCATTGTTAAGAGGTGTCTGTTATTCCTTTAATGTGTGGGTTCCTAACACCACCACACTGCCCCTTGTCACTGGCTTGTAAGGTCTTCGGAGACTCTGCTGCTGAATGCATTTTAAGTCTTGCAAGTAGGTACTTACTTTGAACCCACAGTAAAAGAAAACTTTACAGATGTGAACTAAGAAGGTTTTTCTCTTTCTTTTGCAGTTTAGGATGCATGGAAAACATTAGGAGCTGAGGGAGGTGGAAGACGAGTGCAGCAACATTTTTTTACTCAGTCCAGACTGCCTGATTGCCATCACCATGCAGATAACTGAACAGATGACACAATCTAATAAGTTGTTCTGTGTTGTCCCTGTAATCTTAAAAGCTAGCTCCTTTCTGCTGCTGCCTACCCTGCAGCAAGCTGCTAAGGAGAGCAGGGTGCCAGGGTGAAAAATACAGAAAGCACTTCTCCTGCAATCCAAACCACTCAGCATTTCGTGGTCACCAATTAGGAAGTAAAATAATATAAAGCAGTTAATACAAAGAATATGGTTTACAATCATTTAAAATGCACAACTAAGCCTCTGCCTGGTAGAGCAAGACCAAGTAAAGGAGGAGGCACCCAGGTTTTTTATGTATAAAGGTAAATAAAAACCTAAAAAATGGTGTCCAGGAGA
Organism: Bucco capensis; assembly: GCA_013396975.1. Classification (NCBI taxonomy): domain Eukaryota; kingdom Metazoa; phylum Chordata; class Aves; order Piciformes; family Bucconidae; genus Bucco; species Bucco capensis. The sequence goes on from VWZO01009804.1 coordinate 139,478, forward strand.
AGTTTCAAGTTCAGACAGCATCCAACCAGTGTAACTTATGCATCTCAGCACTCTTCGTATCCAACTGAGGATTTTATATGGTTATTGCAACTCTTATTTCAGGATATAGTTGGGCTTTCATATCCTTACAGAGTGAAATACTCACAGGCTTTGCCTTAAAGTGTATACAACTTAGTTTATCTCTGGCTACAGTCTGTGCAGGGATTTCCACTTATCCAAGGCTATAATATTCATTTTGCACACCTCTGTAAATAATAAATGAAGTGCAAATCACAGACTCCCATTATATTTGTTTCTAATTCATCCTGACCTGCCCACACAACAGCTCAGATGCCAGAAATGAGTTTACAGTTGACAGAACTAGGAAAGAGCAGCCAAACATCAACTGTGGATAAGTCTGTGCTGCACAAGAAGTTGAGAGGGAACACAGCCAGGACAGCTGACCCCAACTGACCCAATGGATATTCCATACCATATGATGTCACATTCAGCATATAAAGATGAGGGAAGAAGAAGGAAGGGGGTGTGTGTGAGTGTGGAATTTGGAATGATGGTGTTTATCTTCCCAAGTAACCTTTACATATGATGGAGTCCTGCTGTCCTGGGGATTGCTGAACACCTGCCTGCCCATGAGAAGTGGTAAATGGATTCCTCGGTTTGCTTTGCTTGTGTGTGCAGCTTTTGCTTTACCTATTAAACTGTCTTTATCTCAGCCTATGAGTTTTCTCATCTTTACTCTTCCCATTCTCTCCCCCATCCCACCAGGGTGCAGTGAGTGAGTGGCAGCATGGGGCTTAGTTGCTGGCTGGGGTTAAAACACGACAGTGGTTTTACCACTCTCATCCTGATGTCAGAGTGATAAAACAAACAAAGCTTTCACTCTTTGATTGATGTTATGACCAGAACCCCTTGATACTTACAGACTTGAATAATACAGCTGCTTATCTACTGTTTTTTTTTTTCATTACAGATGCATTGTATTTTCCACCCATCTTGATACAGTCCCTGGTATTTATATCCTTCCCTCTGTTGCATTCAGCAGGGAATGGGTCTGTTTTATTTGATTAACTAGCCATTCTGCCAACAGTCATAAACACCAATCAACCCCCCTGAAGTGGGAAAGCTTTGGAGTCAGGAATGGTAAACAAACCTCTCCTGTCACTGCAGTCCCAGTGAGGGAGTTGTGCAGTCTACCTAGATTGGGTATTTTATGCAAACTGATAGAAGAATGAAATGTGATTATAGCCTGGTTAAAATGCTTCTTAAAATACTCCGTGTGGCACTTTAATCCTCTCCCCCATCAGCTTGGCTATCAAAAAGAAATTGATTTATTGTATTCACATTTTGAAACTGGACAACTCTGCCACCTAATTCAAATACAAAGAGACATAAACTGCTTGCTGGCATTTTAACTAAAAAGAGCAGAATGGTGGAAAACCTGCAATTATCATTACTCTTCAACCTAAGGAAAGATTCTGCTTATTTAACAGAAGACTTTTAGCTTTATTTTTAGTTGACACACTTTAAGAAAGCCAGCTTACCTACTTGGCATACTTTCCTTAATGCTGTGCTGTTACTTTCAAATCTTTAACTCGATGGAAAGTCCACTCCATCTACATTTCTTTCCAAGAAAAGCACTCAGAAAACATCTTCACAATTGCTCAAATCAGGTCAGAAAAAGACAGTAGCAGGTGCATTGTAATATATGGTATAAAAAAACACATTATTTTGTTTGTTGTTTATGAAAGATAACAGGCTAATGCCATAGAATGAAAGGTCATTATCATTTTTCATTCATCACTGACTATGCAAATGCACCACTAACACGTGCTTGTTTTGCAGCTTTGAGTAACAGGAGAGAGAAAAACATTTTTCTACATGCATCTGATCCTCTACTCAGCTGAGACTTCCACATTGGTGATTTTTACCATGCAAAACCTGCAGGAGCTGAAAATACTGTTTTAAGAAACAGTCAGAAAAGCTCCTCTGCACACCCAAAAAGGAGCTCAGAGACACAAGGTCAGTAAGGATGCCTCAAATAATGCCCTCAGGCTACTCCCTGGTCCATTCCAGGAGCCATCCACAGCCTGTATGCACAGCCATGATGATCATGCAGAGTCCCATTTTAGTTCAAAATACAAAACACTCCTCTCCGAGATTTCAGAGCCCTTCACCGATGTTAGCAAGAAAGCTGTGTGAAACTTCTGGCTAAATGGGATTTGAAACCTCCTGAAATATTTAGTGGGAGTTAAAAGAGGCACATTCTCATTCCATATTGCTCCAGAGCAGGCAAGTGAATAAGGCTAGAGAGTAAAGCATCCACAAGAGCTGCTGCTCATGTCCTGACACCAGACCTCAGTGCAGCCTGACAGCCTCTGCACCGGAGACTTTCTGCTTACTATAGTGGATCTTTAAAGAAATAACTCCTCACACCCCAACCCCAAGATTTTGTTGGCATGAGTATGGTTCAAGCCTAAAAAAATTAAATCCTGGCACTCGGCTGAGCAAACAGCAATAATTTTTGTGTTACATTTGTCCACAGGCACAGTCTGAAAGTCACTTGTAGTCTCCTGTGGCCCCTGGTGCGATAACTGTGCCAACAGCAGAGGGAGCATTAAACTCATTGCCCACGGGAAAGTGTGTGTGGGGGTACCCATGTTCCTATAATCCTTGGATGGGTAGGATGTGCTCATTAGCCTTCTGGCAGTCATCCTAGGAGAAGGACAACTCTGATTCCAAACCCAGGGAGATGGAGCTCATTTAGCCCTGTGAGGCCTTCCATCTAGCAGAAGCACACTCTAATAAAACCTACATGCTAAGGACTTTGCTGCCAGCGTCCAAGCTTGCTAGACCCTGGCAGATGAACCTTAGGACTAAAGGGTGGGTCCAGCTCATGCGCTTGGAAAAGGCGCTGATAAGGAGCATGGGTGGAGCCCTCCCTGGATCTTCGTTCACGAAGCCTAGCCATACATTTGTCCAGTGTCAACCACCAGATCTGGCACCTCAAACTGGTCTTCTTCCTCCTTTTTTCCTCCTTAAACACAAAATAAACTGCCCCCCCCAACCACATGAGGTTCAGTAAACTGATATATTCCAACAAAATGCAGTTTTACCAGACTATTTTCCACTATGTACCAACAGATGACTGGAGACAATGTCAAAAAAGCACTCAGCAGCAAAAGTTTGCTCAGCTTCCTGTTGTCCAGAGCAGATGTTTTAAGATCAGACCTTAGGGATCTCTTATAAGCTCTACAATCTGTACTTGTATTTAAATGCACAGAGGTATTTAGAAGCATATGCCTGGAGTTTGTAAACATAAACACCATTTTGGGGATGCACAGATAAAATGTTGGTTTCCTTCTTTGTATTTGAAAAATTAGACTTTTCTATGCTTTATTTCTCTAGATGGTATCTTAAACCACAACTGACTTTCTCCTCCTTCCTGTTTTGAGACTAGGATGACTTCAAGGGCAATCACCTATGTTAATTAAAGCTTCTGATACTTAGACACCTGATATATATGTTAGAGACTGGAAAGGTTGATTTTCCCAAGTATCCTGCCAGTGCTTTTTAGTTCACAATTTAATTTTCTTACACCATCTTTATTACTTTGCTAGTATTTCACTACCTACCAATATGCTTATTAATGCATTGATTATTTAAGGATGACAGTTAAAAATTTGCTATCAGAGGAGCTGCAGATTCTCCTTGAGCTATCCTCTTTTGCTTTCCTATTACTTCAAGCTGTAAAGGTATTAGAATGAAAAAATTTTGAATGATTTCACAAGGCACTAATAAATATCTTACAGTGGAGACTTGCTACAGATCTACTCAATGTAACTGCATTTGCTACTCTCTGGAATAGACTTTTTGTTTGTTTGCTAGTAACAGAAGAAATAATATTTAATAGAATTAACATAAACTTGTCAAACTGTTTTATGAATGATTGCTATGGCAGTTTCAAAAATACAAAAGAACACCTCTCTGTTACCTCTTACACCTCTCAGCATTTCAGACTTGCAGCCTCATAGTCCAAGCCAGGCTTTAGAGCTAGAATATACAGCACATTTTATGCATCCTTTTCTCATTACCTCTGTTCATGGTTGGGTTTTTTCCTGTAGCATAATATATCCTTTAAACAACCTTTCATTCAATTTCATCATTTGCATTTCTTCATGCATCACAATGTATTTGGGTACTATTAAAATGTTAATATACAAAAATGATAGCTGGAAACATTTAAGCAAGAAAGTGAATATATTACCAAATTCTGTGCCTGAAGCAAGAGTGTGCTCTCCTGTCTCCATCTGTTGATCATTAGGCAGAGTCTGCATTTCCCCTAATCTATGTGTGACATGTCCCCAGTGCAGCCCACCACACTGTGAGCCTGCAACTGGGCTTCAAAGTGACAGTCAAGAGTTTTGGAAAACCTCATCTGATTGCAAATTGAAAGTCACAGTATTCTTTGCACAGATAAACAGTGAGACAATGCAAGGCAATGGAGATAGTGAAAGGTGGAAAGAAGAAAGGCTCAGAGAGTTGGGGAAAAGTTGGAGTAGCTGGTATCCAAACAGAAGGGACAGAGAGTCAAACAGCAGAAAAATGAAAAAGTAAGAGGGAGGGAACAAAGGAAAGTGAGACTTCTAAAGGAAAAGAATGAGCTGAGGTTGCCGGAGCTGTATATGAATCTGTGTAGTCCCCAGACACTTCCAGTGTGGTGGTGATATTCATCTTCATGAATCTGGAAGTGTTACAGACCCTCTGTGGCACTAAGTTAATGGATATAAAATGGAGAAATAAGAGCTCACAGGACCAGAATAATAGATGCCTAATACCTTTTGTGTCCCCTGTAGCCAACCAGAGTGCTCCAAATGCCAAACTACTCTTCTCTGTCAGGCACTTTATAGAGTTTTTCTTTTTTCGGATAACAAGAATCCAAAATGAGGAATCGGAGTACAGGCACACTATGGGAAGGGACATGAGCCATAGAGAGGGTTTGGCAATGGACCTGTGGCTTACTTCTGCCTTTGCATGAGTGAGTTAAAAACAAGCAGAGCAAGGACAGAAGGAACCAACAAAGGAGGTGACATAATCCAAATTTCTATTTCTTCCTGAGGCAGCATTTTTTGACAGACTTTTTCCACTTATAATTTTGAAGATGAGATATGGAACTAGATCTGGGCACAGAAGAAAAATGTGTGGTTGTTAAACTGTGCAAATTCAAGTCTTTTTGTCACCTTCCTGTAGCAAAATGGCTACAAGAAGTGGCCTGAAGAAGTGGCAAAAAATATATCAAGGAGGACGTTTTACTCATCCTCAGCTTTTCCTCCCCACAGGTTGCACAGAAATGGTCCACATCTGATGTGGCCAGACTAGGAAAGCATATTTGTAGGTGTTTATAACTTCCATCAAGAGTCAATCCTGTTTAATAAAGAGCAGGCTCAGAGGCCTAAAGAATTGCATGACTTGTTATGTCATATTCATTCCAATTCCTGCTAAATCAAAATAAATAACCACTTGCCAAAGTAGAGTAACATGCAAGCAGCACATCCAGTTTCTGAGGACACCAGGCACTAACCGAGCAGAGCCAAGCATGCTGAGCTCAAAGACACCTCTCAGTAATAATACCAAAGACAACATAGATGCCACTCAAAAATCCAGAGAAGGGTATATGCCTCCATAAGCTTCTGGCACACAAGGGGAGGTTCACTGCTCTGCTAGAATCCCAGCACAGCTTGCTCAGCCCTCTACAGCTTCTGGTCATTTAAAACTGTTGGTCATACTCTTTTTTGCCGAGGTAGTACATACAATTTTAGCAACTGCATTACAAGTGGATTTATGGGTTGGAAAAAGTAGCAAAAGTTCATTCTATAGCAAAAGTTTTCCTGTATTCCTTTTTCATTATATATATGTATATCCAACATGCTTTCACTGTAAGATCCCACATCAGGATCAACATGCAATGACAACTGTTATACTACAAAACCACCTTTCTGTCCCAAAAAATCCTGCTCTCCCAAACTCCTCCTGGCCTCTGCAGATGATAAGCGGAAGGGAGAACATTGTCTTGTTTTGGTTTTAATGGAGAGAGTAGCATGCAGCAGAACTTCCATTTTGCTGCAAATATATTTGTAAAGATATCTCCTGTTCTGCACTCTTTAGTAAAGCCTGTATTTTACTCAGGAGATGGTGTGTAACAGCACCCATGGGAGCTGTTTCTCTTCCAGACCTCTCCTGGGCTAATACATAATAAATGCACTCATCACATAGTAAATACTCAGAAACCTTTCTTTATGGAATATGACAATAGCATTGCTCTGTTAGACCCAAATATGCACAAAGCAAGCTATTTGTTTGTAGGGGATGGGTTCAGCATTCTTTTCTGGTTTTACCACCCTAATACTGAGTGTGGCCAGCTGTCAAAACTGGAGTAGCAAATAATACTAGCAAAAAAATTTACCTTCGAGCATTATCCTGACATACTTATGCTCAGTGTTTACAATCACTGACTGAAAATGCAGTTTTTCCCCCTAAAATAATTTCCTAATTGTCAGTCTTCTTACTCCCTGCTTCCTGACAAAATTTTCCATCCTCTAAAAGTCCCAGCTTCAGGAGGGAGCTTGGAATTTCTGCCATTAATCACTTGCCAGTACAAATGAAAGCAGCACTCATGCTGCTTAGTTATTTAGAAATTTAATGTCTCTCATATATAAAGCTTTGGATTATGGTATTCAGATGTGATATGGCCATGGAACCAAAAAGAGATACATACAACTCTGGCAGCAATCTTCAAATTTGCACATTACCAGAAAAAGGTACAAGGAGATAAGAGGAGGATAAACTAAGCATTGCCAGCTACAAACTCCTCACACAGGCAGCTACAAACGGTTACTCAGCATGTTGTGGTCTAGCTACACTTGCTGTCAGAGCATGGTGTTGCAGTCCTGCCTTCCCCACCTATCAGCAATATCCAAAGCTCTCCAGCCAGGCAGAAACTGAGGGCTACTTAACACCAAATTAATTCTGCTTTTTGTGCATGCATGAGGATTGTTTTAAACAAAATGCTTGGCAATAACCACGTGCCTTATCATGACAGCTACCTGCACACTTCTACAGCGCTGGTCTTCTACCATCAGGACACCAGTGCACTCCAGGTTTTTTTCTCACAATACCATCCTAATTAGTCCACTTCTGCACAAGAGAAACCACAAGTGAAATCTCTACCAACACAAGTATTAGTTTTCCTCTCTGGAATGTTTTGCCATGTAAGATGATTACAGGGCTAGAAATAGGCTAAGATATGAAGTACTTAACATTGTATTTGGCCATCAGGATGAAGGCTGGAGACCCCCATATTCTATGCTCACTCCTTAAAGGGCTGTCAGCCATCCTTTCTCCAGCTAAAAAAGTCCAGACTCAGCTCTCTGCAGAATGTAATGCTACAGGATTCAAGCAAAATTAGTTCCTCAGAGAATATTTTGCTATTTCTTATTCTGATTACCAGTTCTAGTCATGGAATATGATCTTATTTTGATAGCTACAGTTCAAAACAAGCCACCAAGAAAAACAGGTTCCCAGCTTAGGCACTCCCAACAAATCTCTAGAGAGGGAAATTGTCTGCCTACAAAAGAAACTTGGGCACCTAAACTAAACACATGATGGGAGTATAGTTGTAGCTATAACAGTTTAAGGATCTAAATGACGAATTACTTTTGAACAGAAGAAGGACCCTTAGATAACCAAGCTGTCAGGCAAACAAACTTTCTCTGAAAACAAGCAGAAAACTTCAGGATTAGAAAACTGTCTCTGAGATTGACACAATTATGCTAATCAATGAGACAATTTAAGAGAAATATGTAGCTGGCACCATTGAAGCTGGAGAAAATGAGAGGTAAAAGGATTTATTGCTCAAGAAAATCTTTCTTCCTCTCTGTCTTTTTATACTGTGTCAGACTGTTAGAAACTTCAGCTTCCATGTTCATCTTTTGAAGTTAGGCTCTAGCTCTCCTTTGAGGATGAAGGCTGAAAGGTCAGAGACTGAGAAGCTGTTTCCTGAGAAATACTCTGTCTGATAATGGTTGTGTTCATTAACTTAGTTCATTCTCGGGTGTAGTAGTTCTTTGGTTTCACCCACAGCACATCTATGATGGTTATTTAGATGACTAGAGTGTGAGTTCCTCTCTCCCTTCTTACCTGCCAGTTATAAAATAAGCCAAATGAAGAGAAAGAGCATAAAGAAACAACAAAACAGTGCTGCTCAGTTGATGGGTAGTGATCACAGTACACCAGAGACCTAGTTGTCGAGGTTTTTGATAGTGTAATAACAAAGGAGAGTGTTAAGGAGTTTGAAGAAAAGACAAGACTACTGTCTTGAGGGAAAACTTCATACCTTACAGAAGAGTCCTTGGAGAAAGCATAAAGATGCTTGCTTGAAAAAGGAGTTGCACTGGAATCTCACATGAATGATTCCAATTCACAAGTCAGAAAGTTACAGGGAGAGTCAGAACTGACCATGAAGGCATGAAGGGTCTTGAAACTACAAACAACATTTTTTCCCCCTCCCCGAGGCATTTTCAATAGAACTAAATACAGAAAGAGTGCTTTATAAAGGTCCCAAAAAATAAGATGAGAACTACAGAAATGATGGGCTGGAGGTTTTGAGGGTAAATCATAGACATGTTAGGGAAGGTAGATTGACAAAACTTAAATAGACACACAGGTTTGAGCAATAGAAAGTCACAGGAAAGAAAACTAAGATGATGAGGCCAGCTACTGTATGTTTTATGTTGAACTAAGCTGATGGTCACAAACAGGAAAAGACAGTAGAGGAAAACACATATATATTTTATTTCAGAAAAAAGGAGCTCAGTTCTGTGTAAAAGAAGCAGAACTACAACTTGCCTCTCTGAGCCACTAGCTGAATTTGTTTGGACTTGAGAAGAGTCAGGGATGAACTACAGATAGAAAAGACTGTGGTCTTGGATGTAGGATGGCCCACAAAAATTGGAGAACAGATCTGGAAAATTCTTCAAAGTAACAGAGAGAGAAAGAGAGAGAGGAAGCAAAGACAGTCATAGAAGGTAGAATGGCATGGCACCACAGCAGGACATCAGTCAGCAATATCTGAGTCTGTTAAAGTGACTAGCAGGCATATGCAGACTGACCTTTGAACAGAAGTCACAAGCAACTTGGATGGCATTTCAGTGAAAGCAAAGGGAGAAAGAACATTTAGGAGCACATAAGATGAAACAGGAGAAGATGAACTCAGATACGATTTTCAGGAAGCTTCGGAGACAAAAGGAATACAGCAGTAGATGGCTTGCTTAGTTGTTGGAGGAACACATCTGTGTTGATCTATTTCTTGACATGTAGGCTGACTCAGATTTTTGACTTATATTTGCATTTGAATATAGCCAAACTCTGCAGAAAAATAACTTTTACAGGTGTTCTACTCAAGGTAAAAACTTTGAAAATTCTCTAGAAAGTCAAAGTTAGACCAAACTTTAGTATATGCTTAGGAGTGCTCGTGACTAACAGAAAGCCTTTTGTTGAGCCTGCCTTGAATTCTGAGTAAAGGAAACAGCAGGGAAAGTCTTACATTTGATTTTTAAAGTTATGCAAAGAATCTTCTTCACATTCTGTTAACTGTCACAGATCAGTTATTAAACACTCAAAACACATTGACCCCCTAAGTTAATTCAGCTAAGTATTAGCCTTTTGACAATGTCCAGAACTAATACCACATTGCATTTGTGGTGCTTTCTGGTCAGGATTCTAAATTGCTATACTGCTACAAGTTTGCTTAAGCCCTAGATATGGAAGCAAAGACACATAGGATTGGGACAGGGATAAGGAATCTTTCACCAGGGTGATTATTCTTTTAGCTCATGAAAATTGAAGCCAATTTGTGATAAGGGTATGAGAAACAGGCTGTGCAACAAAATAAACCTGACTCTTCTGCCCCCATAAACTGGCATGTTGACAGGCTAGGAGACATTAAACATGCTAGTATTAGTGGATCAGGCATTCCTCCTGTCATTACTAACAGCACTTCACTGATAAATCTGGCTCAGGAAAAGGATGGTACATGACAAATAAGATGGAGCCAGACCACCCATGATAATACAAAGTGAGGACAGTAGGTGCATATGGTAGCCCCAGGCACCTGTCAGCTCCAAGTTGTGGACTGTGCAGGAGACAGTAATTGCCAAATAGATAAATTGCACCTTCAGCTGTGGGACTGAACATGTCAAGGTCTTAAGGGTACTTCTGAACCTTATTACTTTTAGAGCAGCAACAGAACATCTCATCTGCACAAGAAGCATCACCTCTGGAGGCAGAATGGAACCAGTGTCTGGGTTGATAATGAGTTTGCTATCCAACAGGTGCATGTGCAGCTGATCACCTTGTAGTAAAGCAAGACATACAGGGGGATTGGAGTACAGTCCCAGCATTTTTATCTGCTCTTACCTTTTTTGCTTCCTATCCATTTCTTAGCCACTGTCAAGCTGCTGAATCATAGTGCAGATCCAGTATCCAAAAAGTCTGGTTTGGCTACCTCTTGTTTTCAGTGTCTTTTTACTGGCTGACTCCAATGCTCAGAAATGTTCACAACAAAGATATATGGACTTGCATATATTAACTAGATCTTTTTGTGATGTATATCTGCCACCAAAATGGCAATTCCAATGGCAAATTTGTGAGTAAATCAGGATAATTAGTTAATTCAGGAGGGTTTTTTGCCCATCAGTAGAAAAACCTCATGCTGTTGCTACTGCTGAAAAACAAGAATAACTGTGCCCCACTATTAATAATTTGTTCTAGCATAGAATTGCAAATCATTATTACCCCTTCCTTCCCCAGACAAATCACCTTAGCAAAGCTTTGTTATGGCCTATTCATAGGTAGTTTAAACAATATTATTACTATTACAGTACTCTCAGGAAGGTAAAAGTGCCATCCACAGTGTCCACAGAAAACAAACGAGCTCAGCAGTTGCTAGCATATTTCCACTGGCAATGCAGGAAGGATCACAAGAAAATCAAAATCTCAAGACCAAATCCCTCTTGATACTGTGTGCAAGTTGAAGAGGAAATATTATGAGAGCCTACGAGGAGTTTCTTTTAATGCACCATCCAGAAGCATTACTTCACCTGACAGTCATTCACAAGTTTCCTACCAGCTAAATATTTTGCAGATTGAGTTAAACAGACAGAGGTTTCAAACACATTCACATTCTGTCTATGCAGCCTGAGAAAGGAATTTTCCACTTTGTACTGCAGAAGAAAAATGCAGATGCTGTAGGCTATGGTATCATGTTCAGAGGAACAAGGTGGGTAGGAAAGGGCATTAAACACTATTATACTCTAGGGAAGAAAGAGCAGACAGGGGCACAATGGAAGTGCTTCATTATATTTTAAATAGGAATAGTTCCAAGGATAGGAAAGCCTGTGGTGCTTGTAAAGGATTAAGCAGGGTAATGTGCTTTTTAAGAAGACATAAAGAAGTATGTAATGTGATATATTTAAGCCTAAATGATTTTTCTTGGAGTCCTCAATGAATGTTTAAGCAGGCATGACTTAGGCCTCTGTAAATCCTCTCTGAATAAATAACTTCCATGAAAATAGAGATTCCTTTGACAGAATGAGATGCATATTTCATAACCTATGCAAAAAGGGGAAATCAATTTGAGATACATGAAACACTTAGGAATAATGAAGAAAAAAAAAAAAAGTGAATATTCCCCAGAATAATCCAGGTATATATAGGAATACAGGTACCTCCCCATCCATTTTGATTTGACAGAGCAGGAAGACAAAAAACTGAATGCTTCTCTACCTTCAATTCAGATCTTCAACTGCTTTTTGTTGTCGTTTCAGAAAGAAAGAGACAATAAGTGGCCAAAAGTAACTAAAGTGCCTGTGCTTTTCAGGCTGTCTCCTACTTGAAGTGTTTAAAACTTTGCTCTCTTCAGGGTAAATCTACCCACTTGCTCTCTAACCAGACTTGATGGTGTATGCAGCTGTTCACTATGGATGGAGTATGAGCACAGAGAGTGATATGTATGCACCTGATTTATGAGAACAGGACCAATAAATATCAAAACCTGAAAACTTACAAAGGCATGATCTTCCAGTCTTATTTCTCTTTTCTGCCCTGCTCTCCTACCAGGAAAAACAGGTCAAAGCAGTAGATTGCCTGATGCAAAATGGGACTATGCAATCATCCTCATTTGGCTGCATTGTATTTTCACTCACAGAGGTGCCATACCCCATGGAGTCACTGGTACAGCAAGCATGCAGGCCTGCTGAGTCAGTGGGATGATGCAATGAGTAAATCAGTGGTTGATCTCCCTCCCCTTCCCATTGTTTATATATACATTAGTGCTAAACTGCTACTTTCCTCAAAACAGAAAGAGTGCCAGCTCCACTGTAATTTGGAGAATAAAAGCAAGACAAAGCTAAGGACTTTTAAAACATAAGTTCTGGCAAAGCCTCTTTTGCAGTGGCTACTTGCAAAGTCCATTTAACCTTGGAGAGGATGCAGCAGGGAGTGTTGTTAAAGAAGAGCATGTTCACCATGTCCTTAACACCCTTCCTCCACACCTCTCTCCCAAGGTGGTCCCTGCTACCAGAGTTCCTTCATGGTCTTTAGGCAGCCTAGTAGAAATCCCTTTCCTTGTACATACTTGGAAGCACTCACTTGGCACTCCAGGACTATGTACTGAGGTAATAGCCTCAAAGAGCTTGGATAAACTGCTGTTCAGTCATACTTTAGTGCTGATTAATGGCAGAAACAAAATGAAGCACAGAGGAAGGCCTGTTGGTTTAGCTTGTCCACCATTTTAATCTGTTTGAGTTAATGGCTCTGATGGGGCCAGTTACGTTTATTCAAGACCATGAAGAACATTACAAAGTATATAAATAGGCTGAAGGGACCCATGAATTCTTTCCTCTGAAATGCTTTCATTTTTTCTTTTCTTGAAGTACGTTACAGAGATTATAATCTCTGTCTCTTATCAGCCACCTTTGTAAATATTTATATTCCTTGTCTAAGATTAGCTTTCAACATCACATTCTTCATCCAGCTTTCTTTCCAAGCAGGCCAAATACAATCTCCCAACTGGCAAATAATCCTTTCCTGTGTCATTTCTTCCTCTAAGGTGAAAGAAGGAGAGACACTGTGCACACATAAGTGGATGTGTATGTTCATTAGAATTGGGCCTGACACCTCTGATATTTTAAAAGTGGAGGGTAGTTGGCTTGCTTACAAGCTGCAACTTGGTCTTTCAACATCATCATCTGCAAGTGCTTATTCCTGGGAAGCAGAGGCATGGGAAATTAAAGAAGTCGGATATTTCTGGGTTTGTAGGTTTTAGGACAGCAACTGGCATGTTTCCAGGAATGAGAAATCAAAGGCTTTAATCTGGAATTACCTGCCAGCATGATACACTGGTGGTTTTTTTTCAGCTCAAATCCATTAGTCAACACAGCTGTGTTTGACGTGCTCTGGTTTTTGATTCTCCTCAAGCCTTTCACATAAGTTGGGAAGGCAAACCAGAAGGAGGGCAGCTTTCTTTTTATACAAAAGGCAAATCCCAGCTTTATCAGCCCCTTACAAACTGAGCTAAAATATATTTTTCTCAAAAAAAGCAATTTCCTCTAGTCAATAAATCTTCAGACTTTTCTTCCTTAATTTTTCAGCTTATGGCTTTATCTAAAGGGGTTTCAAAAGTGCAGTTCCCCAGGGCCTCACTTGCCTCTTCTTTCATGCTCTTTAGTTGTTCAGAAGAGAAAATTTGATTTCAGTTATACAGAGGGTGGATCAGTGATTTTTTAAAACTCCACAGAATCTCTGTTATTTTGTAGTTCTTTTGCTTTCAAGAGATCACCAGTGATTTTATCATTTTCTTTAACATACTCTTTTTCTCTTATGTGTTTGCATCCAGTGTGAGAACATCAGAAATTACAGGTTTTCTGGGTAAACAGATTTTGGTGGAGACAAAAGGCAGAGTTTGCCTGGATTTTTAGAAGTCTCTAAACCAAGCTTAAAACAAGTGTACACATAGTTTCATGGATATTTGCTCTAATCAATCGTCACATTTTGAAGTTTAAAATAAAATCTATAAAATATATTTCTCAGATCTGATTTAAAACTCTAAATATGAGGGTACAATAGTAGGGAAAAAGTCTGTATACAGTCACTCATTAACCCATATTCCCTCTTACACTGAACCCTTTCATGGACTAGTGTTCTTATATAAGTTGCAGCTGTCAACCAAAAACATGGGAGGGAACTTTTGCATTCACAAATGTGCCTACAAAAATTGACTCTGGTTCTCAGAGTATTTTCCTGCTGATATACCTGCTACAGAAAAGTGGCTGTGAGACTCTTCCTTAAAGCCAGATCATTTTTTTCCTGCATGCCTCTCTCAAAACATACATTACTCAGAGCTACAGCCTGAAGTCAAGATTTTCAGCGTCAGAAGTCTACAAAACTAAGTTAATCAATGTCTTGTGTTCAAAGTGCTTTAAGCTTTGTACACTGCTTTGCCATGTCTTCTGGGGTTATAAGTTCAGTGATCCTATTCCCATTTTGCATCCTGACAAATGCACTCATCTTTCAAACCTATAAAACCTTTTCAGAGCAAACACTCTAGGTACTTACCTTTTAAAATGTCACTGAAGACAAGCTACATAGCTGAGAAGTCCCAATCCTCTGTGCTGATGCAATGGCTTGCAGAAATTGGTACCAGGAATGGTCATTAACTATAAGGGATGTATTTTCACCCAGATAAACACAACAACTAAACAGATGTGGTGTTACAGCAGAGCTTCTCTAATGGGGAGCAAAATGTCAGTTATACCATTACCTTTTGAATGCCTGCGGTTGACTCCAAGACGTTGTTCTCTGAGCCATTACTTCTGTTGATCATCCTCCACATCTGGGAATACATGCTGTCCCGCTCAAAAGGATTCATCCCTTTCACTCGGACGTGCTCATAGACTGCAGAGTCGAAGACAGTGCCATAAGGAATATCCGTCTGCCTCGAGAGATCTTGGAGAGACCTTAATTGTTGGTGAAGAGAAGAGACACAGGAGACTTGAAGCCACGTTTTCAAGAGGCAAGCAAAGGGCAATACATAGGAAGAAAGTTTCTTTAGTTGTCTTTTTTATTTTCAAGACAAAGTGAGACTGAAAAATTATCTTTATGGTTTAAAGACACAATGAGGAATAGGAAGCGAAAGGAAGGGGTGGAAAAAATTAAAATGGATGAAAAGAGAATAATGGAAGGAGTAAGAGGATCTTGTCAAAAAGCTGAGCTCCTCTGAGTAGGGGCAAAGGAGAGAAGGGAGCATCGCAGTCCCTCCAGTCATATGCATCAAGTTCAATAGAAGTTGGGTAACCACCTACGAGAGTATGGTGCTACCATGCACCTTGCTGCGGGGAAGCAGGAATGTTAGCACCAGAACTCACCAAATCTAGCCCAAAGCACAGGGGCTGAGTACTTATCTGTGCTACTGGATTACACAGTGAAGAGCAGCTTTTTGATGAACTGTGCACCCATCACACAGGTCACATCTTACACTATTTTCAGCAACAGGAAGATTTCTGCTGTTGTTTCATGAACTGCCTTTTCAACATCATTTTTGTTATTTAGTTCAATTAACTTCTTCTACTTTACATATTATCTAGCCTCATCTGTTCCCTATAAGCAAGAAAAATTAACCAGTTCAGAATTTTCTAAAGCATCCCAAACATGGTTTTGTTAACCCTGCTTTGGACTTCAAAAGGTATATTAGAACCATTTAAAGTCTCTTGACCTCTTGGCCTTTATTTTCTTGTCCTACAGAGTTGCTCTCCTGTACCTTTGGTTCCTTAATGGTATTCATTAAAGTTTCAAATTAACTAGTGCAATATGTCTACTTCTAGCTTTCCTGGCACAAATTAACTTTGTCTAAACTTCACAGATCTAGTGGATGACACCTAAGGACAAATCAAGGGGCTGAATGTTGTTTTAAATTAGGCAATATCAAATTGCAAAAGCTCATTGCAGCCACAGAAAATATAAGCACAAGCATAGGGAACTCATCAAGTTCCAAGTTGTGTTTCTGAAACATGTAAATATAGAGGTTAGTGCAAATGGTCCCACAGGGGTGGAGAAAAGGAATTTTTAGGTGTTCCAGGGATTGCACCGAAGGAAATAGTAATTGGAGCTCAAAGGATATGTATGCCTCTGAATACAACAGAAAACAGGGAAAGAAGAAATCAATAGAGCTCAGTAGCAAGGGTTTAGAGGTTAGTTGAGTCAAAAAGAAATCCAGACATATGGGCTTAGAAAAACATTAAACAAGAGCTAAATTTGGAGCAGATAACATAGAGCAAATATAAGGATGGGATAAATTTAGTTTTGAAGAGTAAATAACTCATGGTTTTAAATCCACACAATTCTTTCCTCTTTCTCCAACATGATGGCATTCCTCTTCAAGAACACAAGCAGCAAGGAACCTGCAAAGAATCAGTACACATATGGGATCATGAAAGATGAACTGCTAGATGAAGCTTTTCCTGAAAGGAACTTTAATTGGTCTTCTACCAGAGGACTGAGACATGCCCTTTTCTAGGAAGAAAAAAATGTGACACTCTAGTAGACTAAGGTATCAGAAGAATAAATACTGTGGCTAATTTGTAACTGAAAGGTCCAGATAAGCAACTATGAGTTCTGAAAGATAAAATACAAAATGGCTAAGGTGTTAGCAAAAATGTGAAACCTCATTACAGCCTGTGTTGGAAAGGGAAGTAGTAAGTATTTTTAAAAGGCTCTAGTGGAAATCAGGGAAATTACAAAAGTAAATTACTAAAATATTATACTTAGGTTTAATAAATAAAGTGAAATAAGGATTAAGACAATTTCAATTTCGTCTTGAAGATCAGACATAGCCACCAGGTAGGTTTCTCCAGAGGAAGCAATACAGCCATCTATTACACTTTGAAATGAGTAAAAACTCCAAGAATTTAAACGTGATCTTCATCTCATGAAACCACATGCAGAAGATGGAAGCATGGACAGGCTACAAAGGAGGAATTTAGAAACACTTCCCGGCCACTCTGGATAGCATTAGCAAATCCAATACTCAGCTAGAGTGGATGCACTTGAGGGACTTCAAGGGTAACAAGAACAGCTTTTGCAGAACTGAAGGGCTGAACACAGAAACTCTGGACCTATTGAGGGGGACAGTAGATACAGGTAAAGCTGAGGTGCTCAATGCCTTCCTTGCCTCACTCTTCCCAAATAAGGTCTCCCAGGTCCTGTGACTGGAGGCAGGGTTGAAGGAGGCAATGAACAGCCAGCAACAGGTGGTCAGGTAAATCCCAACCAGATAAAGCAGGGACTGATTGAGAGCATGAGATGACAGAAGTGATGTGATGGTTGGAAGCTGTCTTGGGCACAGCAGTCATGAAATGATAGAGGGTTTGAGTCTTGGAAGAATTAAGGAGGGGAGTCAGGAGAATTGCCACCTTGGACTTCTGAAGGGCAGATTTTGGACTGTTCAGGAGACTGACTGACAGGGTCCCTTGGAAGGCAGTCCTGAAGGGCAAAAGGGTCCCTCAGGAAGGCTGGACATTCTCCAGGAGAGAAATCTTAAAGGTGCAGGAGCAGATTGTCTCCCTGTGCAGCAGTTGTCTGGTCACTTCCATTTTTTTGGCTTAGTACAAATTAATTACTTTGTAATTTAAAACATTATCTCTGCATTCAACTTGGAGAAAAAAAAACCAAACACATTAGGATTTGCACATATTTCTTTCCCCAAAGCATACTCTCTTCTGTAAATTCAAATCCTAGGCTTAGAATTGTAACGTTATTCACATGTCAGCCAAAAGCATTTTAAAAGTACACAGAAAATGCAGGGGAAAAAAATTTCCTTTCTAGGTTATTAAAAACCACTAAGGTCAGAGGCTCGGGCATCAAAGCATCTTTGTAGGTCTGAGTTACAGATGGATTCAGGCTAGTTATGTTGTTAGACTTTGTGGCACGGAACTGTCTGCAAGAAGTAGTCATTAAATTTCAGGAGAAAATAACTGATGTGGCTTACACTGAAGTCTGTCTTCATGACTAATTCAGATAAAGCTTTCCAATGCCTTTCTTTC
>VWZO01009804.1:157652-263016 GCA_013396975.1 Bucco capensis
CCCCCCCCCCCCCCTAGGATATTAAGGATTAATTCACAGGCAGGCTTAGGAAACAGGACACAGTAAGCCAAGAGGTTTGACTGTTGGCAGTGATAGCTGTGTCAGAAACTAGTAATACTGCTTGCTAGCCCATCTGAAGATCTAGGTGAACCACGTTAAAGGAAAGGTTAAAGAACATTCTGATTTTCAGTGTAAGGAAGTATCTACTCCAATTACTGTACTCTTGTCTAATCCTCCCCTTGCAGAAAACTTGTAAGAGTTGTATTGAGCTTTTTAAAGCCTTGGGGACATCTTAGCTTCAAATGAATCATGGTTTAGGACAAATGTTGTGAAAATAATGATTAGGCAAAACAAAGACAGCAAAAGACATCCTTTATGACTGTGGCTCCATTACTTGGAGGCAGAGGTCTCAGCTGTCAAATAGGACATGCTACTTATAACACAGAGAACTAAAGGTAAACTTCTTATTTTACAGAAGACACAAGGCACTGACTCTCCCCCATAACACATAGATCTACAGTCTTAATCAGGCTTCCACACTTTTAGAAGTGGAGTAGATTTAAACTACCTATACCAGCCTTTCATATGACAAAACCTTTGACTGCCCTTCTTGCAAAATTTCAATGTCCGTGAGAATGTNTAAAACCTTTGACTGCCCTTCTGTCCACCTCATTCAACCAATTTTCTTGCAAAATTTCAATGTCCGTGAGAATGTGGCAAAATTCTCCCTTTACCTGGGAAAACAACACAGTGTAGTAATCTGAGTAAAATCAGTTCAAGCAAAGGGACTCTAATTCTGTTCTAAAAGGATCATAAAACACATAATGGCAATACTGCATCAGCACCTATAATAAATGGCTCGAGACTTCCAAATTTATTTGGCGTTTACCAAGAAAAGCTACTCTTAATTACCATTCATTTACGGTGCATTTGAGACAGTGATCTAAAGATTTAAGGAACATAGAAATTATGCTTACTTTGCTGCCACAATGTTTTGGCTTTTGAAATGCTGACTGTCTTGATTTTAAATGTCACCTGCAACGTGGGTCAAGTGTGAACAAGAGACGTATCTAGAAACTACTTTAAGACTTGCATGCCTCTACTCCTGATAGGGGCTGTTGGCAGAAGATGAAAAGCTGAGCTCCCAAAGGTTTTAAGAGCAGCCATTTGTCTGGAAAAGGAGATTAACACCCACTCTTATTCTTCTTGTTCCTCTAAATTAATTTGAAAATGGTAACAGTTTGATCCAAGTTAATCAGTGAAACAGAGAACAAATGCCATCAACTCCGAGACCCTCTCAGGAGAGGGAACATTTCACTAGTCCTCCCTAGTGCACTGCCCAAACATTTTTACACGATTTTCTTCTCAAAACAGGTTTCTGGATACCACGAGGCACTGACTAGGAAGAGTGGCCCAACCTTCATACCAGCCAAAAAAGAAAAGCTGCAAGAGTTCTGAACACAAAGTGGCTACACATCCAAAAGCTGAACTGCAGTAATGTTTCATGGCACTGATAGGTGCTGCAGGCTGTCTGAACCCTCCTGTCACACTGTCACAAGGACCATTCCTTCAACAACACCCTGTAATACCTGATGCTAGCAGGAAAACTGAAATCAAAACCTATTAACTACTTGTTACATCTGTGCAAATCCACTGACTTCAATTTCTTTCATTTTCCTGACTTTTCTCAAGCTGACTGGATAGCACTACAAACAGAATCTGGTTTATTTTCTTTAAATACTTAAACTACTTTCCATTCTGGCCTTCAAAGTTCCCCAAGGTATAATTTGATCTGTTTAAAAAAAAACAAGAAAGAAGAAGAGCATCAGCTTTTTTCTTTATTGCTTATTCATGTTTCCAACTTTGCAGCAATTCAGCATGGTAAACAAACAAACAGCCTCTCTCATATGTCCTGGTTTGAGTTCCAATTTTGGCAGTTTTGTAAACTAAAGTTTTACACTCCCTCCTTAGTTAGGATAACTTCATTCCCTAATGGATACTTAACATGTACTAATTACTCTATTCTTGAGCTGCAAAGTGCTGTTGAAAAATGTCTCCATTCTTTCATTGCAGGAGCTTTCCAGCTGCAACATTTTCTACTGAATAAAACATTTTCTGTGACTTTGCTCATAAATAATACAGCACAAAGACCAATGTAGTCCCAATTGTACATAATAACCTCAGAATTCCACTGAGGGTTTTCTAGTGACATCATAATAAACTGCAAGAAAAATGCTGAAGATGTATTAAATTTATGGTTTGGGCATATTTTGTTCTTTTTTTTTTACACATGATAAGAAAACACAGACATTTGTCACAGAAATTCGAATATTTTTCTGGCCTACTTCAAAACTAGAAGGGATGTAGTTTCAAAGCAGGATGCAGAGGCATATTTCATATTTGTAAGGACAAACTGAATAACTGCATACATCATTATTATTTATTTTGCATGTACAAATTCCCATGTTTCTTTACTCTCCTTAGTCAAAACTAAAGATTTTTTTTAAAAAAAGAAACCTCCCTCAAAACTTCAAGATCAATGTTGACAAACAGTGATGCAGAATATCATTTTACTCCCTTACAAATTGTGCAGGGCTTATAATTGGGACTGTGGAGTCAAACAGTTGGGTTATGTCAAAATACCCTTGCAGAACAGAACTCCATGACTTCAAAGTCTGTTATTCAGATCTCAAAATAAAATGATAACTCAATTTAACTGGTAATACAACTGTATAAGGGGAACAACTTGCTCGTGTGATTTTAGTAATTTTCCATGTCTCTGTCTTAGAGTGCTTAGCCCTCTAATAGATGAAAGTGTTGAGGTTGTTAGCCCAGAAAGGAAGGATAACAGCCATAGACAATTTCCACTTGGGAATGAATAAGGACTGGTAATGCTTGGGCAATTTGGGACGTGGGGCACCAACCTCCCTGCTCTATCCCACCTCATCCAAGAGCAGGGAAAAGAAGAAAGGGTTTATGAAGTGCCAAAGGATGCTCCTGAAGGGGAGAGACTCAGGAAATGACCACGCACTCAAAGTGAGGGATTGCTTCTGCTCTTGGGTCTGAGCTTTGGCTTCCAATCATTGTCTATGTGCTGTTAAAGCCTGAATTGGTTTTAGTATGCAGAAAATCCTCCTCTAGAGGAAAAATGCCTTAGTGAGATTGTGGTGATTGGCTGGCACGCAGCGACACCTGAACCTAACCTATGAATTCACAGGAGGCCAAGGCTCCCTCTGCCCAATCTGAATGAGTGGCTCACAGTCTCAGGAGACATTTCAAAGAGATTTGGAAAGCAGCTGAACTAGAGGGCAGCAAGACCTTAGGTGATAATGCACAGAAGACAGGGACTTGAATCAACAAATGGAGCGAGAAAATTGAATTTTCCTTTAAGGTCAGCATTGAGCTTGACTTGGAGATCAGGTGCTTAACCTTTCTGGAGGAAGAAATACAGCAGAACTTGCCTTTCCTCTTTAAAGTCACTCTATCATTTTTGCAATCAAGGTTTTATGGGAAAGGCTAACTTTGTTACTCTCACATACTTTCATAGACTCGTGGAACTGAAGGAACGTTTTGGGGTGGGGGACATCACTGGGAGCAAGGATAACTCAGCATGCAGCTTTCTGAAGGAGAGCAGACTGGAGAACAAAAGGGCAGAGGAGAGAGGGGAACCTAGAAAGGTTCCTGTGGTTTGGAGAGATGAGATGAACCAGAAAAAAGGACTGGAAGGTGTGACAGAAAAAAGTTCACCATAAAAAGAAACAGGAGAAGACAAGGACATTTGTGTTAGGGAGGCACAAATCAAAAGAATAAACAGACAGAAAAAAAAGAACAATGTGATCTGTTAATGTAGTAAGAGAGCACTTGGGAGCAGAAGGAGCAAAGATGACTAGTAAGTGAATTTTTATTGTTTGTTCCTATTAACACATCTTTGCCACGGCAAGAAAAGGTGAACTCAGCTTTGAGGTTCCCATACTTTGTAGATGTATTGGACTCCTCCTGATCAAAGTGTCAGAGCACAAGTATTGGGAGATGCATTTGAATGGAAAGTATAGCCTGAAAACACACAGCAACCACTTCCATATTCCCATTTCAAATACTAATACACCAGTTATCTCAAACTCAATTGCTTCTTCCTAAATATGTATGTGTGCATACATATGTATGTATATGTGCCACAGAAGAGCATCTGCCAGAGGTCAACAAAGACAAAGTATCTCCCAGGAGACTGGCAGTTCATGGCATACTGTTACTTATATTTTAGCTTCCAAGCTACTTCTCAGATTGATAAAAATTTCTCCCCTTTCTCACATTTAAGTAGAGCATTCATACCCCTCTACACATACATATATGTTCACCATCCTCTCCCTTGATTCGTTCTTTAGCAACTTACTGGATGGAGTTCTCGATGCGTGTGATGGTGAGGAAAGCTGCTAGGTTTGCTGTGTAGGAGGAAATGACAATCAAAGCAAAAAGCCACCAGGCTCCCATCATCAGTCGAGTTGCCAGGGTTGTGTAAGGGACCTCTCCTCCTGTGGGGAAGAAGCAAATGAAAGAGTTTTCATTTGACAGAAGGAAATCCAGATCCTCATTGCTCATGCACTGCTCAGGAGAAGTAGGCCCCAGGGTCAACTCAAAGGTAAAGCAGGACTTGGAGCCACGCTTTCTAAGCAGTGAGAAGCACTGGAAGAAGCCCACACTGTCAATTGTCATTACTGTACTTAAACTCTTTTGGTGTTTTGCCTTTAATTGCAATTCATCTGCCAGTCCTGTCCAGTAATGGAAACAGACTTCAAGATCTTAAAACAAAACCACCGAAAGAAAATTCCTACAACGTTCTTGCCTTAGAGATCTTATCTAAAGACCTTCAGTTTTTCATGCATTCTTGAGAACAAGCAATTAAAAAAAACCCTATCAAAACACAGTTACTTTTCACAGTTCTGTATGCAAGCAGATGCTTGTGAGAACCATGTGGACGTGTACAACTCGCTGCAAGTGAGCTTGGACATGCAAAAAAAAATAAATCACAAATACTGAAGAAGAATGCAAAATTCTCTTTTATTCCCGTAGTTGCTTTCCTTTAAAATCCAATTGCCACATAAACAAAACATTAGCAGCAATTAAACCTACCAGGCTTAGCTGCACACTACCACTTGTGTGACCAGAGCCCAGTTTAGCAAGCCACCAAAACCATAATTTTTTATTCAAATAGCTGCTCCCAAAACACACTAGTTCAGAGTCTTTGAAAGAGCTCTCTCAGTTAAAAACATATGAATCACAGATTTTTAGATGAAGGGAAATTCACTGTTATGAAAATTCCCTTTTTGTCTGCAGTACAGGTTTTATCACAGCTACAAGTAAATAGGTAAGACGGAAGTGAATGTAGCAAACACCCACAGTCAACTGCTCAATACATTCATCCTTCTCCTCTTCCCTTCCACTCAGCGATTTGGAAAGCTGTCATTATTTTTGAGGGAACTTTCTCAGGCGTAAAATCTTATGATGGCACACTATCTAGGATCTGCAAAAGCAGTTTGTTACAGATTCAATCATCTCTAAGCATTTTGTGCTGGATCTTCATTTACGTAAAAACACCTTCACATTTCCTAGCAAGTAGATTTTAAAGGAATAAAAATTACAATTATTCCCATTCCAAGTACAAATCATTTCCATTTCTGCACACAAACTAGATATTTAATCAACACTTGAGTATGAAGGATCACTTACTGTTCCGTTCAAAGTTTGTCCTAACTATACAATGCATTGGGAACTCTGCAGCACCATACAATAAACAATTTTGAAGCATTTTTCCATCCTTCAGTGAGTGACGTGGAGTTCTACCATATGTGAAATAATAACTCACTCCATTAATTTATATTTTGGGCATATAAGTACTGAAATCCTTTGTCTTTTACAAAGTCCAGTACTGAAAGACAAAATCTATATTGGGCCTGCACAATTGGAACAAAATTTCCTTTTAGTTCCAAGATGTCATGTAATTATCTGAAAGAAGAACCTACTGATCAGATTGGGAGATATTATTTCAATATAAGGACTTTCAAAGATGAACATTAACTTCCACATCTGAAGATCTGGTTTTCTCCCCTCCATAAATTTTAAATGATTTTAATAGAATATTTCTACTTTACAATAGTCTTTGCAACGTGTTTGGAATATTTCATTTAAAAATGAGTTTTGACAAAATCAAAAGAGAAGACAGCTATATCAATTTATTGAAAAAGCATTTGTCCTTTTAACTTTCAGGTGTGAATCCTTGAAGATAATCTTCCTGTTGAGCAGAAATGGGTAGAGTGATAAAGAAGAAGCCAGTAATCTCCTGGACATTCTGGCATTTTCATTTTTTAGCTTAATGAGTAAAACTTCTCACATTTTTTTATTGAAATGAAATGTCAGTAAGGAGAGCACCACTGAAAGTCACACACTTGCCTTCTGGTTTTCAAGTGAGGATACTGTACAACAAGTCACCATGGAAGCCATCACAGACTCCTCAGCCACAGCACTCCCCTACTGTTCATACACTGCAGCTTCCCCATACATCCATAAGGTTGTCCCCACTATTCACTGTTACCTTTTCTTTTTTAACACTCAAGAACAGACTTCAAAAAAATGGGAGTGTTGGTCATCTCAAATGCTTTTAGTTCACCTAGGTGTTTGTGAAGGCTTATTCCTAATTCAGAGTTGTACCCTGTATGTTAGCAGTCAATAAATGAAGCTTGAAGACAAAGCTTGTACCCAAGTACATGTAAAATAAACATATACCAAAATAATTCATCACTCCTGCCCCTAATCTAAAATTTTTGCACTAATGCTTCTTAAACCACCATTTCTAGAGCAAGACTGATCCCACAACTGCATAGGTACATGGGTTTTAAGCAGTACAGGCAGGGTACTCCACCTCTGCCAGTGAAAAAGAAAGAAAGAGACAAAAACTAAAGGAGATCTTTTGCTGCCATAGTATCATTTCTTTGGCATCTGTTAGGAGACCTAATGTGACACAGTCTTGTTCTATTGTCCTGTTTGCTAAAACCCTTCCCGCACCATGACAGCTTACCTTATGAAACCTCTCCTCTCCCTTCCCCTAATTTTATTTTGAGACATAAAACTTTCTAAAGTTTTATTTCAGTCCAAATCTACATGTTTTTCTCAGTGCAGAAGAGCACCAAGTCACTCAGGAGAGCAACAGTCATTGGTTTTCCATCAACATGACCATGAAAAAGAGCTACAGACCTAACAGTTACTATTGTTGACTATAAATCAGTATGCAGAAGGGACATGCATGTAAATGCCCCTGGGTTCTGCTTCCCAAGATCTACTATGAGCTTCAGGTGCATATGCTAGTTACAAGGCACTAGGCACAGAACATGCAATGGAAAGGAGGAGGGAGCCAAGAAGATGAAATAAATCTTTCCCTGCTATTGTCCTTTATATCATACTAGCAAAGCTTCATAAATCCTAATGCCAACTTGGGCCACCTGATGCCATATGAACATATGCTGGTGACCAAAGTAACATCTGTCCTATCACAACTCATTCCTTTAGCAAGGGAGTTGACACGCTGGTTATGGTTACACTAAAATCACTACTGCTGTAGCATACTGGGCAATACTTAAAAATACTGAGCTCCACTCATGAAACAAATGCAAATCACAGAAGACACTGAGCACTTCTGGAGTAGCTTTGCCATCTTAAAAGACAGACCTTAAATGAATATAGAGGCTCTACTATTCTTTAGACTTAGCCCTTCCAGTACAGTGGTAGAAGAATATAACACACCACAAAATGTCACTACCTGTAGATCACCCATGCTGTGGCTACAGCTCCTAATATAATCCAGCTGACAGTTTTTTTGTGTACTAAAAGTCATTAAAAAATCTGATTTGTGTTTAAAATTTTCAGATTGTATGTGCAGGAAGGAAAAGATATTTTCCAGAGTAAACTAAACTAGCAAAAAGCAATCTTATTGGGAGTTTCCTGAAAGAGCTGAATTACCATAGAAGTGACAGTGAAAGAAATTACTTTTAGTCCTCCCACTCTCATCTAATGTAGCTCTCCTTCATCAATCCTAGACCAGTTTAATGGTGGCCTACTTCAGATGACAGGCTAAGACTGCAACTTATCTTATGAATTTTTGTTTATACCATTTCTTTAACACTTCAAGCTAAATATCAGAAGGTAAGAAAAACATCACATTGTCTTGATAATGTAAACAATATAATATATAATTATGACAGACCTAAATATCATGAAGACTCCACCTTAGGAGATAAAATATGAACCTATACAACTCCATGCAGATTTCTAATACCTTTTAAGCTGTTCTTCCTTGTTAGCAGTAAGTTTAAAGGTTTCTTCAAGTCAAAAATCACAAGAGAGGATTACAGGCAAGGAGGAGGAATGAAATAATGAGACAAATGGGCAAGACAGGGAAACTGAAGATCACAGCCCTGTGAGATCTTGGTGTTCTATAATTCTGGACTAAATCTGAATAATTCAAAATGCATAGGCTGTTTCTCCAAGCAGCTTGTTCTCAGGCATTTGTCAGTTGTTTGCCTGAAGATAAACTGCATTCACCTGCATAGTCCAGAGCTATGAAAGTATTTCAGCTAGAAATGGGAAAAAAAAAATCTTTTTTTGTGGACAAAAAGAAATGGTGAAACATTTCTTGGAGAAGTTTTAAGCACAGTTGGCATTTCTGAGATCAAGCCCAGTGGCAGCCACCTTGATGAAAAGTGATGCAATTTTTCTTACCAGTCATGCAGGCTCTCTCTCATTTAATATCAATTTAACAACTTCACTAGAATGCACAACATTTATAAATAACATTCATTTGCTTAATAGAACAAGAAGATTTTTTTTTTACTATGATTAAAGCAAACAGCCTGGCAGCACAGAGCCTACAATATTGAGAAAACTCAGAATTGATTATTGAGGAAAATAACACCTTTGGAAGATTCATTTTTGAAATGTACTTTATAAACAACTACACACAGAGAGAAAAGCCATAAGCTACCATTATTCTATGTCCTGAATTTGATAAGTCTACTAAATGATGTTTCTAGGGGGAGCTGAGAGCTGGACTGGGAGTCTGCTTTAGCTACTCCATATGTGAAGAGAGGCTTCAATGAGAAGGCTTTGCCCTTCTCCTATAGGAAGGACACTACAAGAATCACAGCTTGTAATTTCTGTTTGTGAGAATCAGAGTTGCTAGGGAAATCCCAAAGTCTAGGTTCTTATTTCAAGTAAAACTTCATTTTTTGCCAGTGCTTACCACCAAGGCTAACCTACTGTTCTCACTTTCAGACTGTATCTCAGTTGTGATTAACTTTGTCAAATTCCAACCATTTAATCTGCACTAGTGTCTGCTGGAGGTCTGCAGTAAACTGAATTTCTGTGCATGGAGTTTTAGCCAGAGGGTTTTTTTCAGATAATTTTTAGAACCATGAAACAGCTATTAATGATGACTGGTTATTGTTGAGGAACTCTAATACTATCAACCTTGAAACCAAAGATTTTGATTGTGTCTGGAAAAGGAAGGTGAAGAAATAACAGGCTGGGTTATCTGGGGAGAGAATTTGGGTTTGCTTTTTCTTGCAAAAATTCCGTCCACATTCAGTGAATTATTGGCCTTTGAAAAAAAAAACCCACCAAAACCTGGGAGTTGGCTGCAGTTTAGCCTTTAGCTTGTTAGAACAGTCACTTCAATTATGCTGTGCATCTGCAATTGCCATTTGCACAAATATAAAGTGTAGAGTTCTGCTGCAAACAGTTCAGATCAATGTACATCTTCTGTTTTCTTTGTGAAAGGGACATTAACAGAGAGTGGGTGTAAGGGGAATAGTTTGTATTAACAAAAAGGCAAAGACATTTTATATTTCATCTATTTTTGCCATGAGAAACAAAACCTAAAGTTTCACTCAGCTCTGTTATCATTACAAAACTCTGCAAAGCAGAGCTCTTCAAAGGCAGAATCTTTCAGTGCATTAGCTTTTGCTATTGTTCTGTTAAAAACTTTCTTGATGATATAAAATCTCTGCTGTTCTCAATTGGAAATGTTCAATTCAGTATAGGACAAAAAATTACCTTACAGTCAATGAAGCCTACACCTATTTCTACCAGCTGTGAAATAAAAACAGCTTAGAAGTTGCTGGAAAAATCTCTCATCATGATTTTTTCTTCCTTTCTTTTCATTTTTCATCCATAGTTCTCCGTTCTTCCTTGAAGTGTGCAGAGTGCATTCATTTCCATAACACATAAGCTAGGATGTCATAACCTGAGTTTGCAATACTACTTTGTGTGCTGAAGTTAACACCCATTGACCACAGCAGGCATGACATGTGTTCTTCAACAGGAGAATACAACCCCTTGAATTGGTAATGCTTTCCAAATAAGCTTGTAAATCAGTGGCTGAATTCCCTAGCCTTGCAAATATTGGCAGATTGCAGGGGATTGAGAGTAGGGAAGGAACTGAGCATGAGGCAGGGCTAGCAGCCAGATTCTACAAGGTCTGGACAAGTTCAAGAGCCAGCTATTTCTTTTATTCATCACACCACCTGTTTCTCCCTTAGCATTTTGTTTTTATTAAAATGTTTGGGGGGTTTATTTTTAAACTTTATATATGAAAAGACACATTCAGGTACTTTGTTTCTCATATGAAACATTATTTTCAGGTTGTACTTCCTTAAGAGAGAGCACTGCATCTACTTATTATTACCTCCATTACAATTAATACTGTGACAATCCTCCAAGTATATTATGTAGTAAGTTATAGGAATTGTTTTTTGGTTCACTGGAAGAAGTAGGATTGGAAGGGAGTGACTGTTTTTTACTAAAGGGACTATAAAAGCTTACATCAAATCCAAAAGATGAAGCAATTTTCTTTTTCAATAAAATAGTAAAAGTCATGTTTAGCAGGGGTTCTCATTGTCAAGATATTCTCACATATTAGTTTTTCTAAAAATAAGCATGAAGTAAATGAGAAACAAAAAATCACTTCAAGAGAGATATTTTAAACATTTTTAAGGGTTGAAAAATTTAGAAATGTTCATATTTTCTTCTATTTACCATAAAAATAATTCAGCAGAGCCACTATAAATTCATGGGAATGTTAGTATTCCTTAATTTTAGGATTTGAAATACAGATAAATTGTTGATGTCTATCTTTGTAGCTTACAACTGATAGAGAAGACATTTTCATATGCCTACTACAACAGCGTTAGAGCTCTTCTGAGTTTATAGCTGGCCTGAACACAAGTCCTTTTTATGTCAAACACTGTGCTTAAGGGAGAAATCAAACATATCCTATCCCTGTCTATATTGAAAATCTCCTTGTGTATCCTCTGTTATCAGCTTCCAGCAGTCCTGTCTCTCTCTCCAGGTACTGTTCAGGGTGTGGCTCCTAGCAATATATTATAAAGCATTTTTCTGTGTGCCACTAGTGTACTTGCCATGGATATGCTGCAGCTTCCTTTTTCCTTCTTACTTCTACAGCATTCCTTCTTCTACTCTGGATGATTTTGAGGAGGAGGATTGTTTCTCTTTCGAGAAACACTAATGTTTTGTATAAATAAGTATCTCCAATAGTAGGCTTTTTAAGGGTGGTATCTTTTGGAACTGTTAAGTGTCTATATTTATGAAGTCTTTCAAGTTGTTACATCTGGGGATATGGTTTAGTGGCATGGTGGTGATAGGCAGATGGTTGGACTTGATGATTTTAGAGGTCTTTTTCCAACCTTAATGATTCTGTGATCTATATATTAAGATGAAAGAAACACCTGAGTTGAGGATTCAGTTTGGTCTTTTATCTTTTACATTAGATTTTCTTGCCAACTTCCTAAAACTTGTGCAAAGCTCCAGGACTCAGATCAACAAATAGTGGTTCTGGAAGCTCCATAGAAAGCTCTTTTAAAAAGTTTGGGTGAAATTTGTTTGGATTTGCTAATTTGAAAATGTTTGATGTTGGTAGCTTCTATTTAACACCTTCATGAGTTGATCTTTCCATAGGATGTATTTAATTTCCTTTTTCACAAACACAGAAGAGAACCATTTTTTGCCTTTCTGGCATAATTATTATGAATGCTATCACCTTCACCTAACAAACTATAATCACTAAGGTTTCTTTAGCTCCTAATAAAATTTTCAAAGCCCTCTTTCCTCTTATTCTCATCTCTGACACAGCTATGTGTACACTTGCACCTCATGTAATTTTCTCCTGAAATTTTAAGCATCTAACTCTTTGGCAAGATCTACATTCCTTTTTCTTTCTGTTCTATATGTGCATTTGCTTCAGTATGGTCAGCCAGAGAATTGAAACATCTATCATTCAGATTGAACACCCCTATCATATCTCACATTTTCCCTTATGCATTACAGATATGCACTAGAGGACCCAATCATCCTCTATTCCAGTGTGATTTGGTGGTCCTACAACAGATACTGAGTCCCATCTCATTTTGTGCTCCACCCATTAGCACATATTCCCACTGTTTCAAGATCAATTCTTTTCTGAGTTCTCCATGCCTCTGAAATACCTAATGTCATTTTTAAATAGCAACGTTCTTCTCGTTTTGTCCACCTTGTCCTTTCAGTACTTCATTTTGTCAGATGTTCCTACTAGATTTCAGTAATACCAGGAAGACCAAATCTATATTTCTGAGTAATCCAACCGTTGTTGTTTATTACTCAGATTTCTCACACTGATCTATAGGCAATAAAAAAAAATGTGTTCACTTTGTGATTTGGTGCCTGGATTAATATTTTTTCTCCCTCCTTTAATGTCTTACTTCTGAACTAAACAATCACTCAACTCTCTCCCACTCGTTGTTGTTAGTGTAATGATTCCCTGACTAATCTCATTACACTTGCTCCCTGGAAGACTGTTTCCTTTCAGCTGGCTGGGAAGCACTGCCCTTGTTGCCCTCCCAAAAGGGAAGCAATGATCTGCTAAAGAAAGCTTGCCTCATTTATCTCTCCTGTTGATGCGACAGGGAGGATATTTGAGACAATCTTTCTTCTCCTTCAGGCTTATATCAAATCACTCCTAGTCATCTGAAATCTCTAAGGTGTTTGAGAAGCTGCATCTCATACATGCTTATAGATCCTTATCAACAACTCTGGAAGCCAGCTAACCTGAGGGCATATGCACAGCCTTGTGCAGGTAGATGTACGCTCCCTCCAGTCTCCTACTAAAGAGGCCAGGGCATGAGCCAGATCCAATGTGAACGAGAGACTACCATACTACCTTGTCACTCTTCATTACTTCTGGCCAGTAATCACCTCCAATTTATATTGCATATCTTGCAAACTCCCTCTGAAAATCCTCCATTTGATACTGCTGTGCATTGTTTTGGCTGTGCCTTTGGCATTTGACTTGCATACTATGGCTCATTGCTCAGCTCTGTTTCCTCATTAACAGAAAGAGATTGCCCATGCTGAGATTTCAAATGCTGGAGCTAATCAGGAACCAGTGACACTGCCACTAAACCCTCATCAAGTTGTTGCCCAATGTAGCCCATTCATAAATCTGCTCAGAGGACTTTTACACACAACAGAAATATCTAAAAGATGGCCCAAACAACTACTCACAAACTTATTTTGCTTGAAAGGATCCTCAGTCATGTTCTTGAAACCCTCTCTCTCTGAAGCTAGAAAATGCTCTAGCATCGAGGGAAGAGTTACTGCTACCCAGTGAGAAACATTCAGCCTACTAACAGTGTTGGCTCACCACTGGGTTAGCAGCCTACAGAGTGTTTATAAGT
Organism: Bucco capensis; assembly: GCA_013396975.1. NCBI lineage: Eukaryota > Metazoa > Chordata > Aves > Piciformes > Bucconidae > Bucco > Bucco capensis. The sequence goes on from VWZO01009804.1 coordinate 171,425, forward strand.
TTGAGTCTCTGCTACTTCTATTATCAAATTATTTTTCTATCTGTCTTCAAACAGCAAGCGTGCCCAGTTTGCTGTCTTTACTGTACCAGCTTCATTCTAGCGATAGAGGGCTACTCATTTGGCCACCAGACTCCCTTGTAAAACTCTGCCAAGATACTGCAGGGACTGCTATAGATATCCTTAATTAAATTTTGGTTGAAAATTGATCTATCTGTTAGATGCATCTATTCACTACACACTTCCAATCACTTGTTTAGGCTGAGGACCACTTTTTTCCCTGGATCTAATTTATACACAACAGTTAGTGGCTCTATAAAGCTGAAAAAGAATTTGTGACAAAAGCACTCCTAAGGGCAAATGAAGGAGGGCAGCCAGCTACAACTTCCCTTTATGTAAATGGGAGTTGTACCTATAAAGGTCAGCTTTAATTCTGTCTTAATGCTCAGCTACTGAACACAGGCTTTCTATAACATTCAGCATCTCCATTTTGAGAAGGAATGGGTCAGACTGTGACTAGACCATGCAGGATTCATCCTCAGAATAATCTAGACAGAACTGTGCTCTGTCTGCTACTATTTTTTTAAAGCTGATGCTTTTCTATAGCTGCAAAACCATTCCATAAATCAAAACCTCTATTCATGCCAAACACAATGATCAGCCTTGCAGAGATGAAAGGAGAGAATGAAAACAGAAAATTTGTTTCATGGGAGAAGCAATAACAAGTCAAAATTAAAATCTAAGGGACTTTGTTTAAGGCTATATTAAACAGAAATTCAAGCCTCTGGTTAAGAATGAGAATAGTACAATGATGAATATTTTTACTTACTTTCTCTACTTAAGAATTTTTAGATAAAACCCAAACATTTAAAAAATACACTGAAAGTATAAAAAAGGGTCCAATATTGCATTCCAGAAGAAAGGACCTAATGTGATAATGGAAAGTCTAACCTCTTTTCAGCTGAGCTGAGATTCCAATTTTCTGCATCACTAGCAATGATAATGTTACACAAACAGTGCTCAATCATTAAATTAATTCCCATTAAATCAATGTTCCTAAAGGCCAAACAGTCCTTTAACAATTACCTGATTAAAATGATGTTAGCATAACATATTAGTTATAGTATATTTATAATTCCCTTCCCAACAATAAATCATTTCTTTCCACCCATCTTGCTGAAATGGTGACAATGAGGCAAAAGTTGGGAAGGGAAGCATGTCATATCCCCACATAGCAAATAGCTGTGGTCTAGCTTTTCCTGGTATTGGTACTTCGACAACATATATTAATCAGATTTGCATTTCTATTCAGCATGAATCTTCAAGAGCTAAATAAATTAATTTCTGGGTTTTTAGCCCAGACCCACAAAATAAATTACTTCTTTGAGATATTAACAACTTTGCAGTGGTCAAATCCCAAACACCAATACATTTGTGGTGACTTGTACAACATAATTAGACAGAGACAGAGGATGGACAGACTCATAGTGCTTCTAGAAGTTCTGGAAAATGTATCATAAAAGTATATTTCATTTTTCTCTTCTGTCATTACAAAAGAAGGGTAATGACTACAGCTCAAGTTTGCAAATGGAGGTGTCTACTTGTATTTGCTGAACTTAACTGGGACCTCTTAGATGAAGCATTACTACATTATACTACACATACCCAGATGTTGAAATATCATGCAAGTCTTAGTATTTGAAAGGAAATCTCACAATTGCTGTAACTATGACCTGATTGGAACTGTGAGGCTTGCTGCCTACCTCTAATGAATTAGCTTGCCAAAATCTCTTGTATTAACGCTGATGAAGTGCATTGTTTTATCAGAAAACTTAGAATCACAGAATCAAGGTTTCAGATTTTGGGGTTAACAAGTACAGTACCACTTTGGCTTAAACACAAATATCCATACAATAAGCCTCTCTGTTTGCTCCAAAGAAGCTCTGCTCACTTTAACAAGATAGGATAATAATTTTACATGAAAACACACATGTGCAGAGGCAAACACAAACTAGAGCTCCATGTGCACGTATAACAAACGCAAGGATCTTCTGGGGATACCTCTTCTACAGCACTGCCATATCTGCTTCTAGGGTTGCACCTGACTGCATGCCTGTATGAAAGCACTGTTTGCAGCCACTGTGAATGCATCAAAATAATAGATGCTTGCTATTATTTTAGAGAGTACTAGCATCTGATCTTAACAAATAATCTTGCACACTGGCAACCTTCTGATTAGATTTCAGGAGATGCTGAGGGCCAGTCTCCCTATTACTAATGGCTGGATTTGAGTGCTCTAAAGCCTCAAACAGTCAACCACAATTACCATCTATGGTATATATTCCTAAGTGGCTAAGAAGCTAACTGTCACATACAGTTTGCATAGTGATGGCCTTTCCATAGACTCCTGACAGTGTTATGCATAGTACCTTCTGGGATGGCAAAAAGGACTGTGCACAATGGACTGAAAACAGGCCATCTGTACATAAAATGAACACTGAACTGAAAAATGTCATTAATGAGGTATTGAAGTGCTGCTTTAGCTAAGAGCCTGTCAGGGAGGACATTATGAATGTGAGGGAGAAAGAGTCCCCTTTGGATAAAACTGAGCAACTATGAACCAAGCAAAATCAAAGACAATTCAGTGAGACCATAAGGACAAACAATAATTCCACTGAAGCCTCTATGCCTTTTGACAGGTGCTTTTCCCCAGCATTGTTTTTTTAACCTCTACACAGCTCTATGACTCCAGATTTTGGGGGAGAAGGGAGTTTGTAAAAAAGCTCACATCCTGAAAGATATTTTTTTGCTTGAACTTTCGAAATATTATGAAATGCTCTATAGATTTGTTCCTGCAAGATTTCCAAGCACCCATCATCACAGAATGGCACCTGACTACTTCAGAGGGAAGCAAATCACAGACATGTTGGATACATTAGTTCAGTTTTCATGTCACTAATTCTCGTTATCCTTTAATTTTCAGAGTGCCTCACGACAATGAACTCCTAGCCATATAGAATTTAATCATCACAAAGGCAGGAGATCAAATTACATTCCTAAACAACACATTTTAAAATTTAAACTAAAGTTCCATTTCAGGTACATTCTGTAACGTGGTTATTAAAGTGATCTCTGAGACTCAGATGACCTGAAGTAGTAATATGACAGCTAATAGTGAACAGAGGAAAGAAGAAAGCACTCACCCTTTTACGTTTCACCAAGAATAATGCTACAATGTCAGTTATTGATGAAAATCACTAATACAAATGCTTATGTTTCAAAGTTGAATGACCTGTTTTTTACTGCAAATCAGCTATCACCCTACTTAAGATCACAGCTCAAATATTTTAAAAATGAAAAGCAACTTCGAAGATGACTTTATTGGATAGTGAGGATTTTCTTCTTTGGGGATAGATACAGAAATAAAAGAAGCTATTGTAAGAGTGGAATACATGCTTATACCTAAAAATGTTCTATTAGCAAGTATATCCAGGCATCAGCAACAAACACTCCCACTCAACAGATTTATTATCACTGTTTCTTAACAGCCTGTTTGCAGAAGACTTTCTATCTCTCCCTTTTACTGTTATCTTTACTCTTACTGTGGGGACAGCAGACTCTTCAGTCAAAACCACGCGCGCTCCTTCATCTCAGCTTTTGTCTGGTTGATGAGGCATTGCACATTTTTAACCCAATATCATCGCACTAACTTCAAAAAGACTGAAAGGGTAAAGTCCTACTTGATCTCTCCTCTCCTGTGAAAGAACAAAAATTAAGCAGCGGGTGATTCCTGCACCATGATGCTGATGTAATCATGGCAATCCCCTTAATTTGCATGCTGGGAAGCTGACTACATGAAAAATACAAATAAAAACCCCAGCAGCTCTCATTTTACCATATTTGCTAAGAGTGGACTTTCATCTAAGCAATCAGGGAAAGCAACAGGTTGGTTAACTTAATAAAAAGATTCATTTGCTATCATTATGTTCTTTCAACATTAATTTTGGCTTGCTTTTTTTAAACACATTTTAATATTACAAGAGGTCTGGGGGATAAACCTTAACAGCTGAAGAAGGGAGACTTTCCTGTCAGCAGCTTCAAAACCTCTTTGCTACTCCTGCCTTTACAGTTTGCAGGCAATTTTCCTAGCACCTACATTTTCCTACTGTTATGAAGAAGAGCCACATAGGTGGATACACCTATGGCACAGCTGTTGCAGAGGAGGAACTCCCCACAGACCAGAAAAGCAATGGAGAGCTACCAGGAGTTGCCCTCTAAATCCATGTGCATTGAGAACAGTCTGTTCCTGGCTAAATTGTTCTTTGTTTCCTCAAATAAATATGTGTTACACACAGGTGAACTTAGAGGTCAAAACGGATTACTGAATCTGAATCCAAATTATCCAGTCATATTAAAAATCATAATAACTAAAAAAATGGTTCTGAGTAAAACATTCACTTTAGGATGCTTTTGAAAGACCACAGAAAGCTATATAGATGCCATAGACATCCAACTCTACTTTTCCTTTTGCCTCATTTGGTCTTGATCAGCATTTATACTATTGCTGGACAGACATTACCTTCTGACACTCAGTTAATCAGGCCTAGGAGAATGAAGGTGTTTTTTGGGTAATCACATTGCCATTCATTCTCCACCTCCTCATAGAAGTTGTGTCAGACACAACATCTCTAAATATACTGCTGCATGTGCCCAGTGCTATTACTCAAGCAAGCAGGTGCACACAAGATACAGAAATCCATTATTTTAGATGCCTGAGAACTGCCTGAGTCTTAAATTCAGTTTAGGGGAAAATCCAAGCATATCCCCTGGCAGCTTATCACATTGCTGCAAACAAATGCCCACACTACCAAACATTTTATTTGGAGCATAGATATTCCTTGGAATCCCATTCTTTTAAAAGAAACAATCAAATAAACCTCTGAAAGTGTAGGCACATAAGGCTACATCCAATGTTTGCAATGTGTACTGTATACAAGACAATAACACCCAGTATACATTGTCAGTTCCAGTGATCACTTGTAGTTCCCAAACACATTTGAGACACAGGACACATGTGACAAAATTTAGCCATTTTTTGATGTTGTCAAGAGGGCTGGTCAAACCATTGAGACATGAGGAAAAGAAGTATGGGTATCATAGGACTGCACTCTCTCTTTCAGAGAGATGACTTTATGAAGATACAAACACATACTAAAACGTAAGCCTAGATTTAATAAAAGAAAATGAGAACTTGAGAATTTCATGTTTAAAGGTGGAACTATAATGCCACAAATACACCTGCTGGTGCATGTGCTAGAAAATCATGGAGATTGGTTTGTTTCCTAATGTGTTTGGTATCTGACTTTCATTTTCACAGCTTAGTGCTGTGCATTTTAGGCTCAGCAAGTCTGTTCCCCTTGATACAGGAGTATGTCAAGACCTGGTATTAGTTTGAAGAGCAATTAAAATTGTTCATTAATGAGACTGGCATTCAAGTTCTGCTTTCTATCAGAAGATATAAAACATGTATTTATAGGTAACATATCCATTTTACTACTGAGAACTGATATGCAAGATATTAAATGGAATTTCTGTGATCACCCAGCAGATCAGATGTGGAGTCTAAATTAGCAACTAGGTCTTAGTCCTAAAGCCTTTATACAGGATCTTTTTTGATTTAAAAGAAAATACTATTTTTAAAAAATAATTAGGTTTCACCACTAAATACTGCATATGAAGATATAATTGATTTCTAACATTTTTTTTTCCCCAAATGCTTTTAGAGTTTTCCTCTGAATATTAAATTCCTAGAGATTGGTGTACAGTTAATTAAGAGAAAATGCCACAAAGAAAAGACGTTGTTACAGCATAATGGTTTCCTGCTGATAGGGATATGCTAAGAGTGAGATAAGCAAGATGGAGTAATTTATTAAGCAACAGCACACTCCAGGCAGTGCATTTCAGGAGGATTATATCACGCCTTGGGTGGTAATACAAGGAATCAGACTGAGAATACTGAGCGGCTTTAACCATCCGAGAAGTAGCATAATGACTTAGAAGTGCCAAGGCTTGGAGTCTATTTTATTGCTCTTATGAAATGTCATTTAAACAAGGCAAACAGTAAGATTTGCTCATTTACTGGGCATTACGAACATAATTGGCCATTACTGACACCACTGATGACCAATCAGAACCTCCAGTTGTGACTAGCATTTTAAATTAACCAAAACATGAGGGGATTAAAGAAAATGGCCCACCAGTGATGCCTTCACATTGTTCATTTCATAACTCTGCTAGGTTAAACAAGACTATTAATATCTCTGAAGAAAATAATACTTTTGCAGGTAACACTTCAAGCACTCACTATCCTATGGACAAACCCTATTTATAAAACTATTATGAATGTTTGTTTTGCTGCAGTCACTTACAAAGTGGTTAAATCTTGAGCAATTCAGTCATTTAAAAGATATTTCCTGCTATAGCAAAAAAAAACCCCAACAAATCCCAACAAAACAAAACCAAAAAGCATCTGCCTAGTTCTCTTTCTTAGAGATGAAACAGAGCCTTGCATCTTCATCTGCATAATCTAAAATCCTGCCAGCCCAGTTCAGAAATACCTCTTCTTACAGAAAAATTCCAAGTAAAATTATCCAAGTGAAATAAGAGATAGACAAAGTCTTTCTACTGTGTCTTTCATATTAAATACAAAATATTGTGATTTTCTATATAACTTCATTATTTTGTCTGCATTCAATTGAACTCTATTAAGCTAAATAAGATTATCACATGCAAAATTGGAGAGGCTTCTCTCAAAATAAAATCCTCTAGAACATTCCTCTGCAAGTAACAAATATGCAGCATTTCACCCATCTCAAAAAAATGATCTATTATACAAAAAGGCTTGGGAATAGCTCTAAATCCTTAATTTCTGTTTCTTAAATCATTGGTTTTCTCCAGTAATGGTGAGAGCAGAATGCTCTCTAGAGTATTTCGTAACAAGAGCCCATAAAGTAGTAGGAAGCTAATAGAAAACCTTCAGGAGATTAAACCAGGTTCTCAGTAAGTATAAATAGATATTGTGCCACTGCAGTGAGATGATTCAGTTAATCTCAATGAAGTTTTTTAGAAAAGTTTTTAGTAAACCTGATTTCCTCTCTCAGACAGTTCCTTAGTCCCTGTTCATATGTCAAGTTCCCAACACTGCCATCTTCTAACGAGAGCAAAATTTGAGGGAATAGCAATGACTACAGGGCCAAAGAGAAAGAAAAATGTGTTTGTAGAGAACAGCACAGAAGTTGAGCAAAGTCTATGTGATAAAGCCTTACAATATATCACTCAGACTGCTTGAGGTAGGAACTGACCTCTGAAAGTCATCTTGTCCAAACAGCCCCTGCCCAAGAAGGGCCACCTAGAGCCAGTTGCCTAGGATCATATCTGGATGTCTTTGGAAGATCTCCAAGGTTAGAGACTCCACAACCTGCTGCGGCAACCTGTGCCAGTGCTCACTCAGCTAGGTGGCCCTCAGCATGCACTGGTGCATAGCATTGCTTCTCCCCAGGGGAAGGATTTTGCACTTCTCTTTGTTGAATATATAACAATAAAGACCTGTGGAAGAGCCAATTCAAGGAGATGTGCAGGAGCAGCAGGACCACTAGGGTCACAGGTGATACTCAGGAAGAATGCAATGGTGAGCACCAGGTAAAGCGTGAGGCAAGCAGAGAGCAAAACCTGTGAGGTGTGGATTGAGACACCAAGGGGAAATATAGAGAATCAAAGAGAGGAAACTCACTGAAAAGGAAACCTTAACAACATTTTCTGTCCAACAGGCAAAAGGTTATTTTGAAAAGAAGCCAAATACAGGGGGTTTGCCACTTAGTTTTCTAAGAGGAACAAGTGGAAAAGAACAAAATCAGAAGTCATAACAATAAACTTCGACATAACTGAAATCCTCCACAGTCTGAAAGCTATGAATTTGCTTCATCTTTAGACATAAACAACTAAAGAGATAACAGATGTTATCTGATCTACTCATGTCTGAATTAATAGTTCAGAGCCAGAAGCACTTGTTTTAATATAATCCACAGCATTTCATGGCCAAGATCTCTGGAAAGTCTCTGCTGCCTTAGTGATCAGAGTATATTGCAGATTCAGTGGGTATATTGGGTAGCAAGACAAAACATTTTAATGCACTGGTCATCATTTTTTGCTTAAACAAGGGGCTTGAGTATGGAATAAAAACCAAAACAGTTTATATACTTTTATATGAATTGAGTCCCCCCAGATACATTACAGGTCTAACCTCAAAAATCACCTAACAAAAACAAATCACATCTTACAAATACAAAAATAAAGTATATAAATGCACACGCAATGACCTCTGTAATAAATGAACATAAAACCAGAAGGGCAACTGAGAGAAAATACATTAGGAGAGTCTCAAAATGTTGTGTACTGGTCCAAAACATGGATGTACTCCAACATGGGGAAAAAAAATTGAAAGCCAACAACAACAGAATACACTCGCTAGTCCCCAAAAAAGAATGCAACACTATCAAAGCTCTAGCAGTCCTTGGTTCATGCTGCTTTGTTTCTGTCAATGGAGGATATAAAAGCATCTTCAGCTGTATGTTTTGGTAACAGAAATGAGTACCTTCTCATGTTTTAGATCAACAGCTGAAAGACTTTTTAAGTGAACATGACAGTGTTTGAAATGTCCCATGCTGCCACACTTAAGATATGCCAATCTCAATTAAGAGCAACAGATTTGCTATGCCTAACCAAATGAAACCTGCAGAGTTTTTCTGATGAATGAAGAGCTGATGAGTGCAAACAGAAACAAAATTACCACAATAGCCAGTTAGCTTGTCAATGGAAATTACTTTCATTTGTCTGTACTCACAAGGGTTAGTAAACAGTAACACATCAGCTAATAATACAGGTTTTTAATATATTCAAATTGATTGTGAAATACAGACTGACATTATAAATGGACCCATTGCTCTTTTCCACTGGATTTCTGAGGTCTTCTGAGGCTTTATGTTTAAATTGGTCTGTAAGTTTCATATATTTTGGTATCAACTCTGTAACATTTGTGTTATTTTTCCTACAAGCAAATTAAGGACTGTCCTGCTTGTGTTTGAAGCAAGATTATCTAGCTTCCCCTCCCTCAGTAGGAACCAAGTGAGTATTTCATATTATTATGGTGGATTCTAAAGAGTTGTGCTGAAAATCTGCTTGGTAGGGTAGTAAGATCTCTCTCTATGTAAATAAATGCCTTTCACTTTTCAAGTCCTGTGAATTTCTTTTTCTGAAGTCACACAACAGCTTTCATGTTCCCAGCTGCTATGTCCCACCAGCAGGTTTTACTAATACTGAGTTGCACCTCATGTCTCTCTCACCATGGGGAGTGGTTGCAGTTCTCCTTGAGCAAACACCTTTGCTTTGCTTTTTTTCCAGTAAATTTTGGGTTTTCAGTCATCTGGTCCCACTTCTTTTCATTTAATGTCTTCCTCACCTCATGCTTAATTCAAAGCTTCCATCTAAGCCCTCCTCAAGCACTCAACTTTTACTCACTGGTCAAAACTCCCTTTTCTTTGTAAGCTAATTGAGCAAGGGCTCCCTTGCAGGCTACTACTCTGGACCCATGACTTAGGAAACTTCGGGACACCAGGCAACACAGATTTACTTGGATAGATATAAAGCAAAAATCTAGATAATAATTCATGAGATTGAAGTGTGTGATTAACTAGCTTTGCCTCTTTTAAGCATTTGCTGAGCAGTCTCCTATAAAGCTTTTAAGGACTAATGATGTTGATGATTCCTGTTGATACAGCAGGGATCCTAAAGCTAATACCCTGCAATAAACCTATGTAAAATTACTTGCATTCATGCAGTAAAGAAACTAATTCACAGGTTTTAACCTAACAGGGAGACAGATGTAATGAGTCTAGTTCTGTAACGGACCAACTGCTCGCTCACAGTTGGATTCCCAAAACAGTTACACTGGGAATATCTTGGATGGGAAGAAGACTTTATAAACCCACCAACATACATTCAAAAAACTTTTTCAGGTCTCAACTGGCTCTGACGTCTTTGGTTTTCATTTAAAAAAATCCCCAACAAACATGAAACAATCTCTTCAGCTTTCCTCAGCTGGCCATCACCACTCAATGCATATCATGGTTTTAAAAGTAATGTCCCTAGGTTGATGTGTTTAAAATCATACCTCTTGTAGAAATTCTCAACTTCAGCTTGTCTTCTGGTTTTGAATGGTGGTGCCAATTTAGTTTTTTTTACCTTCCAGGAGTTTCACACTTGATTTTCATGCATACCTTTACCTTTTATGGATGTCATCTGATAATTTTTAACAGGGACTAATGTAATTTCTAAATGACATGATGCCAATGTTACATAAATATGATGCTTTTACCTGCAGTATTCCATCCAAATTCATGTTAAAAACAAACAAACAAAATATCTGGGAGATTTGAGGCTGCAGTGGCCATGGCTATTTGTAGAGCAGATGCTCTGTGCAATTACAAATAGGTGTACCTGCAGTGCCAGTAGTGACTGATGAACAATTACATGGATATGCCAGAAGGTACTTGTTCTGTTTTGTTGTCAAGTGTTATTATCTAAATCTTCTTTGTTCTCACATGAAGCTCTGTTTTCTTATTCCACTCTGCATTACAACCCTAATTGGTAGCCCAGAATTTTAAGTAGTATACATCAAGCCAAGATCTGTAGTCCCTGATGTCTTTAGGATGCATAGTTAAAGCTGTGCCAGAAGAGGTAGATTGTGAAGGACTTGGGAGCATAAAGGAAACCTGGGCTACACCAGATGCTAGAGGAGATTGAGAAAGCATCCAGGAAGGCCACAGAAGTTTGAGTCTAAATATTATATAGGAAAATTGAGGTAAATCAGAACAGAGAGGAAAGAATATCAGATACAGTAAGTCCATTTAGCACTGGTGACTAGTCCAAACTTAGTTCAGAAGCCAAACCACAAAATTTTCTGTCTTTTGCATAAGAACATAGCACTTACATTAACAGGAATAATTCTCCAGCAGATGATGAGAAACACTTTTTTTTTTCCCCAGAGAAAAATCAACTTTCTCTAATTAGACCACTGCAAATCAAAACAAGCTAGCATGTAGTGCTCCTAACTTCTCACACTTCCCACACTGGGTGGCCAAATGTCTTAGAAACCTTTTAGCACAATTCTTTCCAGTCTCTCGTGGGCTGTGGGAGGGAGACAGGGAAAAGAAAGGTCTCTACAGGAATGGGAAGGATATACAGGTTTTGTTCTCTCAGAAGCAGAATCTCCCTCTGTCTCTTACCTTGCTGCACAAAGGAACCGTACACAAACCACATGGAGTTGTAGAGGGTTGTGGAGGTCATGGATCCCATCTGAAGGCGTGGAGGGTTGAGCCAGTTCAAGAGGTAGACAAGTAGCCCTACTAACAGCACAGTGCCAGCTATGCACGCCCACAGTGAGAGGTCAAACGGTGCCAAGCAGGCAAACATGTCCACTGTCTTCTCTGCCTTCCGAAGCAGCACACCCACAGAATAGTCCATGTAACGTGTTGTAAAGTCCACCACGTTTTCCCTGTCAGGGGTGATGGTTAGGGCAGAGATCCCTATATCAGCTCTCTGAGAAAAAAGGAAAACAGAATAAGATGCATAAGTAGGAGCTATAGAATATATCTTTGTTCCTCTGCGATTTATAGCAAGTAAACTTATGGAGAAGCAGGTGTTAAGGCCAATGTCTTAAGTCTCATATATGTGAGCACAGAAACATGACTAAGGCTTGAACAGAATAGCTGCACCATGCGTCTTAGTTTCTGTAAGCAAACCTCACTTGGTGAACTCAGACACATTAGCTCTCCACATTGTTTTTTCCAAGGTATCAAACTACTTCAAACAAAGATAATAGCTGAAGGAAATCAACTTCTGGTCATTTTCCTCAGCCTGGCTTACTGAAGTCATCATGGTCATTGTGGCCAAAGACAGATCTTCTGTACAGCATTTCCAATCAGAGGAGATGAGTTGCCTGACACAGCCAGATGATATCCAACATTTTGATGATATGAGGATTATGACAACAGGCTACTGCACTTGTGGCATCTGAAGTTCTGAAGAACACCAATTTTGACTGCAGACTCTGAAGTGCAGAAAAGCAGATATTCCACACAGTTCCTTTGCTACTAATTCTTCTATATTCTCTAATGCTAAGCAATTTCTCTCTATCTCAACCTGTCCTGCAGCTACCTTGGGCTTGCTTTGTGTCATTTAGATTTTTTGTAATTTGAAGAACCCATTTCAGATGAGAAGAGGATGAATAATAGTCCTTGATCTAATCACTGTATTTCACAGCGTATCTGCTTATTAGGTCTCCAGAGACACCAGGCACAGCTATAGCAGGTGTTATTTTGTTTTTCACAGGTACAATTAGAACTGCAGTGGAAACAAGAAAGGGTATAAAGCAGACACATTAACACAATTTTAAAAAGCCTAAATGCTGGACAGAAAGACTCTAAGTTCTGGATATTTTGATACAAAAAAATAGTACTGAAAATACTTGAAGTTGCTACTAGTTTAATGAATTTCTGTTCTGCCTAAAGCAGTGCGTGCTCCTTTGGAAGGGAGTGAGGAGAGCACAAAGGCTTGAAAGTACTGTGTCAAATTTTATAAACTCTCTTGAATTTCTTTTTTCTTGCTCAAAGAAGGCAGAAAAAATGTGGTGTGAAATATTAAGTGGGAAAGTATGGCAGCTGAAACTGATTAGAATCAAATTTGCAAATCATCTGGGCTCTTCTAATACCATCTGCAAAACACTCTGCAGCCCATGGTACAAACACATATTTCATCACAGCAAACTTAAGACTTCGGTTTCAGTGATGTTAATTTATATTAATTGTTCGCTGGCTTGAGAATGTGGTGGAAGATAGCTGGAGGGCTGATGATTTAGACAAAAAAGTGTTTGAAAATCTTGATTTATTGTAAAATCATGAATTAGAGCTTCAGCTTTCGTTTGTGGGCTAGATTCTGTAGACTCTTCAGTGAAGTGTGTTGATGTACACAGCTGAAAGCATGGCTTCATGAATCTATTTCATATTCCCTCCTAACAATTTTTTGTGAGTGATGACTTAACTGCCCTTTGCCCAGGGGTGGTGGCAAACTCAGTCAGTAATCCAAGTAAAACTTTCATCAAGATTGTCCATGGAAACATTCAGATCATCTGAGTCTGTAACCTCTGATTATAAACCCTCTGAACAAGCAGCTTGAGTGATTCACATATCTGCTAACAGCTAAGTCCTAGCTCCAGTGAGCAAGTTGCAAAGCATTCATCATTTGAACTGTGTTCCACAACTATGAATATCAATTTACTTAAAAGATAATTTACAGATTACATGTCCAATGCTGTATAACAATAGTTGTCAAACAGGAAAATATGGTTACATTTTAATGATTAGGGTTGTTTTGGGGTTTTTTCCCTGAATGGATATCAAAAAGTGAAATAGGAATTCAGGGTTAAAAGAAGGATGTGTGGAAACAAAAAGTCCTACACCTAGCCCTTACTGTTTTACTTTAGCTGTGTTATTAATGATCAGCATGTTACCAAGATACTTCCCTACCACACTAGATTATTGTGAGGTGCTAATTCAAGTTGTGTTTATAAGATGTTTAAAGATTCTCTGCTGAAAAGCAATATATGTAAGTAAAGATACTTTTACTAAGTAACAGATTATAGTAGGAGAGAATGACTAATAGAATTTGTTTCTGCCTTTCCCCCCTCTTTCTTCAAAGAGTAACATATTTCCCCATGAAATATGTTGAAGGGCATTACATGAAAAAGTATAGCATGTGGTGTTTGTGGAAGTAGTGCTTCTATTTTACATCTCTGAGGAGCAATCTCTCCAAATTCCCCAGCGTTAGGATTCTACTCTGGTTATTAGCCAGCTATGATAGAGGAACAATGTTATCCTAATGGAAATGTTGCATTTCCTTTGTCATACTGCTGCAACAAATGTGATATAATTATGTCTTGTGATTGAAGAGTGGTAGTAAATTTAAAAAAAGAGAGAGATAAGTCCTGACTTCTCAGTACTCCTGTGTTTAGCTGTTAAATAAAATTAAAAAGGCTACATTTAAATATGACAACTTATAATCTTAACATAAATTGAATCACAAACACTAGTTTACCAGAAAACTCTATATTTAGAATAGAATCATAGAACAAACCCAAGCTTAAGCTTCACTTAGTAGTAGATCTACTGACACTGAGCATTCTTAATTACATATAGATTCTGTCAACTTGTATCAAAATTGGAAGACGAGAAAAATTGAATGCTTGTCATTAACATTAACATGTCAAATTTTATCAGAGAAGACATCAGTCTGAAGAAGTCAAGGTTCACTTAGTGCATCTGAGATAGAAAGGCAAATGTGTGTGTAATTATGTCAATACTTAGATGTAAACCTGCCAATCAATTATAAACATGTAAAACCCCTCACTAAGTTTTTGCAATGCCAAAATCGATCAACTATCAGCCTCTTGAATGTCTGTTTAACACATTTCTCATGAATGAAACTGTGACTCCTGAAACTCACTGAAAAAAACAGCAGAGGGCATTAGAGCTCAACACCACCTGGCACTGTGCATTTGCAGCCCAGGGAGCCAATCCCATCCAAAGCAGTGTGACCAGCAGGATGTGATTCTCCCTCTCTACTCTACCAGGTCTCTGGTGAGACCTCACCTAGACTACTGCATCCAGCTCTGGACTCCTTAGCACTGGAAAGACGTGGACCTGTTGGAGTGGGTCCAGATGAGGCCCCAAAAATGATCAGAGGACTGGAACATCTCTCCTATGAAGACAAGCTGAGAGAATGGGGATTGTTCAGCCTGGAGAAGAGAAGGCACCGGGGAGACTTTATAATGGCCATCCAGTACCTAATGGGAGACTACAGGAAAAATGGGGAGGGACTTTTTAGAAGGGCATGTAGTGAGAAGTCAAGGGGTAATGGCTTTAAACTGGAAGAGGAGAGATTTAGATTAGATAATAGGAAGAAATTCTTCACCATGAGGATTGTGAGACACTGCAACAGGTTGCCCAGAGAGTTTGTGGACATTAGCCACTTCTCTTGCCTGTCACATAGGCTCATCCCTCTGGTAATGTGGACTTGAGGGCAACTAAAGGAAGAGGTGTGAAAAGACATAGATAACAGCAAGAGAAAGATTTGTGGTATAGCACAGCTCCCCTGAGATGGTTTTAGCCTCTTCACAGAAAGCTGCTGCTCTTTGAACTAATCCTGTTAGTGAGCTGAACCTCTGCGGGATGCACCAAAAACTCCAGTGATTTGAGAGCAGAGGGGAATGAGCACTACATGCTTCTCTCAAAGAACATTTACCCTCCCTAGACCCTCTGGTTCAGGCGCTCAGCAAACAAAAAGCTTTCCATAGCATGGTTATATTCAGTTTATTTTGATAGCTGAAGGTGTATGAAATAAGGGTGTACCTAATATAGGTCTTGACAATCAAAGCAGGGGATGCTTACATCAGTTTCCAAGCTCAAATTAAAGACCAGTTACTTTGATCTGCTGATTCCAGGCCCTATTTCAGTAGCTAACAGGGTCCTTGTTGTCAAAGCTGGAACAGGATGAAGTTGGCACACTGTCATGCCCACAAGGCCAGCTGTGGACCTAGGGCATGTGCTTGGCACAAGTGGGGTCCTGCCCTGCACTGCAGCTCAACCAGAGTTGGTGCAAAGTAGAGCAGCCCAGGACTGCTCTCTCTGATAGCAAGATCTGCATCAAAGCCTCCTGTATGCTGAATCAGGTTAATGCAAACAGCAGATATTGATCTTGAACACAGAAATTATCTGCTTGCTCCATCTTCTATAGTGGCCACAGACATCCTTCTCAGTGAGATGAACTCAAAAAAAGAATGGAGCTATTTTCCATTACCCTTGAGTGGGGCTTGTCTGTTGCAAAAATACATTGTTCCCAACTCATTTCTGGCTCACGCACTAACAGGCAAAGAGCACTCCCTCTGTTTCTGGATTTCCTCCACGTGTTGGCCAGACTATCATGTAAGACTTGTTTGGGAAAACAAGGAAACACTGTGTTTTAAACAGGTTAGACCTTTAATTTAAAACTGTTCTCTGCTCTTTTGCTTCCCCTTACAAAGTTGCCAAGCAGATAGATACTGGAGTTCTGGGAGCAGAACTTGGTTCACAGTAAATAAGAAAGCAGCCTTTCAAGAACAGCTTGCACTTAGTAAGGGGTAGATACACACTGGCTGCTTGCCCAGAGGTTCTCTTTTGCCTTAAGAGGGATAGAGAATGAGAGAGAAAATAGAGTGAACCTTTGCTATTAGTTATGTAAGGGGTAAGAATCACAGAATGGTTTGGGTTGAAAGGGACCTCTGGAGGTCATCTAGTCCAACCCCCCTGCAGTGGGCAGGGACATCCCCAACTAAACCCTAGGGCAACCCGGTATTCCCAGGTGGTCTCCTATCCAAGTACTAACCGGGCCCAAACCTGCTTGACTTCCAAGATCAGACGAGATTGGGCCTGCTCAGGGTGGTATGGCCGTCGAGTTAAAAAAATTCTACATTGCCATAGTATTGGGAAAACATGGCTTTTTAATTCCAAATGCAGTTCCATTAACTCTTCATACTTGCTAACTGTACAGAAGGCTTTCATAGTCATTAAGACTCATTTACAGCAAAATCGTAGCAGATTGGTCAATCTGTTCTGCTTGTGACATCTGTTTATTGATCTAGGTGGTTACTACCCTAAGATTGTTATTAGGAGGAGTCCCTGCCTACTAAGGGGACAAGAATGCCATACATATTTTACAGTGAAGCATTTGATTTCAGTTGTTATGAGTTCTGCGTTATGAATCATTCATTTCAAATAAATAAAACATGTTCCAGGCCCACTTCCATCTCCAGGGCCATCTAGGACTAAGAACCCTGCAGCTTGTGCTATGCAGTAACCCACATTAGTCCTGTACTGAGTACTACAGAGAGCAGGGATAGTATAACATCAGATTGAAGGAGCAGGAAAAAAAATGGTAAAATAAATCATTAGGCCATTGTGGTGTACATCTGTAACTAGTAAAGTTATTTTTAGTTGTTCAAGTTTAGAAGATAGGGGAAAAAATACTTTTCTAAGTGGTTCCAGCTCACTATCTATGATCACAGTATTCCAATTTCCAGCTTTATAAGGGCGTAGGGAGATGGCAAAGGATGTTTATTACTACTGTGTAGGTGTAGGAACTGTGCCAGGGATATGGCATGTGTGGTGGTTTCCCATTCCAGCAGGCTTCCTGCTGCCCAGAAAGGTAGAAAAGGCTAAACCTATCACTAATATGTTTCCCATGGGCATCATTTTATTCATGTTTGAATTTTTTCCCCTTATTTTCTAGCATTTTGGTAACTTTTATCTGAAGTACTTAATGACTCTGTCCTGATTCTGACTGCATCACTCTTTATTCTTTGCTGTGTTTATCAGTTAAACTGCACCTAAAGACTGGGAAAAGCAATTTCATAAACAACCACTAAGTTATTATCATAAGTGCAATTATTTAAGGAAAAACAAGAAATGTAGATCACTATAGCTGTAAAAGCTGCCTCTACAGGTTAACAAAATATGTATGTTCATGGCACAAATAAGACATCAGAGTAGAGTCTGCACAGCCATTTCTCAATGGGAAAAACTGCCAGCAGATAGGATGTGAAGAGTGGAAAGAAAAGAAAAATATGGCACATTTATTGTTTAATTTATTTATGATAGAATACTGAACATTTAATGTAAAATTAAGTAGACTTAATGGTTTATTAATTACAGAATAGAGAATACACTAGTCTACATCTACATAATGTGTTATTATATATCAATAAAACATTTTCTGTTGATTATATACTTCATGTATTCATCACACCAACATTTTTCTAAGTGCTATACATTATTTATGTAATGTATCACTAATTACTGCAACACCAATTTTTCCTTTTTTGTCAGCCTCTTCAACTCATTTGTGTTCAGTCTTGCCAAATTAATTAAGATTCTGTGCATCCCATTATCTGGCTGTATTCAGACTTTATACTGTTGTACTTTGGTTGGAAAAAAGAGATTGTCTTGCTTCTTAAATACTTACAAGCAAGCACTATTTTCAACTTTGTCTTTATTACCAGTGCACCTGGGCATGCTATCAAATGGTAGTGACATGCAGTGAACAAAGAAAGAAAGTGCTATCTGTGAATCACTAAAAGAAAAGATTACTGGCTGATGTAAATGTAATATCTCATGTATTTTTTAACTTTATCACATGACCTTATTTAGGAAGTTATTAAAAAGCTTACCTTAAATACCAGTTCTCCTATCAGTCCATTCCATGACCCATCATCCTGAGGACTCCCATACTTGTGATCTGGTGCAACATAAATCTCATACTTAAAGCCAAGGTAAGTGGCCAAGGCTTCCAACACATCTATTGAGAAGCCCTGATACTTCTTTGGTTTTCCCAGGACATTTTCAGACACCATGACAAAGGGCTCTTCCTAAATAGAAAACACAAGAAACCAGCTGTTAGCAAAGCAATTACAGGTCATACTTGGGTGCTGGTTGTTGAGAGTTTATTTTCATGGTGTTGTTGTGGGGTTTTTTGTTTGTTTATTTTAAAAGCAACACAGGAATTATGTAAATAACTGTTCAAACAAAACAGTGGCTCTTGCATTCTGGGAAATGCTACTTTGTTACATATTTACTTCAGCAGAGAAATCTTATTCTCTATTATGTATTTCAGAAGTAAATTTTCTGTTGTATCATTACAACTGCAATGCTTTTCAGCAATGCCTTCTGACTGCACTTATGCTTGGCAGGGCAGACATACACTCAAATGTCTGTCCATAAATATGAAGGATTCTACAGAGCTGCTGGTTTCCATGGCTGGGCAAACACTGTGCCTGACAAATGGAACTACTGATTCATGCTGTAAGGAATGAAAAAACATGGTAAAAGAGGCCATACTGCAGAAAAATACATTTCTCTTGTCTCACTGTAATCTGAATCTGAGCATAAGGTGGCTGATTTTAAGGAGTTCTGTTCAAAGAGCATCTATTTCATCAGTTTAGGGGTAATCAGTTATGGTGCTTAGGCTTGTCTGTAAGAACTATTACTGAATATTCATCAAAAAGAAAGACATAATGAAGAATAAAAACAGTTACTAAAAGCTGGAATTGGGTGATAAGATTTCCAAACAATATGCTTTTATTTTCTTTTCTCCAAGATCTAATTGTTTTCTCCATTTTTTGTTAATATTTTTAATAACATTTTCAGAGATAAATTATTTTTAGCTAATTCTCCCTCCATTATTCTTTCTGTTGAGTATTTCATTTCTAGACATTCTCCTTCACATCTTTTTCAAATGAAACACAAGAACAGATTGTATTTCTGAACACACAAATATATTTTTTTATAGATGGATATCACTTACATTTGTTCTTCATTTTCTCTGAGAACATCTATCTGATCTACCTAAGTAGAGCAAATCCCCCCAAAAGCATGAGAGCACTGTAACACTCAGATGGTTTTGTTTGTTTGTTTTCAAAGATGCTGTATTTCTTCCTTTTAATTCTTTCCATGGTCCTGCAACTTAGTACAAGTTTATCACAAACTTCTGTTCTGAGGTGCAAAAAAAGTTAGTTCTGACTCATCACAGCTTGGCCACAAGAAGCAGGAGACCACTTCTTGACCACTTCCTCCCAGTCTACATAACTCACAAGCATATAGAAGAAAAAGAAGTAATTTTCTGCAGTATTTGTGGCCCAAAAAATTAACTCTGTCTCCTGAGGTATTTTAGTCAGCGTTTGAATGATTTTTCTTTGTTATTCTACCACTCATCTCTGTCAATGACTTTGAAGCCAAAGTACTTTTCACAAGTTTTTCACTAATATTTCACTAAATATTTTGAATTTGGTAGTGTGTCACTCTGTATGAACAGGTATCACTGAACTGCAGGCAGGATGTTGTAGGAATAAAAAAGCATCATTCATAAACTCCTGAGATAACATTCATGAGGATAGCCACATGCTGAGGATGCTGCCAAAGCAGCAAGGATGCAACCAGACTAGACAGGCAGGAGGTTCTTTTCTGAGTCCAGGAAATTCAGAAAACAAAAAACAAACAAGCACTCCAAATAAAAAAAAATAATTAAAAAAAAACCTAACTAACAGCAAAACAAACAAAAAAAACCCACAACAAAAATATACACACACAAACAAACCCCAACATCAGAAAAATAAAAAGAAAAAAAGAAAGCAGAAGGGGTGACTCTCTTGAGTTATTATTTCTCAGTTGTCAAATAGAATTTCTTTCTTCCAAATTACCCAAGATCAGCCAAATGGAATAAAAATGGAGGACAGCAAGTGCAAGTGAGTTTGTAAAGTAGTTTTCCAGTGCTTGGGTTCCAAGAGCATTGATGGAATTGAGACTAAGTTGATGAAAGTCTCTCCTAAATGAAAACACAGAGTGAATTCAGCTTTGCTGATCACTTGGTTGTAAGGTTCCCTACATAGAGACTCAAAACTACTGGGAAAAAAATGTTTCCACAAAAAATAAATACTGTAATTTATCAATCTAAGCACACTATGCAAAAAGCTCTAAGGATTTGTGTGTACAAAAGGGTGCTTTAGAAGTTGCTAATTTACATATTAGAAAAGATTTATTCTTATAACTTCTAAGTTATTAGAGAACGGTTGCTCAAAAACTGAATTTTTATTCAGTTACTTAAAAAGTAATTGCTAATTGTACTGATTTAACACACTGTTTAAAATGCAGTTTGTCATGAGTAATTTCAGTCTTTTAAGCTATGTAATGCTGTTTGCTATTGATTTACCAAAAACCCCAAAGTCCAGTGTGCTGTATATTTCATTAAATATAAATAGTCAAATAGCTTTATGCAAAGCAACTAACATTTCCCAATTTTCTGTTGAAGCCTGGAGCAGCAAAATATTTAATCCTATTCTGAAGAAAACAAATCTATTGCTATGGGGTTTTTTTGTAATTGTTTACATTTTTCAGAAGGCATTGAAAGAGGCATGAAATATTTGTCTTGATTCTTTTCCTCCCATAAATGCTGCAGGCTGAAACTATGCCAGTTGTCCTTTTGTACACTGGGAAGGTGCTATGGGAGCTCCTATGGAAAGACATACACATCCCTGCAATATTGATGCTAAAATGATTGACTCCATGCTTGAGAAAGCAGATCTTGTAGAAAGAAAATACACAAAAGAAAATCAGCCAATACATTTCTCACCTATAGAACAGAAAAAGAATCAGAAAAAAAAATAAGGTCATAAAAGGTCATAAAGTCCAAAACCAACTGATGAGCATGGATGTGGCAAAATTCACCTGGATGATGAAGCTTCCATTTGATCCAAATAAATTCAAGAAAATCCTGATGCAGTCTCTCTCCAAGGCAGGTGCTAACTCAGTTTATATAAGCAGGTCTTTCTCAGAGAAGCCACACAATCACTATCCTTGGAGACACACAAAACACCTGGACACAGCCCTGAACAACCTGCTCTAACATTAAGCCTGCTTCCCACAGATACCATCCAAGGCTCCCTTCAAAACTAAATTGTTCCAAGGTGCAGTGAAGCAATCCAAGGCAGGCCACTGTTCCTGCTCCTCCTTTTCTTCCTCTTTTGAAGACACCTCTTTACAGGACTGAAGAGCCTCTCTGGGGCATGAGCAGACTTTACAGCCTATAAAGTCAGGGAAGTCTGGAAAAGCAAAGAAGTCATAAGGTGCATGACTGAGGTGGGGAAAAAAGGGGGAATGAATGAATTTCTCCCCTTTAATTTCTTGGTTTTGCTTCACTACAGTCATCAGATATGTTTAGGGGATGGCTTTTGCCTCCAACCCCAACAGAGATCCTTTAAGAGAGGGACTGCTTTCTTTCTACTTTACCCCCAATGTGCTAAGGGCTGCTTCTCAAAATAGCCCCACAGTTATCACTGTCTGGGGTTTCTTCTTGGGATCTAAGCTGTGCTGCCCTGATACAGAGAAGGATGGGTTTAAGATTTGATGCAGACCAAAGGGTTTTACACAGTGCTGTGGGTCAACCCTTGTAGACAGCTAATCACCACACAGCCAATACTACCTGCAGCAAAATGAAAGTCAGCAGCAAACAGGTAAAGTTTATATTGTGTGAAGCTATGTATATTGTTTTTTACAGCTGGAAGAAGGCAAAGTCTGGTTCCAGAGATGATTACTCCCTGAGCAAGAGAAGCTGCAAAACACTAGGAGACTAGCACATTTTAGGAAGGCTAAAGGCAGACCCAAGATTAAGGCAACATGGCATAAGAAAAGGGAAGTGTTGGGAAAGATGACATAAGAGCACAAGTACATTAGAGAAGCAGCTAAAAAAACCCCACTTGTCTCCATTCACTCAAATATTCTCACTAGGTTTATAAAAATGTTTAAGGAAGAAGCTACATATTACGACTGACATAATTTAACATCTTCCTGCCATCAGAGCAACTAGCTACCTTCTCATGCAATCACTCTGCTGATGCTTGGTTCCTTTATTGAAGTGATTCTACTACTCAGCTATTAGAAATCTACACAAATTTTGTCAGATGAATTGATCTAATTCCTAGGGGCCCAGAAAAATGGCAGCCAGGACAAGCACTGGAGTAAAACTGTACAAGCAGAAGTGAGGGAAGTATTAAGAATGTGCCCTTTATGGCATCAGGAAATGGTTAAGCATCTCAGACATCTTCCCCTAATCAATTTTCAGATGTTCAACACAGTATTATTTGAGCACATTTCAAAAATTAGGATTTATCACTGAAATACTTGGTTAAGTAAGAGTTATCATCACTGCTTTCCACATGAAGAACTGAAACACACAGATTTCATGACTTACGTGGCTGAGAAATGAATCCAAGTGTGCTGGATCAGGGACAAATGCCTTAACCATAGACTGTTTCTGTGGTGCCTTATTTGAATGCTTTAAAATATTTGCATTTTTATCTATATCTATCTATCTATATACCTACCTATCTATCTATCTATCAATCTGTGTTCTGGTGAACCATGAGTGTAAATACAGGAAAGCAAGCAGAAAGTAAGTATTAGATGAGAACAAAGCAAGTGGGATCAAAAAAAAAAGAGATATCTAGACCTAGGGAGAGAAAAGTATTACTCTTAAAAGGACTGCTTGCCAGGATAAAAGTGCAAGTGGACAAAAGAGACTGTAATGTGCCCTAGGCCAAGGAGAATTGATAGCAGGGCACAGAAAGGAAAGTCACACATCCAGTACCCAGTCCTCAGCCCCTGCCCTGAATTTTACAGAGTGGGAAGTAGGAGGTAGAGAATTTATTTTGTTTTATTTTAAAGATACCAGTGGAAATCAGAGGTTGATAGTACAGAGCCTGGAGCAGTCTAGATTACTAGAAAGAAACGCTGGAATTTATTACTTTTTCTAACAAGATAAAGGGCTAACAGTTTTGCCTATCAGGACTTAGGTTCTGGTGCAAATAATGAAGTAACACAAGTTTTTATAAGTGCTTTCAGAGTCTAGGATTACAAGTACAAAATATAGTTTTTATTTACTCTGCTGAAATTCTCAGACATGTACCAATAATTTGGAGGTAATAGCTGGTCTGAAGAAATCTTTTCATATCCTTTACAAGACCACCTAATAAAGTTAAAAGTAAGAAAGAAAAGAAAAGCTTTTGGGAAGAGAAGACCTTTACATTTGAAAACAGAAGGAGCAATACTCAAGCTAAATAGCAGAAAAGAACAATTAGTCTGAGTTTAACTTGGTTATGTTAATTAAATTAGACAATCAAAGAGAAACATTGGCTTGTAACAGTGCTGCAGAGGTGGGTGATAGAGTCAAGCAATAAATTCTGGCCTTAGAGGAGGCAGAGAAGGAGAGCAAGACAAAGATTGCTTATGAAGTGCTCAGGAACAACTTACATGTAGGGAACAAGTGTAACCCTAAACCCAGAGTGTCTATTTGGGATGATTTATAGCAGCCAGTAAAATGCCATCTTTAAATTCCAAGCTTTGATAGTCATCTTTTAGTTCTCCAATAAAAATCAGGCTATGATGGTTCTGGTATTTTTTTTTTAACAGATTCTCTCTTTTTTGACGAATTGCAGAAAGCTCTTGAAAGCACAGAAAAAGCACCATTCAAATCTTCAACACAGCACATACTCTAAGTATGTGAGAAGAAGAAGAAGAAAAAGTTGCTGTTTACAATAAAGTGGTGGTCTCAGCCCAGCTGCTAATGCTTTTACATGTACACCACATCATCATCAGATCACTGAATGGGCAACAAGACATATTTTCTCTGTAATTACCCAAGTGGATTCTGTGACTTTAAGTTGAGACCTATTTCATGATAGAAACTACGTGGAATCACTGCTTTGCTGTACTCATTTATGAGAGTCTTATGCTTGCTTCATAGAAGCTAAAAAATACTAAAAAAAATAAAATAAAATGCTAGGATGTACTTTATAAATGGAAAAGCAAAACAACAATGTTTGGGATTATTATCCTGCTCAGCAGAATCCTCTTTTCCATGTAGCATTGGCAGAAAAACTTCCTAGCCAGGAGGATATAGAGAAATAATTAAATGAACAAAAAGTTATTGGCTTGTGAGATCAGAGAAACTGATCACTTCTGGGATTTACAACACATTGGGGCTTGACTTTAAAACTGGAGATGGATGGCCTTATGTGCTTCTGCTATATTTAGCACAGAATTTTGAAATTGGGTAATTATATGGGTAGTTAGAATTCATAAAGCACATGAAAATAACCTCTGTGTCTACTCATCAGAAATTTCTGAATACATTGGAATATAATACTTTAATATTGACACTCTGTATTCATTACATGGGACTCTGTATTCATTAAATCATCCCTTATTCTCTAATGAAAGTAGAAAGAGAGGAAAAAACAGAAGCAAGAAATGGAGCTCAGTCACAGGCAAGATTGTCAATCTGTGCTCAGCACTAACTCTAGAAACAGTGGACAGACACATGAAATGATTCATATAGCCCAAGCAGAGCCTTGGCCATCACATGAAGTACATATTCACTGTAACACTTGAACATTCCTATCACCTGGCAAATGCTCCCAAACCTGAAATTCCCTCTCATTACAAGATCTCTCAGCTCCTTTCCCAATGGCTGCTAGATGACCAAGCACAGCCATTCTAACCAACAAGAAACACTTGTTTCATAAACCATCACCAAAATATTTTCAAGCACAGGATGCTATTGTCTCATTGCTTGGCATAATTACTTTTTTCTTGACCCCTAAAATCATTAAGCCCTCACTTTTAAATGTTAGCCATTTCCCCAGAAACTTTCAGTGAAATATGCAGGCCCAAATACTTACATTTCCTCAAGTACCTTTTTGACCACAGTTTTGAGGATTTTATTTGGCTAGGAATAGCACAGCAACTTGTTATTTTTAATTGAACAGCAATGCACATTACTTCCTGTTAGAATTAATAACCAAAATTTAAACATTTCATTCTCTCATTACAGAAATTCTCCCAGAAGCAACAGTAAAACAATCCTCATACCTTAGTAGCAACAAAACAAAGATGAAGGTTACAAATCTACAAACTCTTGGATAATTAAGGTATTATTCAGTATCCTATTGTGCCAATGGGCTGTGTAAAAGTATTGGCTTTGAAAACCACTCTTCTCGGATCCTGTGCCTTACAAACAGATTGATTAGAAAGTCAGTTGTACTAACAGAAAAGTCACCTTGCCTGCACCAAGAAGCTAGTTCACATCCCAGAAGCAGAATACAGTATTAAAAGAAGGAGATTTTCCATTTGGCCTTTGTTTACCACTATCCTTATGAATGTACTCTCACTTTTTTTAATGACAGTTTTATTGTCATCTTCAACAAAACATGAGCTTATGCTTTCAATTATACTACTTTAAGCAGTATTTTTTTTCTCCTGAATGAAATGGTGACTTCAGGATTTATCACACTATTTAGTTTAGTGCTATTTAGAAGATGCAAACAAAAAAATACTAGGTCCCCTCCCCAATATCTCCCCATTGCTCTGCAGAGGGACTAAGACTTCTTTCAAAGCAATCTATGGCAATGGTCTATTAGGATGCAGCCAAGCTTTGTGTATTGATTTTAATTCACAATAACTTAATGCATCTAATAGCCCTTTCTGAACCATTATAGTTATATGATTGGAATATGGATTGAGATTGGAATCGATTGGAGTGGTTTAGAGTATGTCTAAACAGCACAATGCTACCTTTAATGTAGCTAGCTCGGATACTGGAATTAGCAGAAGAGTAGTATGGGTATATTAACCTGCTGGAAGCTGCATTATACTTCTTCCAGCAGCCATGCAAGAGCTCCTCTTCTTAATTAATTCACACAATACCTCATGACATTGCACTGTCATGCAGTTCACCTCCTCTTCTATCTTGCATAGTACGGAAGGATAATTGCAATCAGAGTAAGAACCTTTTCCTGTTTAAAAGCCAAATTTCCTGTGTGCTCTCTGAACTATATGAATCACTTTGGAATGCAAATAAGCCCACAGAGCAGATGGGCAAGGGTCAGTGAGAAGACAAAAGCTAAGGAGCCTTAAGAGGTAGCTCTTGACATATAGATGAGCTAGGTTGGTCATACCAGGTTTTGCATTGCACCTGCCCTGCTGTCAAACTGTGTTCCTAGCCATATCCCAAAACATTTCAATTCCTTGATAATCACCTCATCCAGTATATAGTACCTGCTATTTTAGAAAAATGGACTGGAAATACTAATTGAAAACAAAAGGTGCTGAGTTTCCCAGCAGGCTCTGAGATTAGAGCTTGTAAAATAAATGATCACAGTAGGCATCTGAAGTATGAAGAAATGTAGGGTTTATGACCCACCTGTTTTAATATAAGCTGGGTAGCTCAAAGGGACATAAACCAGCTATTTAATGTAACCTATGCTTCAACAATAGCAATTCCAATTTGGCCCTTGTACAGGTGTGGTGGTGGGAAGAGGAATAGAAAGACATGCTCTGCCTTTATCAAGGGATGTTAGCTTTAGTTGTTATAATAGTAATTTGTTAATATTTTGAGGAAATCTCATCACAGTACAGTACCACTTGAGGAAGTATTTTCCAAAAGAAACCCAAATACACAAGCACATCTTTGCAGACAGAGGAAAATGAAAGAGGAGGATTAGGAGGAGGAGAATGCATCAAACCTAAATCTCTGGCAAAGGGAGGAACAGCTAATCAAGGCATGCTCTGCCCCAGTGGGTGCTTGTGTGTCAGTTACAGTGCTCAGTTATCAACGCTGATCAGTTGCAAGGGAATAGCTGAAATGGTTTCTGTCCCTATTTACTTCATTAATACTAAAGAGGGCTTGGCAACCCTTGGAAAAGAAGCAGGGCAGATGGCTGAGGACAGGAGGCACTTTAGGAACCTTATTTTCTTCCATCTCTGTTTATAGGTCATTGTTCTTAGTCCTCAAGAAAGGAATGCACAAATTCCACTCTTCATTGCTTAAATACTGCCACTCTCTCTACAATGATAAACCAAACTTGTTAGCAGGGCTTGTTGTGATAGGACAAGGGGTAATGGTTTTAAACTAAAAGAGGGTAGATTCGGACTCGATGTAAGGAAGAAATTTTTTACAATGACAGTGGTGAAACACTGGAACTTATTGCCCAGAGAAGTTGTGGATGCCCCATTGTGAGGCTTAAAAAAGTCTCCTTGCAGATATTAGTGTTTGAGTGATTGCTTAAAATTAAGTTGAATTGAAACTTGTTTTTCTCTACTTAGGGTAAGTAGCTAGATTTACTGAAGCCTTAAGCCATAAGCAGTGAATTCATACTTAGTCCCATGAAGGAAGGCCCTGAGGTAGCCCTATCCTGTGCAAAATAAGGTAGCTACATTCATCAGCAAAAGCTGAATCCTCGAGATAAGAAAAGGAACTACCAGCCTGGAGACAGAGAAAGAATCCAGTGAGGAACAGGATGACCCCAGACCCAAATAATGAACCATCACATGAGATGGGGTAACTTAAATTGTAAGGATATCATTGCCCAGGGATTTCTCTGTTCTGGGCCCCTCTCCAGAGGCACACAGCTTAAGCTGTTTTCCCACTGTACTATCTGAATAAATGAATTCAATGCCTAAGACTCTGCTATGGGAAAGCTAGGGTGAAGAAACTTCTTTAATACCCATCCCTGGAAACATTCCAGGTCAGGCCAGATGGCTCTGAGCAACCTGATCTAGTTGAAGATGCCCCTGCTCATTGCAGGAGATGTTGGACTTGATGACTTTTAAAGGTGCCTTCTGACTCAAAGCATTCTATGCTTCCACTTAATATTAAAGATTCATTATTTCCATTTATCACCAAAGTATGTTAAATATATTAATGTGCTGGTAATAATGGCATGCTGTCTGCATATATGGAGGGGAGGAGTAGTGTTGAAATATAGGTAGTATAATGGCAGAGATAAGGTTACAGAGGTCTGGAAGGGATTAGCATCCCAGCTGACTAGCACTGTGTTGAAAGTTTGGGCTTGACACGGTGTATGGCACTAATGTGTATTCTGGAAGTCTGTGCCTATGTAGTAAACTAGGATGTGTACAGTCAGTGCCAGAAGGCACCAGAACTTCAGGAGCTCCTGAAATGCTGAATGAGAAAGCAAGCTAGAAAATCAGTAGCTGCTATTTGCTATGTAGGGAAAGTAAGGAAAAAGGGTGAAAAGGGAGAAGGACACACATCAAGCCTTCTCTTGAATGTTCATAATAATTCTAAATGCCACATAATGTAACTATTACCAACTTTCAGCCTTAAAGTTTGCATCTGCTTGAGAGCGCAAGCTGAAAACTAGGGAATATCAGGAAAAAAACATCTCACTGCAGAGCTAGTATTTCCCAGCACTATTTGCTTGCTTTCCAACAATACCTGGCTCAACCAAAGTCTAGATGTCTTTCCTTATTTTCAGAAATTACAGCCTCTGTGTGAAGAGCATGAGATAACACACTCAGGCTTAGAAATGTGATAAAGTGCCTGTTTTTTACAACTAATTTGTTTCTAACCAGTACCTTCATAAGATAAAAAGCAGTATACAATGCATTATACAGAGATAACAACACTATTGCATTTCCTGCATGTTCTATACTTCAAAATATCTAAATTACAAATAATTCTGACTAAAGTTTCTGAGCAGAGTTAGGTCAATACAAACTGTTCCTGCAAACCCCTCTCCTTAGTTTGTAATTCTTTGTATGTTACATGTTACTGTGTTCTTTTATTGCAGCAATACCAACCTACTTACTTCTACTTTTCTGGTTTAATGGAAATACAAGGATCTCTAAAACCTTCTTTCCTTTCCTTGACTCAGGATAAAACTACATAGACTAAGACAAACATGAACCTACTCTTCTCGGACAGACCTCTGACAGTAGAGTTCACAGCCTTCTTACAAATGAATTGCCAAGAATTGTTAGCATTAGAAAGTACAACCAGGCTAACTATGAAGAATAGTAAATAATGAGCATAATCCTTTCACGCATCATTACTCAGGATGATTTCATTAATTTACCAATGAAACGAACACCTCTGCTATAATTTACAGCAACACTGTTGCTATAATTTACCACCGTTTCACTGAACATTTTTCTTGATGTATTTGTCTATAAAAGATCTATTCTTTCCCACTTTCTTTCAAAGATTATGGGCAGCAAAAGGGAAATTAAGACACAAGGTTTTGTTGCTGCCTAGGAAATTTTCATTCTTTACAACTAGCAATGGAATATTCTAAAACTTCAAGTATTCTTGAAATATTTTAACTACAGCACACATGGTATATACTAAATACACCACTGAGTTACAGAGATTTTAAGACAGACTCCAGATAGAATAAACTATATCACTCACAGCATTTCTGCCATTCAAACTCAGGTGCATAAATAGCCATCAAAGGATTTATCTCTTACAGGTAAAAGAACAAAGTGTGGTTGCTCAAAACACAAATACTGCGACTGATGAAGACAGTCAAGTAATGTTTCTTAACCTTACCAACTCCTGAGGTATTTCTGCTGCCATACGAAATTCACAATGGTGCACTATAGCCCAATATGCTGACAATGTTGAAACACAAAGCAACGTATAATTTAGTATAATACATGCTTTAATTAAAATTATTTTTTTTAAAGACTGTAGACAGAGGTGCATAGAAAGTGCAGCCTGACAGACTGGAGAAGGATTCACAGAAGTGCACGCCATTCAACTGATAAAGTGCAGAAAGGGATCAGGACTACGTGAGTAAAGTCAGTACCAAAAAATAGGGAGAAAATGGAAGAGGCATTATCTATGGGGCTATTTTGATTCTGCACTATTAAAAAATACTTATTCAGCATTTCCTGAGGTATCCCACACATGTAGTTGATCTTTATAGTCACTGATGTTTTTGTCCTGCTGTTTTTTTATCCTTTACCACTTCTGACTGTTCCTCTGCATATGCTTAAACACTGTCTCATTTAATCTCTCTCTTGCCTTTCCCTTTTCATATCACTCTGAAAGCTACTCCAGCTTCTTAGAAAGGACATTTTTTACTTTGTTTAAACCAGCATTGAAAGTCAAATTCCTGAGACAGTCTCAGCTTTTAAAAGCAGGACTTAGCTTCATATCTTACTTTTCCCGTTTTCTCCAAGTGGTAAATTCAACTGAGGATGCAGATCTCCTGTCAACTCATGTCCCTAAGGATATTGTCTTCTTTCAGGTTTGTTTCTTTCCTAATGTGGGCAACAAATGCTCATACATTTAATGCCAACCACTGACAATTATACTAGTCCACATATGATGACTTTTCCCCCTGATGTTGCTATACTTGTCTGCCCTTCTGCCAGCCCTCTCACTACACCATGTCCCACAGTGCCCACCTGGAGCCAAGGCTCACCAAACTGCCTCTGGCCCGCCTAGCGCTGTGCAAGTAGCCTAGGTAATAACCCTCAAGAAATATTGCATAGTGATGTATAGCAAAGCATAATTCAGTATCACTTGCAATTATACTTCCTTCCTTCATCCTGCCTACATTTTCAGAACCATCCAGATATGAAAATACATGTCTCCTGTTTGGGAGCTGTACTGAATTTTTATGTAAAGTCACAAATATATTTTGCACCGTTAGGAAGTTATTCACCTTCTACATATTCAGAAAAGGATCTGTCCTTTTCAATCAAGGTGTTAATTCTTTTAAAAGGGGGAATTTCAACCTTTTTCCTTTTTCAAACAACAGGGGCTTTTTCAGAATCATGATTTTGTGAATACCCGCTGGTCTATTCACTGTCAAACAAGCCAAATCTCATTCCATTTCTGATGGCTTAACATTCATATGAATAATTCATTAATTGCTACTGCTACTAAAATGATATTATGAGAGTATCTGTGGTATTCTAGCACCCTTTCAACAAAACTGAGCAGCTGAACAAGAGGAGGATAAACTGAAAGAGCCAAAATGGATATCTAGCTAAATTTGTGCTTGGACAATTGTTCACTCAAGACACTCTGAATTTGTTTGGCATTATTATGTTGACCTTTGATTGAGCTACCTTTCAGAAACTCAGAATCCATTTCAGAAATTCACTAGCAAGAACTTAAAAGTATCTTGTCAAACAAAGTTCAAACTTAGACTGCCTGTGAGGAGGATTCAAAGAGAGAGACACTGGATATTTGTGTAAGACAAAATAAACCTTCTCTAGAAGTCTAGAAGGAGTGGTACTAATCCAAGTCAGATTAAAATATTGACTCATGTGTACACAGGTATGACTATAGTTCCCCTCAGAATAAAACACCAAAAAGTATTTCTTCTTTCTATTTATGAAAAAGAGACTATTCCCATTAACTTTAGAGGAGCCAGGATTCACTGCCAAATGAAACCAGAGATTTCCAATGTGGGGACATACTGTATTCTATCATTTTCATCAAGAGATTTAGTTTTGGATCTGCAGATACATAGCCCATAATTATTAAATTTATCTAGGGAAAGGCATTAGTAAATGGATGCAGATTATGGGAATTGTTCAGCACTTGCTTTTTGAAGGACTGCTTTGGGGAAATTAGTCACAATAATTTATCATTTTCAGACTGCAGAATGTTTCATTTCATAACAAGTATAATGCAGTATAACCCAAGTGTTGCCATTTGCTACCCTCTCAAATTCTGCTGTAATTTTTTGAACAAGTCCTTTTCGATCTGAAGGCAGAACAAAAATTAAAGTGGAAGAGGAGAAGAGCTGCTATCTAGAAAGACACAAGAAACTTGAAGCATTAACAGAACAAATGAACAAATTAATGTTAACTTCTCAAATCTGAACGTTTCAAATTGAAACTTGGTAATAATCAAAGGTATTATTATTTAATTTTAGCATAAGCTTGCTTGTTTCCCTGGATCAAGACTTACTGTTAGAAACTGGCAGAATTAATAAAAATAACCCATCATTCATAATCAATAAGATTTTCTTTACTTCTAACAGAAATGCATTGACTTAACTGAAGAACTTGAAGAAAGATGGAAAAGATATTATGATAAAGACCATTACTAAAATAAAAGTCGATAGGTGAAATCCCTCTTGCACTCACATCAAAGGCAAGAATTGCACATTTTCATCATACAGGTTAAATAAAAACCTCCAGTTTAGTCCTATCAACCAGGTATGAAAACAGATGAACACTGCACTTCCACGTATGACTATAGCCTTGATTTACCTGAAGGAGTTCTGTTGATTTGTCCAAACTATAACTGGACATTTTTATTCTACTTCACAAAATTAATGTCCTTAACAGCAGATTTGATACTACTGCAAAATGAATAGGGCTTAATGAAATTTTAGTCAGTGTCTTTGTTGACCAAGATTTTCTAAGAACAAGTTTTTCTAAACTGAATAACAACAGAGGGATTAAAACCCTAATTTTAAAAAGAGAGAAAAGAAGCATTAACCTTTTTTTTTATATAGTTTTGCCTCATTTCCTGTGTTATGGCATCCCACCTAAAACTCCTCTCAAATTCAAATTATGTATCTATTTATTCATTCTATTCCAGTAAAAAGAACATAATTGCACCATTGTGATAAGATATGTGAATAAAGATGGGAACAAACCTATAATTAGCAACAAGTTATGGCCTTATAAATTTATCCTATAGCAACATATATGTGTGAAGTAACAATATGCTAATGACAGCTATTTAGAAGCCAGCATATCCTCATGAATAACCCCTACCTATGCATAATAAGAGCAAGTAAGAGAAACTGCTAGAGAGTAAGCACCCTAAATAATGCTCTGTCACCCACGGGGGTGGCAGCAACATTTGTGGATATCCAAAGATTAGAAGAGGTTAGAAATAATTAGCACTTTGCAATTCTGGCATCTGTACTACCCAACTTCTATTCAGGCTTTTGGTTAGTAGCTTGATTTTCTGTCAATGTCTGCCTGCCTGTTTGTGGATGAGGATGTGAAGGTAGTGGAACCCTTGGCTGTAGTGACCATGAGTTGGTGGAGTTCAGGATTGTGGGCACTAAGCACACAGGGACAAGAGCAAGATTGCTACNGGAAGAAATAGTTATTTTATCTTCTTGATTTCTGGCATTTAGGGGAAAGTGGCATTAGCCAACAGAAATGCTAATGAAAAATACTGTTTCTGGCTAATGAGTTTAAGTATTTGCTTCCTCCCTTTATTCACACAGTTTAGAGAATCCTTGCTTCTCTTCAGTGAGTAAAATCAAATGAACCTCCATTTGTAGTGTGGTTCACAGTTTTGTCTAGATTGTATTGACCAGCCACGTAAAGCTATACAACTTGAAGGGAATAAAGGAAGTTTTATGCTAGAAAGCCAATACGAATCACATGCATCTTCCTCATATATTACCTTCAGTGCACGTCCTACATATGAGTCCATTAGCAAAATGATAAGTTAGCAGATTTTAACAAAACACAGTTCAGACTAATTGTGTTTTACACTAGTTGAGCCTGGAAGTTTTCCCCAGATGTGCTTTAACTTTAAAACTGCCCACAAACCCAAGTGGCTTTTGCGTGCTCACGTGGGGCAGCACGTGAAGAATGCAGAGAGAAGACTGAACCTGCCATGTGCTGTGTGCTGGAATTGAAATGCCTGCCTTCTGGTTTTATTATTAATATAGAATCCTATCAGCATAACTAATGACTTCTCTGTATTTTCGCAAGTTGCTAAATATTCATGCTATAATGACTTGAAAGAAGAATGCTTTCTGGCATTTCCTCTGATGAAATCAGAGGAATGGAGTGGGGAGAGAGAGAGACAAGACTCTCTGAATTTATTTTGCTAGACAACATCCACAGATCATTTTTGTCAACAGAAAATGATACTGAATCAATTAACATGAGTATCAAGCAAAACACAAAGACCAGCCACTGCCACCATGATGCTATTTTGATGAACATGCAATTCAAGTCCAAAACACCATCCTAACGCTTTGTATTTTGCTGTGCATTTATCCTTCTTACTTGGTAGGGGGGTTTCGTAATGTTTTGTAGATATTATCACAGGAAGCTCTCTAGTGTCCTGAGAGCTAGAATAGATAGATAATAGCTTTTAAAGACCCATAAAATAACTGGAGTGGTACAAAACCGCTCTGTCTGTGGAACTGACACGCTCTGTTGATTTCACTTTCCACCCCTGACTGAGCCTCTTCCTTCATCATGCAATGTCAGCAATGCAAACTGTGGAAAGCACTCTTGCATTTTTCTTTATAAGCAAGCAGTCAGGCCCTCAAATACTGAACTGGCAATGAAAAACACAAACAGACAGTAGAAAGAGGGAAGCAGGTCGATAGAACCTTGACAGTTCTGCAGCCCTGGATCAACCTTGTCTTTGGGCATCCATCTGAAGAGCCCTATACATCTTGTATTCATTTCTTATTTTTATTTTTTTTTTTATTTTTCATTTTTTATTTTTTTGTTCCCCACTCTAACAACTTCTGCTCAAGCAGTCAAAGTGAGTGACAGGGAATACACTGATCTCATATCTCAAAATACCTCCCTATTGTGGCAGACATTGTCAGTTTAGCCTTAAACCAACAACTTTGCTGAAGCTGCTTAACACAAGGTGGCCACACAGGGGAAGAGCCTGGCTGAAGAAGACCTAGGAGGGGGCAGTAGATGTTTCACTGAATTAATGTTACTCATCCTAAGCTGACCTTGAATATTTTCAGATGTGACAATTTGTTTCAGACTGCACTCAGTTTGGCAAGGTAATTGGAAGGCATCTACATCTTATGAATCATTTAGAGTTTCAGCTAGGCAACTTTAGCTAACAGGGCACTTGGAAGCTGCCCTTTGCCATTCTATATGGTTGTGTTATCTAATTTAGTATGTGTCTGGGAAGAAATGGGTTATAATACATTCACTCTGAAATGAACTGTACTGATAAATAATATTATTTTGTGAGAAATGCTCCCTTGCTCTGGTATTGGCAAGCTGAGATCAGACACTCAAACATGGACTAAATTCCTGGTGAAATGATGTGCCTCAGTAAACAAGAGTCAAGAGGAAGCCAACACATTCCTGCCAGTGCAAAAGGATGAGTCTCTGCTTACCAGCACAGTCACCACACGTAGAACCACTCCTCGCATATTATTCTCCAACTTCCTGTCTGTTAGTGACCCATTCAGGCCAGTGATGGGATTCCAACAGCCAAGCTGAAAGAGAAAACAGAAATCATTACCTCATTGCCCATAAAACTTTGCCACTCACTCCTCCTAGGTGTCTTTAGGCAGGAACATACAGATTAAACAACACCTTCTGGAATCAATGGGATGGAAAGTCAGGGAAGGGCTTGTGCACAGATTCGTCTTTAAATTGCAAATGAAGCAATTAGGGATATCAGTTTGTGCTTTTAAATACCAGTGTGCAATGGACGACAGCAAACAGGGCTTGGAGATATATGTATTGCTTTAGAAGAGCACAGAGAGGATTTCTATATTAATGAAAAACATTAAAAAATAGTATGGCTGTAACAATACTTTTACCTCACATTTAGTAATATACTAGTTGGAGAAAAAATAGATACCATAATTCCAGCATGCTGACTGCTTTCTTAGCAGAACTCTGACAAAAGGAATTACACTAGTTTTAATTGAAAGCTTATACTACTCATTAGTAATGAAACAGCAGTGATTTTTAGCCAGGATAAAAATCACATTTGAATATAACTGAGGAAAAGACCACTGCATAGGAACATCACAGTATTGAGAAAGGATTGCAGCAGATAATGC
This sequence comes from Bucco capensis, assembly GCA_013396975.1. Taxonomy (NCBI): domain Eukaryota; kingdom Metazoa; phylum Chordata; class Aves; order Piciformes; family Bucconidae; genus Bucco; species Bucco capensis. The sequence continues at coordinate 207,753 of VWZO01009804.1, forward strand.
AGGAAAAGAATTCAGCTACTAGACGCTTTGCATTGGTGCTGTTGTATTTCTTGAGCTTCTATTGACAGAAGATTTTTCTCAGGGATCTCTCTAGGACTAATTGCCCTTCAATTTGAATTTCGTAGACACTGATCTCTAATTTAGCTTCCCTAAAAATATAACTTGCCTACATTTTAACATGATGGTAGATGTCTGTTTTGGATACAAAGAAACAGATCAAACAACCACTCATTCCTTTACACTGCTTAGCATGTGTTTTGGAATTCATTACCACATTCATCTGGCCTTGACAATTTCCAGTGTTAAATCAAAAAAACCAACAGAAGGACAATGACTGACTTCAGAGGACCTTGGAGCAGAGTCTCAATTATGGCACGTAAACTCATTGCCTAGGTAAACCTGTCATACAGTCAAAGAGGCAGGCACCTGTAGGTACCAGTTCTTGCTCTGAATTTCCTTCTCTATGTGCATGAAATCTATGGAGGTTTGCTCAGCTCCTGAGTTAGATACCTAGCTTAAGCTTCTACATCCAGGTAGTTTTCATGTTCCTATTTGAAGGCACAGAAGGTCTCACTCTGACAAAACCAAGATTAACATTAATAAGTCACTGATAGACCCAGTGGCCTCTACTAAGACCTGTTTCTCAGAGAATTCAACCCTATAATCTGTGAGAAATATCAATGGTAAAACATCCAAAACCTTACTGTACTTGAACACACAGTCACTACTGACAGGGAATTAGCAAGGGCAATGCTGAGCATACTTTCAATCTCAAGTAATAACCAAGTATCTATTGAATTCAGAATGCAGCAGAAATCATTTGAAGTAGCAACAGGATAAAAGCATGAGGCATCATATTTATCTCTTGCACTTATTATCCTGCCAATAGCTATTACTAAATAAAAGTAAAAACTCTCACTGCAGTCTGATCACAAACAACAGATTGTAGTAGTTACTTCTATACCTCCACAGCATGTCTAGCTGTTCACAGCAGTATGGATGGACTGCTGATACATTTCAGATCCTCATCACTCCTCTGGCAAGCCTCTCCAACACTTTGAGCTGAATGACCTAAGCACTGAAGTGTGTAACTTGGAATAATGCAGTGAAGTGTAGGGAATGTATTGGAAGTATGTGCACTCTACACAGGGTGTGATAAACCACTGCCATCCTATAAAGCAAAGTGTTTGATAGTTTACATTTTCTGTATAGAAATTATTAAAATGGCTTTAAGTTCAGAACAAAAGTGCATTAAATTAATTTGGTGATTGTCCTTCTTAGTCACATAAAGAAACTAATTAGGACTTATATCCAATTAGCACATCCAAATGTGTTGGAAGCATAATTACTGCAGAAACTGTACTGATTTTGCCAGATTTAAAACCCTAGGAAGTTATTGAAGAGCCTTTATAGTCTTTTGAGGTTAAAGTCAATTTTTAATTATGTAGATTAATGTGTACATATTTATATAATTAACTTTTTAGCAAGATCCATTCTACCTTTTTCAGAAAAAACAACCTAACATAACTGATGCCTGAAAATTTAGCACAGCACTAATTTTCCTTTAAAAAGACACATCTTATTTTCAATTATTGTTCATTTAATTTTCAATTCCATAGTTCCTTTATGCAGCACAGTCATGGTGAAGACAAATGTGCAGAGCCTTGCCAGTAAAGTTGAAATTGATTTTGAGTAGGAGCTGCTTACTGTTATTAGGTGAAAACAAATCAACATTTATTGATGACAATTTGAGCTTGTCATTGCAAGTGTAGCTATTGCTGAAACAGCAAGATGGGAGTGGTATGAAGCTACCTCTTCAGCTCTACCTCTGGCTTACTGCTTCTGCAAAACATTTGTTGCTCCTGCATTTACTTCCTTTTTTTCCTTTGTTCTGTCTCTGATAGTTGAAATGAGAGAGCAGATCAGGCAATAACAGAATCTCACATTAATTCTGGTTGATTTGTGTAGAACAATATGGGTGATGGGAACTCTCTGCTGAGCACGTTGCTTGTCATCTTCTCATCAGATTAATTTTGTCATTTACAGTGCTTTGCACTTCAGTTGCAGTTTATTTGTACTAATGACATCATTCACTCTGCTACTTTCAGAGAGAAAATTATGAAGATGGAAAAGTTGTCAGTGTTCTGCTTCCTTTGATATCCAATTTAGAATCTCTTTCTGATCATCCCACTTCCCAGCTTGTTATCCCCTCTACAATCATTATTAGAATGGGTTTTGCTCTCCTGTTTTGCTGGCAGAGCCAAAAATTGACTTCCCTTCTTCAATAGAAATTTTTGCCTAGATGAACAATGAATTGTAGAATGTCTGTAATTTGTATGTTGCTACTAAAGTAGGCAAAATCTATTTTATGTGTATCTGCAATTTCCAGACATTGATTTAAAAGGAACTTGGAACACTAAAATCTATAATGCCTTTAGGACACAGCTTACAGCCAGATTTTCTCCCTTACTTCCAACAAAATCAGTGAACTTTGCTGAGTACCTGAGAGCTTTCACTTTTTTTCTGGCAGAGTAAAATGCAGATTAAACTTGTGTCAATTAATTGAGAAAAATCCATTGGCCTGGTGTGATCACAGTTGAGGACAATCACAGAAAACAAGTAAAACCAGAATACTCCTAAAATGCATTACATAAGTGCTTTTCACTACAGGGTAGTGTAGAGAGCACTTTTACTTCAATTAATATAGAAAATCTACAGGAACTGATTCATCCAGCACTGCAATGCAACCACCTCTGACCTTGGGCAGCATCACAGCAACACTACAAACCAGTCAAGAACAGAAAACACTCTAGGGGAAACTCCAAGGGAAATATGAAAGATAAAGCAACATTATATCTGCAACTGGGATAGGTCAGGACACCAGGATTACTATCACTCCTCTTTGTTTTCCTTTATTTTTAAAGAAGAAAACCCCCAAATCCAACAAACAAGACCCTACAATATCTTGGTTTTCCTACAGATACCCTGACAAAATATTTCCAGTGGCAATGCCCACCACAGAGCACTGTTGAATAACTGCTCCATTAGCAGCTCATAAGAGAGCAGGTGACCCACAGAAATACCAGCCTCCTTGCCTGCAGTACCCATATGTTCTTCAGAAACTCTCCTCTCCATCTTCATCCAAGTCCAATCTACTTTAGGAACTGACTTTTTCTGAGGTGTGACTTCAACAGAAGAAATGTGTTCTAATAATGCACTTTTCTATTCCAAAGTGTAATACATTCACATGACTGGAAAAGACATCATGAAGCTCTCATGAAATGGCACTCAGCTAGAAGATTCTAACTCTCAGGTATGCCAGGAAGACTCAAAACAGGAGACATAACTAAAAATAATGGACAAAAAAGGTGGCTCTGTGATATGTGGATTCAGCATTTATGAATTTGCTAGGACACCAGTTTAGGCAAAATTCAAGCAGGACAACATTAGAAAAAGTTTTGCACAGAGTATTCCTGATGCCTTTTATTAGCTGTTGTTTGATATGTCCAACAGCAACTGGGAAATCAAGAACTAAATCCTAGAGATGAAAGACTATGTCTTACAGTAGAAATACCAGAAAATATATGTTTTGGTTGTCAGTCTGAAACAACCATTTATGTAAAATTTAGCTACTGTTACCTGCTGAAAGGGTCAGTTCAGTCCAGCTGCCTAGCCAGCACCCAACAGTTGGTCAACCAAACCTGCAAAAACTCTGATGGCCAGGAGTTAACCACGGGCCTTTTTACTCCTGGGTTTGATTCAAGAAACCAGGGTCTGGTTTGTTCTTCACTGCAACTTCCCAATACAATTGGTTAGCAGGAAAGCTTTCTGTGTTTAAGTTCTCCCTTCACTGGAGCTTAGGTAATAGCCAGCAAATAATAAGTTGTTAAAATCAATAGAAAATACTGTGTTCAACAAATTGGATAATGTATTGCAGCACTTGTTTCTCCTGCATTCTCTGTGGTGAAGCCTATATAGTTCTGTGCATTCAGTTAATTATTTTGTACAGTATGTTTTATTGCTTTAATTTGTCTCTGGACTAGAAAGAATGACCTGCCCCTGGACTCACTCTGTTATTTTTGAGCTACGTTAGGAGAATGTGAATACCTACGTCTAGTTTTATATCCAGCAGCTTAAGGACTATAATTGCAGCAGTCAGGGTGGTCTATTTGTTGTATTAACTGATCATAGACACAAGTGCAAGTGACCTTAGTAAGAATTTCTTTCTTCAAAGCCAAACCACATGGCAAAATAATGCTGCACAGTTAATAAAATGTGTTGCTTTAGGGACTGCCTGAATTTCCTTTTCTTATTGAACTGAAATAAAGAAGTTAATGGAAAGTTACCTAGTGGTACCCTGCTGTTTGTTTGTCTACCAGCTCTTGACTCAATATTTTCTCAAGGACTCATGTACCCGGATTGGTGCCAGAAGTTATAATTGGATAATTTAGACCAGTGATAAATGTTCAATATATAGGGGAAAACTGCAGACTGCACAGCTGTTCTCACTCTGAATGCACCACTCATGAAGCTTGTGCTTAGGCCAAGCTTCCAGAGGAACTCTAACAGTATGATTTCTGGAAAGTGTAGCAAACACATCTCAAAGATCATAAACCATCTCCCCAAGGCCAGTGGTGTCATTCTAATGGTCTCTCACTTTTTCTCCCCCTTCATTTCTAGCTTACTTTCTTTATTACTACTTTCATTTGAAATTGGCAAGTTTAATCCATCATTTTCCACTTCTAAGTGTCTTGACTTCAATCTTTGGAAAACACCCTTTTCTCCTTCTCCAGCCCTGTCTGGGAATTCAGGAATCCCAGTAGTTTCCTTATCTGTGATTATCTTGCTCTTTTCTTTACTGTAATGCCTTTTGTCATTTCTCTGTGTATTTTCAGCATAGTTTCTTATCTCTTTGCTTTTCTTTCCCTTGATCTTCCCTGCTAGTTCCCCTGCCTTTTTCCTGTCTTGATCTTTTTGTTTAGGGTTTGGGTTGGTAAAGGGACCTTGCTTTTCGCTTTATCCAGCTTTGACTCATCTTTCAAATCATTTTGGATCCTTTCTCCTTTCTTTTTAGCCCTTGGATCTCCTTCTTCCTTCAGGCAGTCCTCTCAGGAAACTTCCCCTCAGGTCCTCTTTCCTCTTGCATTATGAGGAAGATGGGAATTAAGACAATACACTGCTGTATTGCCCTACTTCTCTTGCTTTCACTTTTCATATTATTTTACACTCCTATCCCTGTGAAATCCTTACACAACTGTGAACAAAAGACCCAGACAAGAACATTAATGAGCTAGGTGATCTCTTTCCCACTGTCTCCATATTTCAATTACAGGAAAAATAATCAGAGAAGCTTGTTTGATCCAGTCCAGCTATCCACCCTTCAGCATGCACAGGGTGACTTCACTATGTATCACTGTGCAGGAAAAGCTCCCCTGGAAACCCTGGTGGTGCTCAGGGATTTCATGGCAGCATGTATTCACAGGGAAAGTATCCATCCTTCACTGCCCTGTACCACAATGCAAAGCACAGAGCAAATGCATGAAGGCTACTGGCACCTTCTGGCATTGCTTGAATGTCAAAATGACCTCTGCGAGGAAGCAAGTTTTGTTCTCCTTTTGCTGAAAATTGATGCAAGAGTACAACAGCTGAAAGAGCATGGCTGGTGGCTGGGGTTTTTGATCAACAGCTATAAAGAGGCCAGTAACCACCTCAAATAAGGAACACGCTTCCCTTTCAGACTTTATGGTTTGATCTGACTTGGTCATATATTGCCCAGAATACACTGTGAACAACAGAAGGTTTGGTAGGGGAAAAAAAAGCCTCACTGAAGACATACAATCATTAAGTCTAACATCTACTTTTATATGATTTTTAACAGTATATTTTACTATCTAGAGTTCCATAATCTCTCTCCAAAACACACACACAAATTCTTTTCAGGAAGCAAACTCTCCTTTAGATTATCAAAGCTCTTCATACTGCTACTCATCAGTATTACTTTCATTTTACACTGAAAGGTCGCTCATTGATGTCTGAATTATTCCAGGGAAATTGATAATATCAAGTAAGTTCGGGTTTATGTGCAGTTTAAATACAGTTACTTTGATATTTTTATTGCAAATCCTTGTCTCCTTTCTCATTAAGTATATTAAGAGATTTAAAGGAGGTCTTTTATCTAATTCATGTAAGGTCTAAAAAAAATAAAAGAAAATCAGAGTTTATAATTGAACGTGGACAATTTTGTGCTGGGACACTACTGCATCTTTATGAAACCAAAAAGAAAAATACTCAAAGCTACTAGTCCATCTCTCATTAGATCACATTATGTAAGATTTTTATATCATAGTCAAACCTTGATCAAACCTGATCAGCAACAAACAGTGAAAAATATTGTTTACCACTGGGTTGTTTGAACAGGTTGCCACAAAACTTATGTGGCACATTTCAGTTTCTCATCAGTTCCCTGGAAGCATACAAACATTCTCTGATAGACTCCCAGATTTCCCTTCAGCTTACTAAGGTACTTTTCTGGGGACTTGATTTTTCAGAAAGAATTTGACAAAGTGGAATATTAACAAAACCCATTTCACTGGTGCAGGGCTCGAAAATTCTGAAGGCAGTGTTGCAGAAATAAATCAAAATTGTAATAGCATAGTTCAAACTCAACACTGTTTCACTTGGAAAGAAGTGGGTTTACAGAGCAGGATTCTGAACAAACTCAGTCCAATAAACCACCTAAGTGAATCCTTCAGAGAAGAATAAATGGGCCTGTGCTGAACACACTGCTGCTTCACCAGAGCACTGCCAGTGCTGAGTTACCTGGGTACGTCTACACTGCACTGCCGTCAGCTCTGTGAGGAGGTACAAGAAGTACCTTGGCTGTGTCTCTGCAATAAAAATCTCCCCTTGAATATAAACACAGATTTAGCAGTGCATGAGTCAGTTCTGGAAGTAAATCCACATAGAAAATTCTGTATTAGCTTCATCACTCTCCAAGCTGGGAAGAAAAAGAAAGGCTGTTGTCTAGCTCCAGCCTAGCAAAAGCTGCAGTTGTAGGTAGAGCAATAATACAGCTCTGCGCTTGTACTGAAGAAATCTCTGCTTGTTTTAAAGACAGCTGACATGGAATGCTGTATTTACACACATGTGGTGCATGGTGAGGCTACGGAACATCTGGATTAATCTCAGTGGCACCTTTTTAGTCTTATTTTTGAAGTGTAAGCAGAATTATCACACCACTGCTTGCACAGAAATGCATCAAAAAACTCTCTATCTGGTTATCTTTTGATATGAAGCACAATGTTATGAAGCATGCTTTTTCCCAAGTATGACATATGGGAATGTCCCTTTTTCTTTGGGAGGATAAAAGATTTTAAATGAAGCAATACTCCACCACTACTTACTCAAAAGTAGATTTATTTTGCTACTGAATGCTCCTTCAGCAGTACTGCTGCTGTGGTTTTCCTTACAGATGAAAACCAAGAGTTGCATTCACAGGACTTAAGTAAAGGGTGGGAAAGGTTTATACGATGCACATACCATGGAAATAGACATTCTGAAAACCTTTGAAAGTGGACATCCTCATTTTTAAATATATTCACTTATACTTAGTATGTTTGGCATTGCTAGATACTTCTTAACTTCAGCATGAAAAACAAAACAGGAAACAGACAGAGAAAAATCATGCCTGCCTTACACAAGGCACTGATGTATTGGCATGAAAACATTCCTTCCAAATACCACGTACAAAGTCAGAGAGAGGCACATGTAATAAGATACTATTTTTATCCCAAAGAATGTGGATCTCTGTCTCCTCAGAGCTGTTTACCCTCTCATCATCAACATAAGAGGCAAAGGAATTAGTATGAAGGTAGTATGAAAACAGTGCACCACTGTTCTGTACAGATGATATATGTATCTCAAGGCATATTTGCACCTGTCTAGAAGCTGTTCAAGCTTAAAACAACATCAAAATAGCTTACACTCTCTGTTGTTCAGTACAGAAGAATTTTCCAGCTCCTTCTTAAATGCAGTACAAAGAAAGATCTGACGAGAGCATTCCCTATTCGTACATGCCAGTGCAACATGCTTCCCAGGCACATGGGCTATGAAACACCTGTTCACAAAGCATTAACAACAAAAACCAAACCAAATAGCTGATGGAGCATGAGAAATTCACAGGGAAGGCCAATTTGACATATTTCCATTTTGTATACGCATATGTAAAGGTATTCCTGAGAATGCCTAAAGAATGGAGACTTTCTCTGAAGAGGAGCAAACCAAAGCAAGTTGTTACTCCAATAACTGCCTTCAAAGTTTCTAACTACAGAGAAGCTAACATGGCAACACAGCAGGCATAGCACTAGATGATAAACTGCTTTCCGCTGACTCTCCAGATTCCTGTGATGCTTAAGCAGGAAATACAGAGATTGAAACAATCTTTGCTTACACATAGATCAATAGTCTGTTCCTAAAATCCACGATTTATTCTCAGGTTGGCAGAAAATAAAGAGGCTTGACAAGTTGGATATGTCACAGGCTTACTAGCTTGATGCTGGCAAGTAAATCAAAGTAACATTTTGTCACTGATATGTTAGAAAATATTATTCCAGTATAACCCACGGTCACAGTGTGTATGGCTAGAGGATGACGAGTTTTCAGTGCATTATAGATCAGATATTACAAGTGATTTACTGGATCATACATTTTTTTAGAGTTTGGTAGTAAAAAGAAATAAGGTCGTGGGGTATTTTTCCAATCCCTCAGCACAGAGAAGCTTTCTTAGGAATCAACTACAGTGAAGAAACAAAAAAATTCAGCACAGCAGTAGCCAAGCAGACTACCAGTACCAAGGAACCACTGAGAAGAAGCAACAGCTTTTTCTGAAGGCTGCTTTTGCACCATGAGTCCTGGGGCAGTGGAGAACAAAAAGGTCAGGAGCCAATTTGAGGAGACAGTCATGCCTAACAACTTGGATTACAAAAGGGCAGTGAGAGCACATGTGTTCACCTAGAGTCCTAAGATCAGCAAAGGGGCCAGGAGCACCAAGCACTGGGAAATCTTTGAGGAACTAGGTCATGGTCTGTCTCACACCAGGGAGCTCTTCTTCCATGGGGTCCAGATAATCCTTTCTAAGATTTTTGCTTTCAGATGATCTAGCCTTAGTCCTAAAACACAGGCCTTTTTAGCATCAAGAAACTGTTACTGAAATCATTTCTGTGCTAGAGGCCCTGACAGAACTGCTACGCTGATAACCAAATGTTATACTGATTATGATCAAAAGCAATTTCCTCTCTATCAGCACTATAAACTCACCTTCAGCACAAACAATATATTCAGCTTCTTCCTTTTCTACATACCACAGGACATCTGCTACATGACAGCAGAAAGGCTGTCTCTTAAACAGGCCTGTTCTCCTGTGGCCTTCTGGTGATGCCCTCAATGACACTTCAGAGGCATCATCATTTGACCAGCAGGAAAAGTGTAATTCTGATTGCACAGTGGGTTTTGCTGGTGGTGATGCTGTACAGCAATCACAACTGAGAGTCAGACTGTACAAAACCTATTTAAAATATTTATGTTACGTTTGTGCACATTTTACAACACACATGGCTTAAGATTTGGAGCCCACTGTATTTACTACTGATCTATGCTCCACTGAAGAATATCTAAACCTAGCAGGATCTGTTAGTAGCTAGTTCAGTGGAGCCACACAGAGGACCAAGTATTAGAAAAAAACTTCTGTATTAGAGAGCTTCTGTGTTAGAGAAACAGAATCAAGAGTGAGCATAAATTTCATATGCTGAAGAAAGAGTGGGGAAAAAAGGTTGCCTATTAAAAAAGGCTCAGATAAGTTGTATAACATTTTGGAAAAAAGTGAAACATTTTTATATGACTATTATTTACTATTGAAAATTTAAAAAGCATCACAAAAACATTATAGAGGCAGATGATGACTCTGGTGCATAAAAAAAACTACTCTGACAATCAGGCAGTTTCTAAGAAGTGCTAAGAACAACAAGAAAATATTTCTTCTCTTTACCATCAGATGGACATGTTAAAGAATTTAGGGAAGGAAAAAGCTAAGTTTTGCCTACCAAGACAAAACATTGTCTAGAGAATCCAAATGGCTGTCAGTGTTAGTGATTTTACAAACTACTGCTCCATACAGTGCAAGGATTTGCTCTTATTATGGTAAATAAATTTGCAAATAATCTTGTCAGAACAATCCACATATCATAAACATTTAAAAGGCAAATGATATGTAGTAGAAAGCTTAAATAACATACCCTTGTGGAAAATAGTAAAACATTAGTTTAAAAGATGGATTGACATTTCTAATAAGCCCTCCCTAGAACAGCTGAATCAGTAAAATACATTTTTGTTACAAATGAAAATCACTGCTTTAATGGCATTGGAATTTGCCACAACAACAACAAAGATCAGAAATATATCTTAGTAATTAAAACTACAGAAACACATTATAAATCTGTCCTGCAAAGAATAAGAATTGTATTTGCTAGTACACTATATTCTCACAATAGATCATATTTAGCACATGCAATGCTGAAATTCTGTAAAGACACTAAGAACTTTAAACAACTGAGATTTTTCTTAGTTAGTTGCAAAGATCCTTCTAAGAACATATTGTGGCATACATGGTGGTGATTATTTAACCAGCTAAGTAGTTATACTACACTCATCACCACAGTGTTTCTATGATTTAATTTTAAGGGATAATATGAATTTTAAAATAATATTTCCATTTGAAAAGACCTACTAATTTTAAGAAGGGAGAACTGTCTATCTTACGATTACATTAACAAATCAGTACTTGGGTTCAAATTGCCTTCTTGAGCACATTACAGCTACTACACTTGCCCTGATTCCTTGCTGCTTCCCAGTTTCAGCAGCACCCACTTCATATGACTGCAAACAATTTGGAGGTAGGACTGTATGCATTAGCATCCTATGTAATGGAGTTTTTTACTCTAATCATAATTATCATTAAATATATAGCTGAAATGAAGTATTTTGTCCTCATTTTTCCCCAAGTTTCAGCTATACCCTGTTTATGTTGACTGTCTGGTATCTATCAGGCTGTTTCTTCTGTATAACCAATTACTAAAAGGCTAGAAATGTCCAAGAAAATCTCAGAATCTCAGTCTTTTTGTTCTGCTGATCAAAGAAAGTATGTTAANGGAAATGTCCAAGAAAGTATTCTCTCTGTATGATCTACCCACGAGTATGTCAGAATCTCAGTCATTTTGTTCTGCTGATCAAAGAAAGTATGTTAAACTCCCTCTCAGAAGGAGAGAGGAAATTCTTCAGTTGGAAAGGTTACTTAACAATATCTCTCCAAATATTAGACCAAGCCCAGGAACAGAATCCTGGGGTTCTGTTTCTCAACAGCCTGTGGGTACCACTGCATTACCTTCCAGTGCATACTTGAAGGTGTTCACTGAAGACACTAATTATATTTTAATCAGTAAGCCCTAAGGTTAATAGCCACGCTAGAGAAGGTGTAAATATCTTTAGGGCTAAGAATGCTTGCTTGAAGGCTGACTCCTTTCTGGACTACTCTTGTCTGAGTACTCATTTCCATTAAAGTTGTGACAGAGACTTTTTCTGGTTTACATAAACTTAGAATGAAGATGTTATTGCTACATTATGGTCTTCTAAAATTTGACTGTCAGACTAACCTCCATCTATGTAACACCAGGGAATATGCTGTAAATTCACTAATTCAAAAAAACAAAAAGGAGTAAAGAGAGCCTATTGTCTGGTGTGGCATCTATCCATTGTCTAAAGTAGAGATGAAGGCTATTAGTCTGTCAGCATTAGTTCTGATTTAAACACTTCACTCTAGACACTTTCATTAACTGCGTTGACATAGCTATATATTATTCATTTAACTTGCACTTCATTGCACTCCTAATACACAATCATGTTTTGCAAGTGTGAACCTGAATATAAGTCATTCAAGGCTAGAGTCTTGGTTTGTGCAAGTCAGAGTATTTTATTCAAAATAAGCTTCACTAGTCTAGCTGATGATCCAACCCTATCTTTACATCTGCAAATGCAACTATATTTCTTCCCAGAATAGGTCCTGAATACATCACCATTTTTAGTATAACACCTGGGATTTATGCTCAGCTCAATTTTCACTGCATTAAGAACACTCACTAAGATGAGAATTTGTACTCTTATAGGAAAGGTAAAATTGCCTCTGTGCAAAATGCACTAAAACTAAGTGAATAATTAACCTATTTTTCATATACAAATTTATTCATGGAATAATATCCTCTAATAGCTCCTGTTATGAAGATTACAGGCAGTTCCTCCAGAGAATTCAATAATCAGAAAGCTATGTTGGTTTATTTGGCTGGACACATTGCCCTTAGAGAGCATCTTTATCTTGTCATTGGACTATCAGGTTTCTGGTATGAACATCTGCATTTATCAATTCAATTCTTACCAGCTTTAGAATCCATTCAAAATACAGACCACCTGCTTTCTAAAGTAAGGATTAACAGTAACTTACTGTAAGCATTACACAGCAGATGATAGTCCTACTCTCAATAATTGTCATTCTAAGTTTTTAACAAATATAAAATTCTTGAACAATCAAAATTGACTAACTCCTTATGTAAACAAGCAGAGGTAAGTCCAAGCTCCTAGCACCTAAACAAGTCTGTCTAGTTGGTTTGTGATTTTTTTGTTAAGATAGATTTGAATACTAAGACTACTATTAACACTGTATTAAACTATCATATATTCACTGATGTCCTTCTTCCCCAGCCAATGGGATTCATAATTATCTCACTTCAGTCTCCAGGAGAATTTCCTCAATATTTCTTTGCAGTTACTTCTTGTATGCTATTTCCCTGATGAAAACAAGGTGTAGGCCACTCCACCAGCTTGAGATGCACTGGTATCTAAGGACAAGGGGCAATGGTTTTAAAATTGGAGAGGAGTAGATTTAAATTGGACATTAGGAAGAAGTTCCTCACCACAAGGGTGGTGGAACACTGGAACAGGTTGCCCAGGGAGGTGGTTGAGTTCCCATCCCTGGAGGCATTCGAGGTGAGGCTTGACAGGGCTCTGGGCAACCTGATCTAGTTGGGGATGTCCCTGCCCACTGCAGGGGGGCTGGACTAGATGACCTCCAGAGGTCCCTTCCAACCCTAACCATTCTATGATTCTATGATTCCCATCCTGGGATAGCTATTAGTGTCATATCTCCTTTGAAAAAAAGAATTCTTTGATCAGCCCAGTCTATTTCTGTGTTAATTATCTCTATGTTCCACTGAACAGATAACATATACACATTTCTTTGAATTGTGTAGGCCTACGATTCCCTGCACATATAAAAGTGTCATTGTAGCTCTGCTGGTGCAATTCTGTGAACAGGCTAAGTTTGTACAGAGAAGCAATATCTTTTATTAGACCAAGAGATACAGTCAGGGGAGAGAACAAGCTTTGAGCTCAGAAAACTAATGAAAGTCCTCTGAGACAAAAAAGCTTTCTTGCTTTTCGTCCTACTGTATTATTTGGACTTATAAAAGATATAACCTTTTCCCTATAGGCCTGACTGTCCTTGGTGATAACAGATTACTTACAATGGAGATAGGTCAAAAAGGAGTTGTAGAACAAAATAAAGTAAACCCCAAAATCCAAAAACACAGTTAGAGAAGGTAAAATTATGGCCTAGATAAATAGTGACTCCTCACATAGAACAACTTGCCTGACAGTCCTGAAGATGATCTTTTCAACCTCAACACCATGATAACATTGCTTGCCAAGACTACAAACCTCTGGACTGAAACACAACAATCATTTTTTTGGGATAGTGCACGGATGAGTTGCTAATTAGCAGAGTGTCAGCTACCTGCAGAAAACAGGCAGGAAATTGGATGGCACTCAGGTGAGGTTACGTGCATCTAGGAGATTTAAGGATATGAAGGCACTGAAAGAAGGGCTCTCCATATGTATCCACAGCAAAATGAAGGCTATGGAAAAGACAGGTTTATTGCTCAATTGGACAGAGGCCCTAGAGGCAACAAGAACAGAAACAGCTGAGGAGTATTCTTTCTTTGACTGATTACTTACTGGCAAGGTTTGTTCCTGGGCTTTCCAGCTCCTGTGCTTTGAGTCAAGAGTCATGGGGAATGAGGTACTACCCATGACAAGAGGAAATTAAAGAGCAATTAAAGAGCTGAAACAAGCAAGTGAGAACATGGACTGCCCAGGTTATATCCAATAGGGTTGAGGGAACTGGTGGATGTCGCTACAAAACTCTGATGTTTGGAAGATTGTAGTGACTGGAAAAAGGTAAACTTCGCACCCATCTTCAAAAAGTACAAGAAATGGACCAAGTGAAGCAAAGACTTCCCAGTGTAACCTCAGTTCTCTGAGAGACTATGGAGTAAAGCACTTTGGGAAGCATTTTCAAAGACGCAAGGAATAGACTCTTCTAACCTTAATGATTCTGTGAGTCTGTGTGAGAGGCACTGAAGAGCAGCTAGCAGATGTTTCCCAGCCAAATCTTGCCTGATCTGCTGACTGCTTTCTGCAGTAAGGAGGACTGGTTTGATGGGTGACATGGCAGTTTGCTTGACTTGTCTACATTCTTGTAGCCTGGGCTACATTAGCAACAGCGTAGTCAGCAGAGAGATAGGTTTGTTCAGCCAGGAGAGGGGGATATGAAGAGGAATCTTCCTGCTACCTGTAACAGATGGAGGGGTGGGTTTCAGAAAAGATGAAGCCAGACTGCTTGGTAGTGGTGCACAATGGAAGAATGAAAAGCATCCGTCACAGTTTGGAACAAAAAAAATTCTTTGCTGTTAGAGTGACCAAACACTGGTAACAAAGGACCAAGGAAGTTTTGTTTAAAAGACACAGGTTTTGTGTCACTGCAAACTATGATTTTCTCAAGAAAGGAAAATCATTGTAGATGTCATTACTCAAATGCCATACAGTCACTGTGGTTAAAAAAACGAAGAATCAGAGGAAGATGGGGAGGGCATGATCTAGGTTTCAAGTTAGACAACACTGAGATGCCAGGCATCATCTAAAAAAGAAGTGAAGGACAGCCTTTTCCATCTGAAGGTGATGCTCTCTGGGGATCATGGCAGGACATCCTGTACATGTACATCACAGGCAATTGAAGTCTTTGAAATGAGAAAGCAAACTTCTGTAAGCAGAGTGAAGAAAAATGGTGGAGATTTTAAAGCCTCTTCCATCCAAACAATCCTCTTTTCCTATAAGACTGATTCTTCAAATCCCAGTTTATCAANCCCTCATCTAAGCAAGTTCTATCTGTATCTTCCATCCAAACAATCCTCTTTTCCTGTAAGACTGATTCTTCAAATCCCAGTTTATCAATTAATCCAGATTGCTTTTTACAGTAGGCAACTGCTCCTCTAGTTATCCACAAATTTTACCAGTGGTGGTTGTCTACTTTCATGAGGAAGGTTGATAGAAATATTTTAAAGGAAAACAAGCAATTTTCCTTGAATATAAACAGGCCTCAGAACTAACAGCAGCTGTAATACTGAATCATAACATAAATTGATGTATTACCAGACAGGTATAATAGATGGAGGTCTAATCAGTAATTAAGGTCATCCTATAATTTGTGCTATGAAGTATCCTTTTTTTCATTTGTTTTATGCTGGCATTTTAAACTACATAAGGCTGATATACATACATACCAGATAGCAGTTCAGGGTAAAATAAAATCTATCATAACTCATACACATATATCATTTGAACTACAAAAGATGGTGTTCAAATAAACTGGTCATTTTCTAATTTGAGTAGTATTCAACCTTGAAAATGCTTTAAATTCTTTTAAGTTTCAATACAGTAGGCAGTGTTTTAGCATAACTTCCACCAAGTTCCCCTCCTACGATTTTTCTGCTTGTTTCACACGTGCAAGCTGGAAAAGTTCCAGGCTTTGTCTTTGACTGACATGTAACTTTTTTTTTTTTTTTAAAAACTAGGGCAAAATTTTTCCAAATCTGCAAATGAAAGACTGCAGGGAAAAAAGTATTCTCAAAAATAAAATAAAAAACCAAACAAAACACAAACAACAAACCTTTAAGGTGTCCTGATCTACTTGTAATGCTATTTGAGACATGAAGCTCAGTTCAGCAAGGAAACAAATAGGCTGTGAAAAGTTTGCATATGCTGACAAAAGCATTTCTGAGATAAGCTAACAGTTCTCTGCTATTTTCCCTTTTCAACTGTCCTACAACTTGGGTGCTAGATCATCTTGGTAAAATCTGCTTTAGACAAGTTCTAAAATCCTGCTAATATGTTTTTGCTTGATAGGATGGGACAGAAGTCTTAATTCATATCTCAGAACTCTAGAATTATAGCTTTAGATTTTAGCAGGCTTTTTAAAAGATTGTTTTTGATCACAACACAAAAGGCACTTTTGAGAGTGTTTATTATTAGCATTGAAAACCTGAAATTTTCTGTGGACTTCATGAAGCTGTTTCTGACAGATTAGGTAATGGCTTGCCACTAATAACTCAGAAAAAAACCCAGAGCAGTATTTGATGGGTTTGGTTTGTGATGCTGCTTCTTTGATTAAATAATTCTTTGAGCATCAGGAATGGCTGTTTGTTCTTTAAAGCAAAGAGCTCTTTTTTTCCTTTTTGTTTAGTAGAGTACAGGTTTCTCATATAAAATACCTAAGGAAAAAGTATCTCTTTGAACAGGATAAACTTGTCTTTTCTAAGGTAGGCTCAACTCAGTGATTTGTAATGTCTTGAGGCATCAGGCTGGCTATTTTATTCCAACTGAAACTCTCCCACTTTGAAATCAATCATAGGCACATACAGTAGTTTGAATTAAGACCTTAAAAAAACCAACATCACATTCTTCCTTAAATGTAGCAGAACAGTAGATAAAGCAAGAAGTAAATCACTCGAGAAATAATATCTTCTCTTTTCTTTAGCTAGTATAAAAATAATTTTGCAAATAGGTCCTAAATCAAAGACCCAAGAAACTGATGAAAATCATCTGACTTCACTCATCTCTGGCTTAGGTACTCAGCCTCACTTTTATTTTGCTCTTCACAATTTTTAAGGAATGTGGCTGAAAAATTCACTGTGAATAAATTACCTCATGGAAGGAACCGCTCCAGTTCCTGGTGATTTGTTCATAGCTTTTAGGTATTGACAGAGTTAATAAAAAGCAGAATATGGCAGAGCCTCAGACCATCACTTCAGCATTTCACTTTTATGACTGAATGTCTAACCCCTTTTTCAGATCATCTAATTGGAAAGGATTTTGTGGTGCATCCTTGGCACAAGTATTTAGTAGAGAATTTCTAGCCAAAAAGGGAAGATGAGCTATGATAGATGACTTCAAGTCATCCCTATAAACCCCTGGCTCTGAGCTGTGCCATGAGCTCAGCAACAGCACTAGCATTTCTAGCAGCCTGTGTAGGCTACAAAACCATACAAAATCAAATTAATATCTACAAATATTAATTTTGGAGTCACATATAGGTTTTAATGTTTGCATCTCTTAGTCACATCATTCCTATCACAGAATCACAGACTGTTAGGGGTTGGAAGAGACCTCTGGAGATCATCTAGTCCAATCCCTCTGCCAGAGCAGGTTAACCTAGAGCTGATTGCACAGGATTCCTAGACACAACACACAAGCAAAACCTTCAGCTTATTGTTAGAATTTAGGAAATGAGTTAATAACCAAAAGAGAGTGAAATTCTGTAAGAAACAACAGGTATGCAGTGGGATGAAAAGGGTGGCATTAGTTGGAATATAGAAATGCTCTCTCTCAAATTTCTTGTGTTAACAATTTTGTAAACCCTCTCATTATTATGGCACAAGACCTGCAATTCTAAAATCTAGAGTTTAATATCAGGCTTCTCAAATTTGCTTTTGTTCCTGTGCCAAGCAGATGCATTTGCTATGTATTTGCTATTCGCTTTCTCTGCAACAGCGAAACAGCACAACCTCAAAAAAAGTCCAAGGAACCAAAAGGTGACAGAAAAGATACTGTGTGTCATTAGAATAGTAAAATACATTGCAGCTGCAGAAATCTGTATAATCTGAGTTCATTGTCAAGTGTAGAGAATGCACAGAGAGAAAACCCCAAACTGCACTGTTATGGCTCAGAGCCAGGCTGCACATTGTGTAAAATAGCTAGTTCTCACAGACCTCTTTGTACAGCTCTCTGCTGCTGTAGCAGGTACCTCCTTAAGACTGATGGATAATGGATGCAAGTGAATGCAATTTACATTTCTTCCTTGCCTCATTCCAATTACATGAATCCAGCAAAGCCCATAAGCACAAGGCAACTGGAATTATAAAGCAGAAGTTAAAAGTGGAGTTAGGAGTTTTCCTGTAATGAAGCTATTGACATCTTCCTCCAAAATATAGTTAAGACAAACATGGAGCCTGCTCTGTGCCACAGAAGATTCTGCACTTGCAATGCCTATAATCTCAAGTGGGCTATGTGGGATAAACTTAGGGTGATGAAGAGCTGCTCAGTGCCCCATATCCAATGTCTTGTCTAAACAAGCAGAATCAGACATAAAGGTGTATTCTTGCCAAAGAGGAAAACACCAAAAAACCCCCAAACAACAAACCCTCAAGGATACATCCAAAAAAACCCTCAAGGGAAGATACAAAAAACAGATGAAGGTCCTTCCAAGCTGTTCTGGATCCAATTAATTTAATAAAAATTAGTATCTTTTCATAAGTCTTCATTATCTTCTTTGATCACGATCTGCCTTTTTATGACCCATTCTAAACTTTAAAAGGTAGATGATCATCAAAGTCACATTGAAGGATCACTGTTCCCTTTCCACCTCACACTCCTACTTTTGAAACCATAGGAATAAAATGAAACTCTTAAAATGTATATAGTCAAAGGTAAAATGTTGACAGCTGTGATTAGAAGACTGAATTTCCCTTTATTTAAAAGTACTGCTTTTTAAAGTCATATATAATTAAGAGGAACACAAGTGTTGCATTTCTTCCTCAATGCAGTGTTCATATAAGAGCAGCAATTCAACTAGCACTGGTCAGTGCTGGTGAGAACTGTAGCACATATAATAAATTTATAATATAGATATAGATAGATGTGGATAATATAGATAAAGTTCCAACAATGCTTCTTCTATAGGGCTCCTATCACTCCAAGTTATCTTCAAACACAATTCAGTAGGACCATGTCAGTACTGACAAGGTTCAAAAGAAAAGAAAAAGGATAGGAAAAAAAACCTACCAAAAAAAATTATCTCTTCTTAATGCAGTCCAACTCACAAGAACCTCTGCCACTGGTACACTGACTGATCCCTATTGACTGCAGCCATTCCCAACTGTTACATCACCTGCAGTAGTTGGTTTGTATTTCAGTCATATCAGGGGATTCCAACCATTTGAATGGACACTGAATTTGGTGCCTGAATTCCTATTCTCTAAGTCAGGACATTCTGCTATCTTACCTCACTAGGTTGTTAGGAGCACAGTTTCTTAAAGGCTCATCACCATTTAAAAAGAATTAACTTTTATGACTACTGAAATGACACAAGTATTTGGTTAGATAACTACAGGCCTAAGCTTAAACTGGAACAGCCCAGAATGAGACTCCAGAACTCACTTTTGTAACAAAATCTTCCATCTTTTTAGAAATTTGTGACACTCCAGCACTGCCTTTGCCACAAAATCAGCCCTGAGCTGATTGCCTAGAGCCCAAGCACTCCTTTGCTTCCCATATACCTTGTCAGTTGGAATACTAACTTCACTACCTTCCAGTAGAAACTATCTGCTGTGAAGCTGACTGAAGCAAACCCTCACACAAATTCTACTCACATTTACTGCACACAGCACTCCTGACAACACCAAACATCCTGGTTCATGATATTTTGGTTTCAACTCTGTGGCTCTCAAAAGTGCATGGTTTATTATGTGCTGACAGGCAGTCGACTCTATGGAAAACACAAGTCAAACACCAGATGACTTTTAAGAAAGGCTGCAAACTGATAGATAACACAGGTGGAATTCTATTAACATGAGATGTGAGCTGGCCTGCAGAGGTAATGCAAGAAGAGATTTCTCTTCTCCCCTTGGAAAATTCAGTTCCCACTGCTGATTTAGTTGATGAGAACAGCACACTTAATTTTCTTCGCACCATATCAACAATCTGACATCCTCATTCAGACCATGTTAAATGCTTCCTTCCCTGAATGCTGATTTATTAAATACAAAAACCCCATATCTGTAATATGAGACTGGCTTAAGTGCTATGTTAAATAATGCAACAATATTTTAAAGGGTAAACAGGAATTATGGAAAATTTCAGTTCAGTGACACAAACTGAAATATGATGTAGATGTGCTTAACTTGCAAATTCCTGAGCTACACAAGCTGATATCTATTATATCTGGACTGTAAAATCAATGTCATAAATTGCTGTGGAGGTCAAGGAGGTTTCTGAAAATTTCCAGAGACAGTTCTAATTCTGGCAAGAAGTCAGACACCTTTTTTGAAAGATTATGACCTACCACCATGTGTGAAATCCCAAATGCTATGCATTCTCAGAAATAATGATCCACTATTAAATATTTAATTTCCATACTGAATTACCTGGGTGAATTCTACATGATCATCAAAGATTGTTAATCATATCAAGCTGATGACTTTTAATGTGAAATGCAATAAATCTTAAGAACTATGGACAATGCATCTACTTCAACACAGTGATATTGACTAAATACTGTCCTGCACACCCTAAAAATATTGATGGGAAAAATTCAGAGATCAATATGCATAAGACTGAAAAAATTCATGACCCAGCACCAAATGAGCAGTCATGCAAGAATTTTGATACCACAAAGAGTAAGGAAGTTTAGAAACATAGAAACAGAAATTAAATGCAAATGACACTGAATGTGGCTTTACTTGCCTGAAAGAAAAGAGGTTTTGTTTTAGTTTAGTTAGTTTTGGGTTTTGTTTTGTTTTGTTCTTTTTAAATGGACATACTAAATCATTCAAGCAAGACCTCAAACTCTATATTTTTGAGTCATACTGATTTGTGTCATTAGACTTAACAGCCTTACTTCAATGCTTGATGTAGAAAGCAACAAAGATTTACTGGCTTTATTGCTCTCTTTTTGGAGCTTCTAATAGTGGGTGGAGAAGAGTACTATTGGTGTGTTTGTTGAGACATTTATTCCTCCTTGTTAGAGGTAACTGGTAATAGAACTTTTTATGTAAATGACTACCCTTCTATTTATTATGTTGTGGCATTATTATGATTACTGTTGTTATGTTTAGATACCTGTACAGTACTACTATTATCATAATGATGACTGGGAGAAGAACTAAAGCTCCCATTTAGTGAATTAAAGTAGAAGAAGGTGCAACCTCTGTTCCTCAATTGTTTAGAGATGTCACTGTCAATCAAGCACTGCCTTACAGATCAGCATCTGTTGGAAATATTTTCTTTCTCTACTCAAGCTCAGCTCTATCTCAGCAACACCATATGTGAATTTGTAGATATTTTTTCTCATTCACATTCAAGAAAGATTTCATTTGTAAATTTAAAATGATTAAGACTCTAGTTTCCTAAGGGTTACTTAGGGATGACAGTCAATCACTAGTGGCTTGGACTGGATTTGCATCAGTGACGTAAAGAGGGGCCATTCTGTAATTTATCATGCCCTGAGCCAAGCACAATGATGTTTTACATGTTCACATCAAGGAAAAGCATGTAATTTGATCAAGCTGCAAGTGCAAACTTCTTGGCAGAGCCTGAGGAAAAGCAATGACAATAATAAAATGGATAGGCATGTTGTCAAGAGAAGTGAAAGTACTTTCAACTACATATTTTAAAGAAAATCCTGCAGTGGAGGGGCTGAAAATGTTGTCTACAACAGTGCCCACAGGTATCCTGGAGGTGAAGGATTAGTTGATGAACTGTGGGCATGCTATTATTAAATGAACTCAGATAGGAGTTAAACTCATTCATTTACTTAACTCTATTGTTGGCAGTGAAGCAAATCCTCAGTGATGCAAATTGGAATTGGAACTATGACAATTTCTAGCATAAGAGTGTCTGACCCTAGAAGCATTTATTTTGCTTGAAAAAATAAAGACAGTTTCTATGTAAATGAGATGCAGCTTTCCAGCTCTATATAATTTGTCAATATGGATGTTAATTTCACAAAGACTAAGTAATCTCTATTCTAGCATAATAACAGGACTTGATCCCACCAACACTTACCAACCCTTACTTACAGGAGTAATCTCATTATGGTGCTGGGACTAGAGGAACAAAACAAAAGCTACTCTCATGAACATCTTCAGGTAAAATGCACATCATCTGAGATCTTCTTTTATATAATCTTTAATGTGTTTCCTGGTCTCTTTCAACACAGTGAGTGATGCTAAGAGCTAAAGTTAAATGCTAGGGCATCTATTAAAAGTCATCTTTTCAATGGATTTTCAGGTAGTAATTTTTGCAGTTGGATTTGGCTGTAGGAAAAATATGATTTTTATAGGAGAAATCTGATAACAAAACTACTACTATAATTTCTCCTCTTCATTATAAATGATCGATACCTGAATGTATAAAACATTATGGAGCTTATACCTGTCACTTGAAGTACTTCTTGGGAGAACTTTCCCTCCTGGGAGTTTCAAGTATAAGACCAGATTCTCTGATTTATTCCCACTCTTGATAGCACTGGCCTCAATCTGCAGACTCTGCTTTTAAGGATTTGAAAAGAGCCTTAAAGCATCTTTAAATCTGAGAGTGCTAAATCCATCTTGAGTTGTGTCATAAGATCATAGTACAGGCTATAGACATATTTTTGAAAAAGGACATACTTAAAGTGTTTTCTCAGACACAACACTGAATTAAATCACTTCACCTGAGAACAACCAAAAGAAAAATACTAGGTTCAGAAAATGAAAAGGAACATACTTCATTTCAATTTTCATTTCACCTTCTCCTTAAAACATTTGATTCTAATTTTCTTCTGACCTAATTAACACTGACTTCAGGATTTTCAGCTGAGTAACAAACAGATCTGTCCTGATTGTAACATATATGTTGCAAGACTGTTTCAGTAACATTTCCTGATAATTTTTCTCCAAATCATTCTATCTGTAATAAAGTTTTTAATAAAAACAATGCATATTTTTGTGTTATACATGCATCCTATGATATAAGTTTAAATTACCTGGAACTCATCTCATAATAAAGCTTAGAAGTATCTGCTCTGCTTTAATAATTATTCTAAGCCACTGTGTTTGTGACACTAATTTAATCAGTGAATTAGTTAACTTAGTTAAACACAGAATCTTGTTTGATTTTGCTTTGTTTATTCAAAGTTCTTTTCTTAATATGCCAATATTACTTCTGTCCTCCTTGTGTCTGACTCTCATTCATTCTTCATATCCCTTCCTCTTTACTATTTCCTGCTGTCTGCTAGACACAACCTCTCAATCCCTGCAGAATGCAAAGGATATTATTTAGGTACATAATAAAAGCACACAGTTTGGCTTGGCTTCTATCTACTAAAACACCATGCATGTCACAGGAATTTTAGCCTGTACTTAAAAATAAGAAAGTGCCAAAACCCTCAACTGCTTTACAGACTGGATGATGAGAAAACCTAGGAATCACTGCAGTAATAACATTTATCTGGTCTCAAAAGTCAATTATCATCATGAAAAAAACCAAAGGACTTTACTAGCAGACACTGGATGGGGAATGGTCTACATGTATCATACCAATAATATTCAAAATGGACAACTAGCATCTGGGGCCTGTACATATTTACTTCTAACATCCATATTTGAAACTTAATTTCCCCTTAATCAGCCTTGTGCCTTCAAAAACTATAAAACATGAAGCACATAACACAACATCAGTTGCCTGCCTCACTGGAACAAACAATGTTAAATCAAGCTCAAAAGGCCAAAGGCAGTTTTAAATAAGTAAGTAAAAGCTTTGTTTCTTTGCACTGAAAAAGGTGAGTTGCCCAGGGAAAATCTTCCCTTTTCAGCCCCCACTCCCATTGCCTTCCCTTCACTCTTCAAAGAAATAAGTAGGACTTACTTTCTCCAGTTTGCTGCGCATCTCTCCAGGAGATTCTCTTTGCATAGAGAGCCAAGGGGTTAAAGAATTTATAACAGGGATTTATAGGCCACATTCTTGTTTATTGAAAAAATGTTAATAGCTTTTATAAAAACAAGAGGACATAAGAGCATCTTATTAGAGGATCTAGCTAGAATGTCCTTGAGCCATGCCTGTGAAAAAATATTATGAGGGTATAAAGCCAGAATTCTGTAGATCATTAAGTAAGGCTACTTTTTCATCTTAAATTATTGTTTATTAATTGCAGTTTTATTTATTTAAACACTTATTATAATGCTGTCTTAGCAGGCAGCACATACAAAGTCTGTGGTCTTCTCTTGTGTAGATGTAGGCCATGGGCCCACACTACATATATTTTTCAGTCACACTTAACAATTTGCAAGTTGTCAGATCTCTGTACCATTTATTATTCCTGCTATCATCTCAGAATATTTTTATGAGCCAAGACACTTTTTTTTTATCACTAGGAAAAAGAGCCAGAAAATATACCAAAAGCAACATTCAGATTTTCCAAGACAGAAGTTTCACAGAATGTAGATAAAGGCGCCCTTGATGTTTCCAAAATGCATATGTTCCTTTGATACTCAAGTATGAGTATCAACTGAGTGGGAAATAAAAATGAAAAACCTGATACTTCTAAAAAGACTTTTTAAAAAAACAAACTTCAGAAAAACTCTTAACTAAATTTTCCAGTGAATGAAAAATATTGCCAGATTAACAGGCAATTCAGTGATCCCATTCTCTGATAAGTGTAAATTACACAGCAAGAAGAAAAACAATGAAGGAAAAAAACCACCTTTCTTGGTTTATATCACACTCTTCACCAATATAAAGCTATTTGATCATTATGTAAGGAAGTGGAGCACAAATTCATGACACACAGAAGAAATTAAATACGGATACACTTTAATTGACAGAGCTGAGGTTTATACTTCAGTTAGATACCTTTACAAGAAAGTGAGTGACATATATTTTTGGTAGCTGGGTATGAAGTGGCTAATAGGGTCTAAGCAATATTACTTTTATACAGATGTCTTTCAAAAAAAACCAACAAAAACACCAAGTCCAATGTTGCCTAATTTAATTGCAGACAGTGAAATATAGTTACTTCCATCTTTTATTTGATTTCTGAGAAAAGTCTGAAGTAGATATTGTATACCTATATATAAGACTGAATGTCAGCACTGAAATCCCCTTTTCTCCCTCCTCTCTAAGTCAGTTTGCCTAAATTTCTTTAAGTGCAAGATTTTTCTGCTCATTCCACTGATTTATCTTTTCTCTTATAGTAAACAATGACCTTTCCTTCTACTCTCGACTTTTCTCTCAAGGTATTTTTAACACAGCCCTCTCCTTAGAAAAGTAAATCTGTTAATTTTAGCCAGAACCAGACAACCTGGCATTTCCAAATTAATGATCTAATCAAGCAGGCCTATAATGCTAAAACTGTAATGACAGGTAAGTCATTCATTAGTCTAGCTGTTTGCATTTTGCTTGCATTCCTCCTGGCAGGCATTTCAGATCAAGTTAAGAGGTGTGCAGTTATCCCAGTCTGAATAATACCAGTCAGTCCTCTGCTTGGGTGGGGGATACATGAGGAAAACCCAGGAAATGGAAGGTTGGTCTTCCAATACTCTTGTTTGGAGAGAGAGAAAGTATAATTTCCAGCACTAAATTTGCATGGATGTACTTTAAATAAGGTTCTTTTATTTTATTTTATTTTTTTCCCAAGAGGGAGTAGACATGTTTCTAACAAGATGTAGAATAATGACCTAAGCACATCAAGGAGGTTACATATAGGAGTGAAAATCTCATCTGCAGAACTATGATATAGCTGGGTGCAAGGCCATCTCACAGAATGCCTGAGCATCAGGCTCACTCAAATGAAGAGACAGCTTCTGTGTCTAACATTCTTCATGAAATTGGTTGTCCACCAAAAGAAATGGCAGTAATTTCTGTTGAAAAAAAAATTGCTTTTTTCTTTTTCAAGTGTTTGGAGACCATCAACCTCTTTTGCACAGGCTGCTAGAAACTCATAAAATACTTGTAATTTCTGCAGTATGGTCTGAGCCAGGATTTAACCTCAGGCTGAAAAAAAAGCTCACACCAAAAAGCTCACGGTATTTTATATCTTTAACATAAAATACCAACTTATGAGAAAAATGTTTACTTGTATTTCTTGGATTCAGGATGCCTCTTATTTAATCAGTGTAAAACTTTGTGAAGCCTCTGGTAGAAAATACTCTACATACTGTAAAAGGACAGATTTTACATTTATAGAACCAATAAGCCTAAGACAAGTTTACACAATTGCAGTTCAGTCTCACAATGAAGTGTTTTCATCCAAAACTATTTAAGGAAAATATATGCAATTCTTCATCTACAGTCAGCTAAATAAAAGTGCTTTTACAGTAAACAGGCAACGTAAGATATCTAACAGCAACCCAAAAAGAGGCTATAAAACCACCACTTTCAACTTTAATGGAGAAAGAAACACTGTGATTTCATGATTAGCCATAAATGCCATGCAGCGTGGAGAGTTTCCTTCACAAAAACTGATGACTCAAAATGAAACACAAAGTAATTCAGACTACAGCTAACATGGGGAAAGATAGCCTAGGAGGAAAAGGAGAGAAGAATCAGATAGATAGTAACAAAAAGGGAAAAAAAGTGTTTGAAAAAGAAATATAGGTAGCAGTTTGGTCTCAAGACATAATAATGAATTTGCCTGCACAACATCAGGATGCCTCAGGTCAAGGAAGAAATGACAGCAAGTGTTGCAACAGGCAGGGCCTGCTACTCCACACCACCACACCAAAAGCTGATAGGAGCCATCCAAAAATGCTGCAAAAAATGGGGTCACCCCACTGCTTTGCACTCCACAGTAACCTGAAAAGCTAGCAGGCAACCTTGGCTGCAGCACTATCAAGTTAGGATTGCCACCTTTCTCCCCTGTTGAGGAGGATCTTGCCTAAACCTATTTTTTCACCCTATAGATTGTCTATTTTTAGATGTCAGTTCAAGATTATGACCAGAACTATAGTTGTACCTTCTGCATTCTTGCTCCTCTTCTTCAGACTCTTAACTAGGCACTGCTACACTGCTGCCAGAAATCCCTCACTGCTAGCAGCAGTGAAGTGTGCATCTGGTGGAGCTCAAGAGTATTTGCTGTCTCGCTGGTGCCTTCTCTCACCTTGCCCTTACTACAGCTTTGCTCTACACAAACTGTACAAACCAGCACAGTACAGAGATTACCTTCTGAGTATTTTACTAGTAGAAACAATATTGCACAGTAATTATTCTTTTCACACAGTTCACAACTGATTATCAGAATGAAATCCTGTGATTATTACGGTAGGATAATGATAGCTGACCACAAAAGTGTGCTTGTGCACACAGGTGAACACCCTGGTGTGGAACAGTGATGGAGAATATGTGAAGATAAAACCATAGAGTAAGAAATAGCCTATGAGAAACACCAAATTTTGCGACCTATCAGATACAATTACAGAGGGATGAAGATCTTTGAAAAAGCAAAGTGAGAGTGTTGATAATGATATTCCATCTTGCAGAAGCATCAAGTTTTTAAGGTTGTAGTTTAAAAGCATTTGATTTCAGTCATTCATAAATATGGTGCTAAAAGCCTGAAGACAAATATTACATTTATTACCTATGTGGATTTGATCCACAGGATTAAATGAAGATAAATGAATGAATGAGGATAGGTAAAAGGAACTACACTGTTAAACACATATTTCTCATCATACTTTAGCATTTCTGATGTGCCACATGGCAACTGAGCCTTAAAATTAAGAGTTTTGGGGAAAATAAAATCTTTCAAGATGATGTTAACAGAAGTTTACATGAACACACATGTCCATGCATATACACATACAGATATATTAATACACATTTGATGAACATTTAAGTCAAAGACCTGTGCTTACAAACTTGGCCACAGATTTAGAGTACGTACATTTCCAGATACTCAAATTTCCACAATCTAGGCCTGATTTTTACAGAAGTTCCACGAAGAGACAATATCAACTGAAATCAATGCCTCATTAGATCAATTCCCACTGGGTAAAACAATTCAATCATACTTTATGTTCAGAGCACAAAGCACACAGCTTTCTGATCTGTAAAAACCCATGAAAATCTCTAGCAATGTCCACAGATTTGTAGTTCCACTTATATTTA
This sequence comes from Bucco capensis, assembly GCA_013396975.1. NCBI lineage: Eukaryota > Metazoa > Chordata > Aves > Piciformes > Bucconidae > Bucco > Bucco capensis. The sequence goes on from VWZO01009804.1 coordinate 236,103, forward strand.
GAAGCAGCACAGAACAAGCAAGACACAGTGCAAAGATCAACTTGGGAATATGGTATCCACAGAGACAAATTTCTCCTACCTTTCTTCTACCCATGTCAAATAGGCGGAACTCACATCCAGGAAAGAGGGAAAGGGAAGAGGCCAGGTTGTCAGTAACCAGAAGAAAAAGAAAGAGATAGAAAGATTATTCCCTGCCTAAGCATTGAAGGAGGTAAAGAAGAAATAATTGAAGAAGAAAGTGGAAGGGACCCTGCAAGGCTACCTAACTTCACCAGCTTTTCTAAGGCAAAGGCCCCCGTAACTAAACCAACTTTAAAGATAGACCTTTGGCTCATATGAATGTATGAAGTCATCATATTCCCATGCAATGTTTGCTAAGCAAATTGCAGTTCACTATCAAAGTACAACATGATGCACTTCATGTTATAGCTCTGTACAACCATATGACCTTATTGAATGAGGGGGCTGGCTGTTCTGTTGAAGGTAGGCACATCTACTTTAAATTCAAGTCAAGGGAGTTTAGAGCATTCTGTGACTGGATACACTGGGCAGTAAGAAAAAAAAATTCTTTTTGTTGCCCCCACCTCTACCTGGCTGATTTTATCCAGGGACTTTTCACACTAAGTGTCAAATATGAAATGACTGTATTCTTTTCCTCATCTGAATTAATCCATTAGAAAAAACCCCCCCAAACTATATTGGGCACAGCTCCTTCTTACACAGCACAAAATTCAAGTCAGATGAATAGAAATGTCTAGATGAATCAGGCTTCCTTATTAAAACACTTCATTCAGTTAACAGGAGCACATTACTTGATTTATTATAGCCCCATGGCACCTTAGTAGCCCACAAGTGCCATGTTGCAATATTTAACAAAAGATACACTATTAAATAAAGTATTTGTGAATAAATCAGCAGCGATTTGTCTGCTGTATCCAAGTATGACCAAACTATTTGGCTGATGACTTTTTTCCTTTTTTTTTTTTGTGCAGGATGAAACTGCAAAATATATTTTAACATCCTCGTTTATGTTACAAGCTGCAGAGTCTGTCACTGGCATTATTAGTCTGACATTTATCCTTTTGTTCAAATAGCTCTGCCTAATAAAATGTCCATATCTTTTTTTAACTACATAGCTTTCCTATACACTGGAGGCTTTAAATGCACTTTAAATATTAACAAAGCTTTCATTAAAATGCAGAAACAGGGGTGAGGGAGCTACTAGAAAAGGCTTTACCTTGTCCCCTTTAGTTTTATGTGGAAATTCATCAAAATCTTCATTAATATTGAATGAATCCACAGCCTTTGCTCAATTGGAATGCACATTACTCCTTATTTACATTACTTTTACTTTAGGGTACTCCATTTAACAATAAATTTAAGAGTCTGAAGCTATTTAGGCATGTATGGAAAGTGCTATATGGCAGAACTCAAGTTCCAGACAAACTTCTGGATTTACAAAATGCAAAATCAAGATTCAGTAGGAATCTCAAGCAGCATTTCCAAAAATATGAATTTGATACAACAAACCCAGCTCTGGGAGAGACTACTGAGTGCTCAGGATTTATGGTTAAAGTTCCCTTCTTTACTTCTAAGACTTGGAGTGAAAAAGAGATGCACTGTTCACAGAAAGGAACAGCCACAGCCTCCAGAAAACTGGGCAAGGTTAAACAGAATTATCAACTGTACTGCTAAATACAGAATTATAGGGAGAAAAAACATGCCTGTTATAGATTAAAGCAACAAATAGCAGAAACTGTTATGGTATGTAAGGGAAGGTCCTTTCTTAGATAAACAGTGTTAAAAGACAAAAAAGATGAGATAGGAACAGTTTCGTATTAGCAGGATATTACTAATATCCTGGTATCTGTGCTAATCTACTGCAATCTGTGCTGTTTGACATTCATATATGATCTAGAAAAGCTGATCAACAGCAGAGTGACAAGGTTTGCATACAGTGCTAAATAATTCAAAGGTGTAAACATGAAAACAGATGACAGAATTCAGAGAGAACTCATGGGACTGAGTGACTGTGATACAACAATAGGTGACATTAAATGTTGATAAATGTTAAGTACATTGGAAAGAACTATTTTAACTATAAAAGGATGAAGGAAGGTGAGAGGTGTATGTGTGTCCCAGAGTTGCATGAATATCAAGATCTTAGAAGGCTTCAAATAAAGAAAAATCCATTAATCCAGCTTCATTAAACACAAAAGCACTAATCTTAGTCTAAGAAGTCTTTAAAACTTGCACTGCTAGAATATGTGATGGTTTATGGAGGGACTACAAAGTCTTTCTTATTCTTCCTTAAGCATTTTCCATCAGTTTTGAACAAACTGTATTGAACTAGAGGACCTTCCCAACTCCTTCTTATGTTATCTGAAATAGAATTGTTGCAGCCAAAATCAGACCTCATTCATTATTAAATACTAATATTATCTTTTTATGGTAATATTGCACTCCAAAACACTAAAATACATGTGGAAACATCTCCCCAAAACACCCCTGCTCCCATAAATGCAACTCTATGCATTCTGCTATATCAGTGCCTCCTGTCCCATGCCTATAATCTTTGCATACTCAGACAGAACCTACACAAGGTTCTACTAGATGAGTCTAGCTCTACATAGGAATAAAAAGTGAGAAATTACTGGTTTTGAAAAAAAAAAACAACAAAAAAAGTAACCTGGAAAAGCAACATCCTTTGGGAATTCTGCTACTGAATTTCACTGAGATCAAAATTTCACTTGTGGATTCAAACAGGTAGTTAAGAATTCCACTAAAAGGTTTTTTTGGAACCAAAGGAAGGGGAGTATTTTCGATCAGGCTTTTATTTGGGGGAAAAAAACCAAAATTGCACAAAAGACAATTTCTACAAGACAAGCAGAATGTAGTGAAATTTACATGAAGTTGCACAGATTTTTTTTTTTTCAATAAGACTTATTCATATCTTCTGGTTAGAACATTTCTAATTCTGAAGAGCAACACAAAAATGAACAGATGGATATGAAACCCAGAACTAATCTGTGAACTCCAGTCAATATTATGACTGTACTGAGTGAGACAAATGATATAAGTAAGCATATTAAATTTAGATTCATGGTTCACTTGTATGGTGTAGACTTATCATTAGTCAGTATGTGAATTCTATAAACAACACATCCAGTTACTTGCCTTTGCTAGAAATCCACTTGAGCATTTTCATTATATGTATTAGACCAAATGAAGTGAAAGGATTTTTTTTTTTTAATTTATTTTATGTGTCATCATATAGAGATGCAGAGCTTTTCATTTTCAGTATTTCTAGTTGCTTTCATCAATTCTATAAATACATAAAGTACAAAGCTGATCTATATTTACACTGGATGATGTAAGGTAGCTGCTTAGCTCATGTTCTAAGACAAAAAACAAACAAACAGAAAAAAGAAAACAATGGCCTTCTCCAGGACATTTATTAAGAATCAAGTTTCCTTAGTTTGGGTTTGACTGCTCTCACATAGCTCACAAATATTTGACAGTTCATAATGAGTTTGTATTTGCCTACAATGCACACTGCAAACATAATGATAAAACCTCCATCCCCATAAACTAAATTAACAGTGATACCTCTTGAAAAACTGAGCTATTATGTTAGTGTGAATAAAATGAGTAAGGGAAAACTTAGAACCCACTAAAATCATTTGTATTTATATAATTGGCTTATTTTAGAAAAGATAAGTTAAATTTTCCTACCCAAAATCAGCACCACACTCTACAATACTTGAAATTAAATCCACTTTTTGGATTATAGCTTGCTTTCTTCTGATGCAGATGTCCATGGTGGTAAATTTGCAGGCAGCAACTTTAAATTTTAGTGTAGGAATGTACCCAGGTACCATGTATGTTGAAAATGAAAATGTCTTATAAAAAAAATTTGTGACTATGCAAAACTTGCAGGATGTGTCATTTTTTATTGTTTCTGTACTGTTCAAACCAGAGGTCACTATAATTCAAGATACACCAATTGCAGATATTTGGCATGGATGAGATATATTTCAAGGAAGGAGAAGAAAGAAAAGCATCTTAAATTTATTCTAATACAACTAGTCACATTCTGATAAATTCAAAGGGGCCTTAAGGGGCTTACTTGTCTGAAGAAGCTACAAACCTTGTAGGTAGCAATAATTGTCATGATCCAGTTCAAGCTCCTTCCTTTTCTCCAGTATCCAGTCTATTTAGGGTTAACTAGATTTGGGAATATATTTCCTGATGTCTTTCTAATTGCACATCAGGGTCCCCAAGGTAATGTGCATACCAATTATGCATTTTAAAGCACTTCTGCATTTAGTGACAAAGAAATGAAGTAAAAAAAGAAATGTGAGAAATAGACATGCAATGTTAGGACTTATGAAAGGTGTATCACACTAAAATAGAGACATATTGTTTCTCCAGTTAGAATAAAAATACATAAAAGTATCTTGACATAGTAAATAAACATCATGTGGTAGAAACACTAAGGCTAAGGAGTATGATAGAGATTTTTGTGTGTGTGTGTACATATATACATATATATATAAAACTGGTTGCAGATATCAATGAAGAAACTATGATACACATGGTTCTGGTGCACTAAAGTTCATATTGTGAATTATGGAAAGCATGAAATCTGTGCTACCTAAGGAATTTCCATTTTTTTTGAGTCAAAGTACAAAAAGGAAACATCTCCATTCCAGGCTGGAATACTACCTCAACCTGATACTGAGAATGTCACACAATTTGATACCTCTCTTGCTTCTGATACTGCTGTGTAGATACCCACTCCATACTGTGGGCTTACAAATTTTCCAGTTCTCTCTAAAGAGGAGAAGAAGTCTTGCCCTGTCTTTACATCCCATGAATGGCATAGATATATACCTGGCTTTCTTTGCCAGTTATCCAAGGTTGTACTATATGTCTCAACAGAATTAACAGGTAACAGCTAATTATCAGGCAAGATAGTTCAGGCAATCAGCTCAGGTCCTTAAAAAGAATAATAATAATAATAATAAAAGAAGACTTCTATCAAGGTGTGAAGCTGCACAGAAAATGTGCAATAGAAGGACAAGAATAGGATTGATTAGAAGCTATGATATGTTCACAGATCACCCTGGGAATCTCTAGTAAGCACAATGCATCTTTAATGCAAATCAATATAGACAGTCTGATGATGGCCCTTGAAAAGGGAAGTGCAATCAAGCTGCCACTCCATAAACCAGAGCCAGTCCAGCAGCAAGCACACAGGTTCTCTTCCCAGCATCACTGGGAGTGAAGGATTCATCTGATAATTACAGTCATTCCAATGATTGTTGCTGTTAAGTAGGCTGTGAAATTCAGGAAGATATTCTGGGGTTTGCCTTATAATGGCACAATTACTCATTGACAGAGCACAGTAGCACCATTGTGGTGAGCAAGTAGCAAACAACAGCCTCACAAGCTGCAGATGACATGTAATTTGAACAGAAGTTGTAAAGTTTTCCCTATATTGTCTTGGGAGCTTCAAAAACTCACTCTCAAAATCATGGAGTTCTGCAGTCGCTTTTTTTTAAAGAGAGAAGTTACAAAATTAAGGCATATATATACCTTCAAACCCCCAATCTTATTTTCAGATGCTCAGCTGTAATTGTGTAGGCCCTCCTCACCAAAAAACAGTAGGTGGGTGGTAATTTTTACAACATTTACTCATTTATTTCAACATGGTGTCTAGAGTTATACTTCTTTCTAGGAAAAATCTTTAACAGCCTCACTAAGCCTCTCCAAAACATATGGTCCTAGCTGTACTGTTTTTAGTAATCAAATGGAGTGGGGGTAAGCAGTGATATTCAGCAAAAGAAAAAAACACACTGAAAAGTCTGTGAATTTCTAAAATATAATTTTCATTCCATATTAATTCAGGACCTTGAATTAAATGTAGATTTAAAAACTAGGTGGAAATAATTTACCCTATCCCTTGTTTTCTCATACGTAATTACAATTGCATTTTTAAACCAAAATGGGAAGAACAAAAGAAGCATACTGCTCCCCTAACAACCACATAGCTGCCTAAAAACATTGATTACATGAAGGTATTTTACCAATATTTTAAATGTCACAAACCTGGCAGCAAGCTCTCCTTCTGCAGACCAAATGCAGGAGGAGAGGAGAGGAGAGGGCTTGCACCAGCCCTTGCTAGAGATGGTCATGGTAATTCACTGACCCTATCCTTTTGACACCCTGCCAGAGCCAAGTGTGGTGGGGTCAGGAGAGTCACCTCTGAGATCACTATAGACAGCTCCAATGCAAATGGTTCAAATGAATTGATTGTGCCCAGGCCCTTAGATCATGAAGAGCTGTGTGAAGAGAGGCACAATCCCTGAAGCAGCTAAAATAAGCAGAAAGCTTCTCAGGATCACACTGCACATGCTCTCTGCACACCATGTATCTTCACATGGAGGGGGAAACAAAGTCAATGACTACCTTCACCTGATCTTTGGGACTAGGGGCTACAGTTTCCCTTTGGTTTTTCTGACATACTACACCAGCTTTCATCTGATGAGGCAGCTGAATATGTCAGATGATGGTAAATTAGACTCTGAAAATTCATAGGAAAGAGCTTTGCTACCAGAAAGCACATTTGCTTTTAAACAGGTACTTTTTTTTCATGGAAAAAACCCCAACCCAACAAAACAATCAACCAAAAAAAAACAAAACACACAAGCAAACTAAAACATAGGATGAATCCCTCCCCCAGGCAGATAAGCAACCAAGAAATAACAAATACATAGTGCTTAAAATTCACATGGATAAAACATCCTTGAAGTTTAATAGACCATGTATTTCTGAACATTTTGTTTAATGAATGAAACACCTGCAAACTTGTAAAAATGCCTTAAATGTTATTACTTCTGCACCTAAACTTTGGAACTTAGATCTTTAATTGACCATATAAATCAAAGTGCTTCCATCTTCTGAGATGCTTAAGACTCTTAGCTCCCATTAACTTTGTAAATTTAAATATTTAACCCCTACTATGCAAAAAACAACTCTTCATGCTTCTAGTGTTTTCATCAAGTATACTTTTAGAGTGGGATGATATTTTCCTCTCTGAGAAACAATTATGTAAATAACATATATGTATTTATTTACAATCTTACAGTTTAATGTTTTACATATACTGTTGGTTTTTTTTATTACAGATGTGTTAATTATATAAATACCCTACCAAAAGAAAGCATAGGAACTTTGGCTATGTAGGCTTTTCTATTTAGTGTATGTTCCACCACACCATTTTTAAAGTAACCCAAAGGGTCATACATGGAAATTTACACCTAAAAGAAGTCTAACATACCTAAGGGTTTTCAAGCAGCTTTTCTGAAATTTCTAGACATAATTTAGTCTTGTTGGAAGAAAAAACATGAAATGAAGCATTCTAGCAAAAAGTATATATATATATGTATGTATTTGTGTGTGTGAAGAATAATTCTACTGGCCTACAGGAAGATATAAAGAGCTTAGAGCAAAGAGGATATATCACAAAGAATAACTCAAACCAATAGAAAAATCAATCCAATATGCCACAGATAGAGCATGCAGTCTAACAAATCCACTAATGCTCAAACATCAGGAACAAAATTTGAAGAGTAAACATTAAAGATACCACATGGCAGAAAAAACAAACCTAAAACAAGAAAGAAATTACCATAATAACTGGTATCCAATCATGACCAGAGACCACAGCATGACATAAGGTAAGAGTATAAAATAATATCCTTCTGATAAATCTGTTGTCAGGACTTATGGTAGCTCTAACAAACTTCTCCATCACAGCCTAAACCCAAAAATAAATGGCAAGTGGCTCTCTTCTGACTCCCCATCCAAGTCACTTGGCTCATTACACACTTGCATTAGAGTGATAAAAGTCTAGTAAGGGAGTCATTCGGCAGAACAAGAAGAAAATACAAGTTGGTAGCTTCCCTGAGTCAGTCTGTCTATTATCATGTTAGGGATGAGCAAAAAGAAAGAAAAAAACCTGATGGTAAAAATATTAAAGAGTTAAGAAGGTAAGGACAAAAGTGCTAGAGGTTAAGAAGAAAAGAGAGACCAGGAAGTAATATGGCTCCCTGTGAAGCTTTTAATCTCAGAAGTGAAATGCCAGGAACAATTTCTTATGACTGTTTCAGGCATAATATATTAATTTTTGATACAAAGTATACTGTGATGGTAGAGCTCAGCATTTACCATCAGTACTTGGGAAAAGAAAAAGGAGAGGGACTTTCCATTCCAAGAGGGGTCAATGGAAAAAATAGGAATAAGAAAGGCTAATAATATGTCCTATTGTCCACAAGCAGCTCTCAAGTGTTTGGCAGACTTGCAGCAAGCAATCCCTCCCAGGACCTTAGGCACCCTCTGAAATAGAGATTTCCAAAAGATGTATGATGGCCAGGGCCGAAAATCTTCAGGGCCTTAGAAACAGACAGAGAGACCTAGAGTCAGAAGTCCATCTCACCTTTGGAGGCATTCAGAAATTCTGAGCATCCTGTTTTTGAGGCCGAGCAATCTATTTTCACACAGAGAGCTCTGTGGCCTAGAGCTTTCCAGCAAAACTGTAGGCCACTAGCTTTTGTGTGTGTATCTCTGTGCATACATAGTAATGAGCTCCTGCAGGAACTTAAAATGAAAATGAGCTCAGCCAAATATTTTTCTCAGCTATCCCAAGTCTTTCTACTGTTCTGTGCTTTAAGAGAGAGGTGTAAATTAAAGGTATTATAACTCTTTCTACATAAATAAGATATACAAATAATAAATTATTCAAGTCTTGAAATTACAAGCAGGCAATGTGTTGGGAATTCTTCTCTTTAGCTGAATTACGGGGAGAAGTCTGAGGGCAGTGGCACAAAGCTAAAAATGTTTCCTCCTGATTAGGTTTTCAACTTATTAGGAAGCCAGTAGTAAAAGCTGGACAGTAATCTGACTGTAAAGGGGAGCAGAGGAGACATCTGTATCCAGCTTTTAGCACTGATCATGTATGCTTGGAACCCCTGGACAGCAAAACACACAGCAAAAGAAACAACAGGAAAAACTATCATAGGAAACAACCATATTCATTCCCTTTCCACATTTCTCTCACAACAGTGTTTCTTCCTCAAAATCCTTCTGTTCCCATATTGACATGAGCACAGGAAAATAAACATCCTTGCTGTTGTATCACTCAGGGATACCAGAAACTAAAACTTAAGAGGGAAAGAGATGTCTTGACAATTCCACAACTTTATTGAAGGGCTTCTCCCCACAAGCCACCTTAATCTCCTATGTGCATGCCCCATACATATGCCTCTAATGTGCACTAGTTCTCAGCCTAAAACACACCTTCAAGTGGTCCTTGTCCAGACTAGTCAAAGCCCATACAGAGGCTATGTGGAGCAATCCACCAGCTAGCCAGGTTTGTATTTCCAAGTTAAAATGTTAGCCTTTCTACTAATAGAGAAATACTCAGTAGAGAATGCCAGCTAGTCTTGAATCCATCTTCTTCAAAAATGCAGTAGGGGATGGGATGTATCCCACAAGACTGATTTGAAATAACAGCTACACAATAAAGAAGTCAAGGAACTGTGTGGCAGCCCTGAGGCACTTCACAACACTGTGTACCAAGATTGCTGCATCAAATACATTGCATTTTTAAAACGTGTCATGATTCCTCTTTTTCTGCTGTGTTGAAAGAGATATGATTGTTTCCCCTTTCAGTAAAGACACACACAAAAAATTAATAACCATCTCTCAACCTGGTTCTTGAATTGTTTTTCCTCTTTCTAATTCCCTGCCAAAGCATGTAGTCAGTTTGCAAGGTGACATTTGCAGAAGCTCCTTACAGATTGATTGGCTAAACTGTTGGGGAGCTGAGAGAGGTTGTATAAAGAATGACCTTCATCCATTACAAAGTCAGTCCTGCTGATACTGCCACATGCCAGAAAAACCCACTTGCTTCCCACTCGATGCTCAGATAGGGCTGCTGCTGGATGCAGAACACAAGCAGGACAGCAAACAATAGCCTGGGTGATCTGCAGAGCTCCTGATAATCCTCTACTGAAAAGTCAGGTAATGGTGCTGCCTAATGAACATGACAGGCTAGACAGGCAGGGGAAAAAAGCAAACTTCTCTGAGATGACATCCTGCATGGTAACAAAGAGTTACTTGGAGGATAATAGCAACCTCAGGAAGTAAACATGCAAATCCCTTCACTTTCTGAGCATCTGCAGGCTCTCCTTGTCTTTCCATTACAATTTGCCTCCATTTCCTTGGAAGTTGCTGCACTCTTAGTGTAGCTCAAACTTTCTACTGCGGACATGTCTCCTCCTCCATCCTTTCAAACCAAGCAGCTTGGGAGAGGGGAACTTGCCAAATTTGCCCAAATTTGCATTTGGTACAGAACAAGTCATTGTTCTGTATAAAACCATCTAACATGGATTAATCATTTTGCTATGCTACCAACAACAGCAAATTGTGTTTAAAATACTTCTCAGTACAAAGCAGCATGTCTGTTCTTCAGCAACATAACAGACTCCAAACTGCTTATGTAGCTCTGGACATGTACCAATTTTCTGCTTTCTTCTTCTTTGGCTTGAAAAAACACTTTGGCAAAAGATACGTGTTGGTTTATTTTTGCCCATTCATTCCTTTGCAAATATTGCCATAACACAGACCTTCTGAAATATATGCCAAAACATAACCTTCATCAGAAATGATCCCTCTGGGATTTGCAAGCTATCTATACAAAATCTGTGGCAGTTCTAAATTTTAGTCCCTCTTGCAATCTAAATTCACAGCCCTTCTGAACCAATAATGCTATCATTGAAGAATTTGCTTGATTACCTTGAAGCAAAACACAGAATTGACTGGAGTTTAACTACAGTCCTTGATTTAATTTAATCAGATTTAATCGTGGCACAGAAATCAAAGCTCATGTTTTTGTTATGTGTCTCACAAAACCTTTCATAATGGTGTGTGGTTAGAAAATTGGTCATGGTTTAAGCTTCCATATATGACTTGTCAGTTCTCCCAAATATCAGGCAAGAACTATCAGTTCAGGGATAACTCAGTGAGCTGGCAAAACTTCATCTTATCACAGAAATTTGGAGGAGGAAAGATATTTATAGGCTTTGAAACTAAAGTGTGGAATTAGCTAGTTAGTATCTCCAGATACCTCTTGCAGTTTTGAACTGCCTTCTAGGGCAGAACCTCCCTCTGCTTGTTAGAGAGGAAGATTACTAGTTAACATACACACCCGATTTAGTCATCTAAAATTGATAGGTTTTAATAAAATTGTGACTAGCTCATTATTCCAGCAAGCAATTAAAATATCATTAGCTTTCTTACTGCTCACAAGACACATAGAATTTAAGGTGCTTTTAAAATATTTCTATACAATTATGGGAAAGGATATGTTATGTTGTTTGAATATATAAATTAATGTTCCTGTACACATACATTCACACATCATAGATCAAACCAGTGAACTCAAAACTTTCAAGCTGAAATAAACAACAAGACCATCACAGCTTCATGGATACTTATTAATCCACAATATCCAACTTGTTATGATTTCCTAGCAAATACCATCTGCACCAAAGGAAAAATCCTTTCTGCTCTTGGGTTTAGGTTTGTAAAAAAGGGATCAGTTTTAGCTCTCACCAAGAGAGGGCAGTGAAATCTCAAATTATTTTAAGATCTCATACAAGAGACATATACCTTTATAGCACACATGATAGAAAATAATCTATGCAGACATTTAATACTAAATTCTGTGGAGCATTCAATTGATGCTGTATTATTTTTAACTAGCAACCTCCCACCCTTGAGTAAGTGTTCTGTTGTGTTTGGAATAGGAGAGTATGAAGAGAATATAGATAAAACAATGAGTCCTTATGAAATAAGATGTTTCTTGTTTTTCTATTTCAAGCAGGTTTTTCAAAGCAGAATATTAGGAAACACCTGGCTTCTACAGCCAGCTTCATAGCAGTGTGTAAATCTTATTTTCAGTTTTAGCTGACCTCTCCACAATGTGGGAACTTTACCATACTTTCACAGAATCACAAAGACTGGAAAAGACTCCCAGGATCATCAAGTCCAGCCTATGACCCAATACACCACAACATCTAAACCATGCCACTCAGTGCCACATCCAATCTTTTCTTAAACACCTCCAGGGATGGTGACTCCACCACCTCCCTGGGCAGCCTATTCCAGAGCCCAATCACCCTCTGCGTCAGGAAGTGCTTCCTAATGTCCAGTCTAACCCTCCCCTGCTGCAACTTCAAGCCATGGCCTCTTGTCCTGTCACTAGCTGCCATGGAGAAGAGCCCAACCCCTACCTGACTACAACTTCCCTTCAGGTAGTTGTAGAGGGCAATAAGGTCACCTCTGAGTCTCCTCTTCTTCAGGCTGAATAGTCCCAGTTCCCTCTTTTCTTTCAAAACCCATAATGGTAAGCTAAAAGGTTGCTTTTGTTTCCAACTCTTAATGGTATTGTAGTAGGTAAAAAGCTGTGTTTAGGATAACTGATTTTTTTTTAAGAAGTCTATATATATTTTTTTTCCCCCTAAGATTATCTCAAGACTTTTAGATTGAGAAGTTTAAATTGTCCTACTCCAAAATCTTTCATTAAAATATCTGCTATTTGTGGTCTCACAAGGACTGCAACATCTTCAGGTCAATAGCCTCTTGCAATTCTGAGTCTCCTGCTATCCCCATAATTGGAAAAATACAGCTGGCAAAAAGCCCACACCTTTCTCTATTCTACACCCAGGTGAGGATTACTGCTTTTGCCAGGCTAAGACGAGAACCAACAACTGAATGTGCAACCTTTCAAGAGATAGATGTAATCCACAGAAAAATATTTTCTCACTACAGAAAGATTTTGGGGTTTATGTGCAACAGGATTTAAGAGATATCACAGTGATGATAGGACTGGGCCAAACAGGCACGTGATTAAATACGATTACATTTGTACTTGCCAAGGCTCCTTTCAAAAAAATGGTAGAAATGATTTTTAAAAAAAAAGGAAAATAGAGAGAGAGGGAGAGAAATACATTTCCACTTCATTCTATCAATGGTCTTTGAAAGATTATAGAGGTTTTTTAATGTCCTTTTTTAAAAATGGAGTTAATTAGACCAGACCCTTATATATGGGCTTTTCCTCTCCTTTTAAGGCAAATGGAATGAATAAGAAAATACAAAATATAATAACGATGAGGATAAACATTTCTTTAACAAGCTATCACATCATTCTGTTTTTTTTACTGAAGTTTTCATTTCCTTTTGCAGAAATGATGTACCTTAATATGCTAAAACAACACAAGAAACTAGAAAGTAGCTTCTAATGATTAATGGACTGACTGAGAGTTTGGGTATTCCAAAGCTGTTACAAAATAATCCAATAAAACTTAAAGGAATATACAACTGGAACTAAAAACAATTTGGAGGAATTGATCTCTAATAAACGTGTATGATATTACATGCTGAATTAAATAAATGCAGATGCCATACACTATCAGAAAAGGAAGATCAGAATTTATTACAGCTTCCTCTCATGCTTGCCCTCATCCCCCAAACTGTAAAAGCAGCATGAAAATCTTTGCCACAAAATCAGTTTGATGTGAAATTCACCCCTCTTTGCACTGAACAGAAATGCTTCAGTACATAGAGATGCTCAAAACATTTGTATTCAGTGCATCAGTGCCTGTTTAATGCAATCTGTTGGTGGCCCACAGTCACAAAGCGACATGAAAGATTGTATTCTCATGTGGGAAGATATCCATCACTTAGTTGGTCTTGTCATGTTTGCTTTCCTGCAGGTACAATAAGTGGCAAAGCTAAAAGCAAGCAGGGTGTAAGGTCTTCAGCAGTAAAGTTAGTAGTGAGAGAGAACAGTAACTTCCACATGCTATTCAGCATACAACAAGCCCCCAGGCCAGACAGAGAAATCAATTTAACTATCCAGAATCAAGTGTATCAAGAGATGCATTATAACTTTACTGGAGACCAAATAAGCTGGGAATTATTCTCATCTTCCAAACATATTTGAAATGGTAATTTGTGAACAAATAGGTTACAAAATATTGGGGAAATACAATTTACCTTAGTCTACACTGACTGAAAGGTTGTACTTCAAAACCCTTATGCTAGCAAGCAGACACATTGACTATCCAAGTACTATAGATTGGGCTTTGGATAATATATTTCCATCTACCATTACCAATGTAGAACAGAAAGTCTACCTTATCTGTTCCTCCATCTGCCAATAGACTGTTACAGAGATAATATAAAAATACATCTGTATTTTGCGTTGTTTTCCAGATTGGAGTGCCATTCTGGAATAAACTTCATGGAATTATACCTACTAGTGACTTTCCAGTACCTAAAGGGAACTTACAAGAAGGCTGGAGAGGGCCTGTTTGCAAAGGCCTGGAATGAAAGGACAAGGGGCAATGGTTTTAAACTGGAGAGGAGTAGATTTAAATTGGACATTAGGAAGAAGTTCCTCACCACAAGGGTGGTGGAACACTGGAACAGGTTGCCCAGGGAGGTGGTTGAGTTCCCATCCCTGGAGGCATTCAAGGTGAGGCTTGCCAGGGCTCTGGGCAACCTGATCTAGTTGGGGATGTCCCTGCCCAGTGCAGGGGGTTGGACTAGATGAGCTCCAGAGGTCCCTTCCAACCCAAACCATTCTATGATTCTATGATCACTTGCTAAAATCCACTGTGTGAATAAAACGAGTCTGGCAATGAGCTGCACCTCCTAACTCAAAGCTTGGACTTCCCATCCTTTAACCTTTTCTGAGCAGGTTTTTCCCAGGGTGCAAATGAACCTTTCATGCATTTTCTGCTCTTGTCTACATCCCTGGAACAAAGCAAGAAAAAGGAGGCTCATACAGTCTCTAATGTCAGAAGTAGAACCTGTGATTTGAGGGAGGAAAAAAAAAGAATGAAGCAGCAAGAAACATACACCTGGTGGCAGGCCTGGATGGCTGCTCCAGGGATTTCAAGGCAAGGGAGTTGCTGCAGAGCAAAGAGGAATAGAAAGATGAAGGTAGCTCTTAATGCATACAGGAATGGACGAAATGAAAAAGAGCTTATAACAGTCCCACTGTGGCATGAGTGGGAGTGATATTCCCCTTAAGAAGTTAATAAATATTTTAGCAAAACTGCATTAATTGACACTGCTCCAGTGAGTCATAAGTGTGGTTTAATCACGGATACATGCTATTTAACTAGATCCTAACTAAAATATTTATTTTCTTTCTTCCTACATTTATGTCAAATATTTGTCTCAATATAATACACAGCTTAAAATAAACTGACTAATAAGATCTCAGACATGCACATTCAATGGGGAAATCACACATTTTATCAGTAGTTCAAGAGCTAAGGAGTACCTGAGCACCAATTCAGAATACTAATAAGTTCAGAGTACTGAAATATTCTAGAGCCAAACTGATGAAAAAAAAAAATAGCATCAAGGCTTTAAAATATAATCTACTGTTCTTAAAGCAATCAAGTTATAATACAAAATCAATAGAGGTGTGTATAAACTGTGTATTGCATGAAAATAATAAGAAACACTCATGGCTCATTATTATGGCATTCCATTAGAATGCATACTCTAAACCAGATTTTTTATGAGCTGTAAGTACACTAATTATTACTAAAGTACATTTTAAAAAAATTACAAGAGAGCAAAAAACCAAACCCAGTATTTCAGAATAATAGCTTTATGGTTAGCTAAGGTGCAGAAGTAGCCTGGTTCAGCATGGAACAGGAAAATACAGGAAAGATGAGACTAGCTCTAAGCTTCAAGGGACACCAGGAGGAAACAAGGATGAAAAGGAAGAAATACAAAGAGGAAAAGCAGCAGGTAAATGAATTAGAAGCACATAAAACTGCCAAAGATAATACATAGAAAGGGTAGCACAGTGAGCACAGGAGAGCAGGATGTGGCAGTAATAGAGAAGAGGTGACTGGCAATATCTGCAGTAACACTAAGGATCACTTGTAAAACAACCCTTAGTTCTTGCTCTAGCTATGGCTTGGCTTCTAATCTCTGGTTTTGCTTTGGCTTCTTTATCCCTCTCCCCTAGAAAGAAATGTCTGAAAAGTCTATAAAAAAAACAAGGGACTTTATTTCCAGGGGTTTAAGGGAGACACCATTTCCTGTACCATGAACTTTACATTCAATATACGTTTCTGCTGCCTGCAAATAGGTTAGAGTTATCGGTTATAGTTAGTAAGTTGGTAGTTTAAATCCAAATGTTATCAGCCTCATTTTTTTCAAAACCAAACACACTAGTTTTGATATACTATGCAACAGTTTTCTAAAACAAGTAATAAAATGCTTTACACCAAAATCAAAGTTAATTTGAGCTGAAATTTCAACAAAAGACTTTTTGCAATTTATCCTATACTATCCTTTTCTGTTTACGCAAGAAAAAATATTCCATCCACTGTTATACTTGCAAAGGAAACAGCCATAACAATTTTCACAGGTTTTGAGAAACAGAGAGTAGTAGTCAGTACTGCAGTAACAATGACACTCATTTCTAACAGAAACCACCCACCCCTTGCCACATTTCTTAACAGATAATATTTCCCTACATTTACCACCTCTAGTCTAGAGTTTCAAAGCCTTTTGTAGTGCTTACAATCTCCTGGAAAGCTTTATTTTTCAGAGCAAGAAGTTCTATCAAATTAAATTCATTCTGTTTACTGAGATGAAAATGTAAAGTATTTGAGACTTACTACATATCACTTTTTCTATTATTTCTGCTGCGCATTTTAAAGCAGGAATGCACCATAACAAGAGTATTACTAATTTTTACTGTTACTTACCCTTTGATTAATGCATTATATCATAGCTTCAGAGCAGGCAAAAATCTGAGCACTGTAATTTTAAGTCTGAATCATAAAAGTCTTTCAACACCATGAAAGAACTATAAATATTATGAAGTCATGGAAAGCTTCATCATCCTCATCTTTGTTATTTGTCAAGAACTCAAAAGGTGCAAGGAGGTGGCTCTTATGAATTACACAGAAGTAAATTTTTATCTCTGGAAATCTCTCTTTGGATTCTTTAAATTGCAGGATACAGCTATAACCATTTTATGGGAAACGTCTCAGCGTTGCCATAAATGCAATATGGAGACAAAATGATGAATGACTTCTAATTCTGAAGTTCTTCTGGCAGATAAGAAAATTTAATTGAAAACTTTTACTTTCCAAATGATGATTTATGCATAGTAAATTCTGCCATATTTTGAAATACATGGGCTGAGTAATTTAGCTGGAAAACACAGTACATTATAAACTGATACAGCATCCAAGTTGAAATCACAGGGAAGCTTCTCTTCGTCTCCTCAGTATTGCTATTAGTTTCCTCTCTGTCTTAAAAACACCAAAACAATGATTTACTGTACTTTCAACTATGTTATGTTAACAGTGAAAAACGATTTCCACAGTTTGACACATCATTCCTCCTCTTTCTCTTTAGCTAACCACTGTACCCACGTGCAATTTCTGGTCCAACCCAAACATGAGACTCTCTGTCAACTCTAGCTGTTCTCCCTGGTGGGCACCACTCTCCTCTTGCCAGGGGACAGCTGACACTTGACTCTTAGCTAACATAACTCTTCTGACACTTGCCTATAGATTCCTACACCCTTATGATTAATTTGGGAGCCATTAGCAGCTTCATGGATGTTTTCACATCCTTGAGCACTGTAAATCTCCCATGGCTGTAGAAACCGAGTGGTAGATATCCCATATATCTATGGGATAGATAGATATAGACATACAGATATATATCTGTATATCCACAGGTCCTGTGTTTTCACTGAGTTCAGTTACCAGTTTCCCAATCAGCTAAGACCTGGCAAGCTCCTCTAGATCCCACAGTCTATGAAGGGTGGACTAAAGGGATGAGAAGTTTGGTATTGGGTTCTCTCTGCTTTAATAGAAAATGACACTGAATACACCCTATGGCGACAGAGGTGAATGTCATTGGCCTTATCAGGGATGCTTACCCCACTGTAGGAAAATACTGCCTACTACTGTCAACAAAATATCATTCAGAATCATGCTCAATAAAATACAGTCTTTACAAAAAAGCAATTCCTTCACACCTCCAAAAAAAACCCTCTTGAACAAAAAGCAAACCAACTTGCTTTCATCTCTGCTACACGTGAATAGTCACTGTCTAATATGACAAGTTTTCATATTTTCCTGCTAATAAGCTAGCTTGAAACAGAGATCTCACTGCCCAAGACAACAGTTCTGCCTAACTTAAAACTTGTACCAGCAAAGTTTTAATCAATATGAGCCTTCCAGGCCTTTCAGATATACCATAGGGGCTCATATGACACTCATCAGCCTACAAGACAATACAGCTTTCAAGGAGAAATCCCTCACAAAATATGCAAATGATAAACAATTTACTAAAAGGTTGGACTAGATGCACTTTAAAGTCCAACTTGAGTTGTTCTACAATTCTATGATTCATTAACATGAGGAGAAATAGTTGGCAGGACATAGCAGGCCATCTAATCATGTCATTTCTGGCTTTGGTACTTGAAGAAAAAAGTGTTTATTGAATCTTTGGAAATCTGTGTTGATCTACTGCCACGTTTTATGGAATGTGTTGTAACTCTTAGATTTATCAGCCTTCCCAAAGCTGTGAGCTCTTAATTCTGAGAGTTAAACAATACCCTTTACCATCCTCAAAAACTAAAGTTAAATGACCCATTTCTTACTACAATCTCTTCATGCCTCCTGTTAAAAGAAGCACCTCAATTTTTTATCATCCCTCTCTCCTGTCTACATGGTTTTCCAATTACTATTAATTTTTGACTACGACACCCAATTTACATCCAAATTTGGATGGACATATATACCTTACTTAAGAGAGAGTTATCTCCCTCTTCACTTGATTAATTAGCTACAGTATGCCCTTCATTTGGATTACTGGAGGGTTAAACACACTTATTACTTCTTCCTACTACTGGAAAATATATGTTTGTTCCAGCTACAAGTATTTGTGAAATGAAATAGTTTTCATCAGATGATAGCTTTGATTGAAACAAAACCAACTAAAGATCAAAAGACAAGCATTCAAAACTTTTGAAAACTTTAGTTCTGACAGGTACCTATAATTCATTGAGAATCCTCACCTTAAAACAAGTAACTCCAAGTTGACCTAAGTGTTTTATCCTATTAATTTCAAGGATGGTGAACCACATTCTTGAAGCAGCACTCACCAAGTGCTCCCTTAAAGGTGAAGAGAAGTCTCTAATGGAATTTCCAAAATTGCACAGAGGCATTACTGCCTGAGAGGTCAATGAAGCATTCAGTCCATTCTTAAATCATACACAGTTTCTAGTGACAGTATTCAAAATGTCAGTTTTGAGGCACTTCAAAGTTCCCAAGCACTTCAGATCTCTGAAGTGAGTTACAAAGTTAATTTGCTCAGCTGAAGTATTTGAGGATAAAAATGCACCACAACTTGCCAGCCAGTTCTCCAGATCCATGTTCACTGGCAGGCTTTCACAGCTCCTCAAGATGAAGAGAAAAACATATTAAGCATAGTAAAGATACTGCAAAAGTGACCCAACCAATCATACTGAAAATGTAAACAGTTACTAACTGCAAATACCAAGACTGAAAAACCAAAAGTGATACAATGCCTTGGCCCAGTTCACCTGTGGCTGTCTGCAAGCAGCTCA
Organism: Bucco capensis; assembly: GCA_013396975.1. Taxonomy (NCBI): domain Eukaryota; kingdom Metazoa; phylum Chordata; class Aves; order Piciformes; family Bucconidae; genus Bucco; species Bucco capensis. The sequence goes on from VWZO01009804.1 coordinate 255,862, forward strand.
GAGGAAGAAAGGACTCAAAAAATGAAGGAAAAAGGTCTAAGGGATACAAATCAAGTTTCACACGCTACATTAATCTGATGAGCATTAAAATCTAAATTCTCTTTCTCACTCTAGTTACTAAAAAACACCATGTTATTTCTACTATTCAATTTTTTTCAGGACAGAAGTATCCCTGCTATGAAAAAGAAGCGAATTAAGTTCTGTATCATTCTTTGCTCTTGTGCCCATTTGGAAGCAAAGAATAATCACACAGGAGCCTCTGTGGTTAGGCACTTGCCTAGCAGCATCAACAGAAAGCAAGAGTTACTGATAAAATTTCTAGCTTTTCTTTTTTATTATTTTTTGACTGATCTTTCTCAAGTTTCCATTGTCATAACAAGATATTAAAGGAAATTAAAAACACAACTTTGAAAGTGGAAAATATTTCTCCTGTTCTTTGCTGTCAAGACAACTACATTTTTGACAGGAGATGGGTAAAATGTAACCTCTTATCCCAATGAACAAAAATGAATAAAACCCATGAAACTATATAATTTAAAGCACATAAAAAAAGATTTGTCTCTTGCTAATAAAAGCAACCAGACAAAATGGGTAGTTCCCCAATTCACTGAAAGCAGTTTTCAGTAAGAACATTCATATCAGTTTTGACAAGAACAGAAATTCTGAGCAAAAGAGAGATGGGCTCATCCCTGCCAAAATTGCCAAGAGAAATACTACTGAGCACCAAGGTCCTAAGGGGAATTTCTGTTTGAGTTCAGTGCTTCTCCCCAGGGTCCAAACTGCACTCTCCAATCTTTTCCTATTCACCCACTCTTCCCAGTGCAGGACCAAACCTCTCTTCACTCCAGAGTGCCTCAGTTACTCAGAGGCTTGAAAGATTTTTGAGGGCGTTCAAATCTCACTCCTGTAAACCTACAAATGTCACTGCTAAAAGCCATTCAATCCACATGCTGAAAACTGGATAAAATGGTATCTTAATTATTTGAGTGGAATTTTAACCCAGGCACTTACCCTTATCATTCCAGACTGGGAAATCTGGACACCCACTTGTCTTACAGCCTCAAATCACCTTGCTCTTTTACAACACATCCTCCTATGTTTGAATGGCTGAGCACACTGGAGCTCAGAAGACATGTATGTCTCTGTTGCACTATGTTTGTCTTGGCTTTGTAGGCATTAGTTTGGAGTTTGAGTTCTGGGCGATTTTGTTCATGAACTTGATTCTAGCTTTCATGTACATATTCCTGGTGAATGTCCTGTTCCACAGGTAATTCATGGGGAACAGGTTGCTCCTAACACTGCCTGGAGCAGCAGCTCTGCTCGGCATTTATTAATGATCACTAGAAGGATGACTACAACCTTGGTCTTCCATATTCCTGTGGCAATATCCACCAAGCCACCAAATCCATCTCTGGCTACTTTGCTTTCCGTTTTTCATGAACACTGAAATACTCACTCATCCAGACAAACAGCCTGGTGTCACAACGGGGACAGTCTAGCACCAAGCTTTAGATTTCCTCCCATTCCCTATGTGATTCAGAGAGTCCAAAACCAGACAAATTCTTCAGATGGTACACTATTGATTGGTACACTTTGATTTGGTCTGTCTCTCTTTCTGCAGCCTCAGATTTTGAAAGAAAATACTTGATTCAAAAGCAAAGAAAGGGATTTTTTTTTTAACCTTTTAAATTTTTTAAAATTCAGGAATACAATTATGGGTAGAGATATTTTTGCCATTTTCCGTTAGATGCAAACATTTAGCTGCTTTGTTAAGCTAAACAAAAGTGTGTTTTCAAGTAAATCAAGTCCTTAACTCACACTAGTTTCATTGTGATAACATGCAAATTCCCAACACTTTCCAGCTAAATTAAATTTCACTGAAATCTCACAAAAAGAATTGCAGAAGCTAGCTGAAAGCAAAGAATCAGTCACTGTATCTTCATCTACTGCACAGCACTAAATAAAGGAAGCAAATGGTATTCTTCAGCAGGCTTATAGCAGATTTAAGTACTGTGCTGAACTGGAACAGCAGGTCCCAGTCCACCAAGGTATTTAACTACCTCTTTTCTTTTAGTATGAAATAGTTTAGATCATTTCTAGCAAGCTGCTTATGTATTTAAAGATGCTTTAGAGAGAGTACTGTAGAGTGCTACAGAGTACAGAGTACTAGCACTGTGCCAGATCCATCTTTTCTATCAACACAAGAGGCAAACCAGACAGAGCAACATCATCTCTACAAATTTTAAGTATATATTTCAGTCTTGTCATAAGTTTCATGTCAGCCTTTACAAACAGCTGAGACAGATCACAGCTTAAAGCATGGAGGTGCTGATATATATACATTTTTAAAATCACTTTACAGAGCTCTACCTGTAATCATGATCACAGAGGAAACAGGTGAACCCATCATTTACCTCAAGTAGCTAACCAAGAAGAAAATACTTTGTCCACTCTTGGTTATTAAGTAGTGTTAGTTAGTAAGTGTCAGCAAAGCTGTATAACTTCTCCTTTTACCTAATGAAGCAAAAGGGAGTATGAGAAAAAAGGTGCAAAAAAAAAAAGGGTTAACTTTATAAGAAGAGATAACTTCAAGATCAAAATATACACTTGGATTGGGTGTTGCTTCAAAAAAATTATATGCCAGATAACAAAGCAATGCCACTATTGCACTAAACAACTGTTCTCAGATGAAGTGGAAGTAGCAATTATTTTACCAGAATGAACAAAATGCAAAGTGGTTTTTTCCATCTCTGAACAAATAACACAACTATAGAGTGTTCCATGCAACCCTTAATAATCCATGAAACAAAAACCTGCATGGATTGGACTCCACAGGGAAGGTCCTGCCATTCACACTGGTAGAAGAAGAGAGGAACAACACATCTGTTAGGCATTATGGCCAAAGGCTTTAAATCATGTTCACATGGAGTACCTTGCACTACAGACATCCCTCTGCTTAAAACAGATCCTCCTTAAGGTCATCAAATTAAAATAATTTAGGAGAAATCCCTACAATCCTTCTGGACAAACGTGGAGGTTATCCAGGTGCCCCACCCAGGGTATCTGTTTTCCTGCAAGTCCATGGCTCTATGCTTGTTCCAAGGCACTCTTTGGATGCCCTGAATGCAAAGAAAGCCTTAATATGGACATCGTGGTGCAAAGAGGAAGAGATGTGAGAGCCTGGTATGCCATCTCATTCCCCCACTGAGAGGAAATGACAGAAACCATCTTCAGAAGGTCAGAGAAACACACAGCAGGTGGGTGAACACTAACATGGATGCGGAAGCAGAACAAAATGCACCACAATCTATAAATTTCCACATGGCAAGAAAACCAGTGTAGGAAGAGGAAGAAAGTCCTCTATACTTGAAAAGGTGTAGCACAGAGCCTTTGAGGATAAGCCCATTCTGAATTCCAAAAAAGTACTGGAAGAAACATGAAAACTATTTCTGCGGTACTGTTTTTATACTACTAAGATGTAAGACAGTACTCCGCTGAGCTATCAACTCCCTTTTGTTCCTTTGTTTGCTGGATGGTTATTCACAGGAATGGCAGCTTTTATTTCAACAGTATAGATAAAAGTATTGCACTGAAATTTAAATGTCAAAGAATACATACTGAAATGTCAAATACAAACAGACAAATGCCAACCGACTGAGAAATGTCAGAAATGCACTGGCGTCTCCCACTGAATATAACTATATCTGCACTAACACAAGCCACAACATGATAGGTAAAAGCAAGAGGTTTCTTTCTGCAGGTCCTTTGGGAGGGCAACACCACTGATGCCAATAAAATCAGTATCTGGCAGCAATCTGACTGTATTACTGCAAGTACCTGACTCTGGCAGCACAAATAGCCCAAGCAATCCGTGGTTTGCAAGGTGATGGATAGTATTTACAGCCATAACGGTACAAAACCTGTGTTTCGGGCAAATGCCACTCCTGAATTTGCTAAGATGAAGGGCTTCAACACAATGAACTTCCACATGAATGCTCCCACTACTCTCCAGATATGAGAGCAGCCCATGAAATTTGAAGGAAGAGATTTGCAGACAGTTTCTGCTAGATAACTGGCTTCATTTAACCAATAAAACCATACCAAAAATTTGAATTTTAGGTGTTTCCTGAACTCCTTGTTTTTTTTGATTTTTAGGAATATTAACCTCTGAATATAAGCAAACTTTTCAGAAGTAACCAAATCTCTCTAGGAGCCAAACTGAACTGACTTCAAGTAGAATTTGGACTTTTGAGACATTCAAATGTGTTTTAAAATTTTACTTGCTTTAATTAAAATCAACTGATTGTTCCTCAGGAAAAAAAAATAAATTCTTAATTCTTTACACACTTGACTTGGTGTGAACTTCTGGTCCTAATGACTTCAATGGGCCTTTTCTCCTGATTTCACCCTTCATTATCTCCTGTAAAAGTACTTGGAAATATGTTAATTAGGGGAGATGTATTTGTTTAGAAATTTCAGTCTGCTAATTGCAGCTGCTTCCACTAGAGTTAAAAAATAAAAATGGTTAGGTAGTTCTGTAGTCAGATCACTAAATAGATGAAAACCTGAAGTGCACTTTAATTAGTGTAGCTAACAAAAATGTATCTGACTCCTGCAATTATTGTGACTTGCTTTCAACACTAGTGGCTTATACACTGTAAAGTAAAACCTAATCAAATACAAGATATGCGAACTTTTGTCCAAAGAATAAAACCAAAACATGGCATTATCCCCTTAAAATTTTTCTTCTCTAACTCTGATGTAGAAGTTTTAGGATCTCCAGATTTTGGTGGGGTTTTTTTGGTTTTTTTTTTTAAACTTTATGATATTGATTATAAATGCCATATTTATTTTATATCTTTTAAATATTGAATTTAATGTAAAAATCCCCACAATATTGAACTGGAAATATATTGTTTTGTTGTTGTTTTTTTTTTTTTAAAAGATGATTCCAAGAACAATTATCACATTCTCACAATATATATATTTTCTTCTCCTGAAGAAAATTCCTTTCCTAGCTACAATGAATCACAAAACTCTAAGGGCAGACCTTTAGAGCACAATCTTCAACATGAAAATGTTCTTAAAATCTCTATATTTCATTTCAAACACTGTGGCAAACATAAGAATATCATACTTACAGTATCTTAATTTTGCTTTTCTCTTGAGCCGAGTCTTAAGACACTGAGTTTCACAGTCTAATAATACTCTGTGCTAAATTCTGTTCTCTTTGTCCAACTTCAAATATATTTCCTTTGAAAAACAGCAAATGTTTCTTTGTCCTTGAACTATGACAAAGGGTAAGGAAGGTTCAAAAAGCCTGTTTGTACTATCTCACTGTTTTGCAGAACTTATGTGTGTCCATGGCCATTTATCTCTCTTTTAAAAGTAAACTAATTTTTAGCTTAAATTTTCACAATATATCTAAATCGTACCATTGGGGAAAAGTTAGAAGGGCTAGGAAGTCTTTTGTATTTCTATACTTGTAAGATCTTTCTGTAAGTCTCTATTCTATTTGTTAAATGGAAGAACATAATTTAATGCTTCACTTAGGCATTTCCCCCAGACAGGCCAGAAGTCAACACCCAGCCAAAGTCAACCAAGAAAATGAAATGAAGTGATACAGACTTGTCTTAGGAAGGACTACCTGGTTGCTCTAAAGAATAACCAAATCCTTGATGTATAGCATGAAAAAAGAATCATCAAAATGTGTTAAAATAGACTGAATTTATAGATGAGGGAGCAAGGATGCATCCAACATTCTGGGAGCCTAAAGACTTTAAGAAGCACACCTCCAAGTATCAACAAGATCCAGTTCTGTTTAATTTCCAAAGCATCTCTGCTCAAGGTGACATAACTATAGGCATGTGTGTACATGAAAGCACTGACAACAGATGAAGTAGCCAGAGGAGAAATTTCAGGAGTTTAGAGACACTTTTAACTTCTTACTTATCTCTTTCTTCTTTCAGAGCATTTATCTATTACTGCAGAAGGTATACAGACAAATGATGTACTTCATCATATAGTGACACCGATACAGGGAACCAGTTTACATATATTAAGATAACTTTCTCTGTCATTTGCTTTCAGACAATCATTCCAGGTTCCTCACACATAAAACCCAGTGTGATTTGATACACTAAATGAAAAGATCTTGGTATTATTGGTGTCCCTGCTCACAGCATGGGGGTTGGACTAGATGACCTCTAAAGGTCCCTTCCAACTCTAACCTTTCTATGATTCTATGATTATCTTTCAAGAAGTCTATCTTTGAAGGAGAGTTGCTCCTGGAGAAGTCTGTAAGTCTTTCATTTTCCTAAGAGTTACCGTATGATTGTTGCTACTTTTGCCATCCCAAGTGGGCAGTTGTCCAAAGGTAAGGATATGCATTGTAAACAGAGACCTGCTTCAACCATTCCTCATGCAAGACTAAATTTATTTTTAGAGACTATAAAAAACTGAAATACTAAGAAAAAGTAATTTTGCTGGAGATGTATGCCATTTCCTTAATCCAAGACCAAGTATTTGGACTGTGTCTGGCAGCTGAATACATAGCCCTGTACTTATTCTGCAAGTTAATTTCTACTAAAATGTTGTATAGTTATTTCATGAAGAGATCACAGAAATTTTGTCTATATTACAACAGATTCTCTCATTCTGTACCTATAAATGTTAATCATCTAATGGTTCACAGAATCATAGAATGTTAGGGGTTGGAAGGGACCTAGAAAGATCATCAAGTCCAACCACCCTGCCAGAGCAGGATCACCTAGACCAGGTCACACAGGAATGTGTCCAGGCAGCTCTGCAATGTCTCCAGAGAAGGAGACTGCACAGCCTCCTGGGCAGCCTGTTTCAGTGCTCTGGCACCCTTACTGTAAAGAAGTTTCTCCTCATGTTAATACTAAACCTCCTGTGGTCCAACTTGCTCCCATTCCCTCTTGTCCAATCCATCTCACAACACATTCTCCTAATCCACATTTCTTAAGTTTGGCAATGAGGATATCATGGGAGACAGTATTGAAAGCTTTGCTAAAGTCAAGAAAAACCACATCCACTGCCTTCCCCTCATCTATCCATCTAGTTATGCCATCATAAAAGGCTATCAGATTAGTCAAGCATGACCTGCCCTTACGGAATCCATGTTGACTACTC
>VWZO01009804.1:263400-461020 GCA_013396975.1 Bucco capensis
AACTCATGGTCACTAGAGCCAAGGGTGCCCCTACCTTCACATCCTCAACGAGTCCCTCTTTATTTGTTAGTACAAGGTCCAGCAATATTCCTTTCCTGGTCGGTTCCTCCACCACCTGAGTTAGAAAGTTATCATGCCCTGGAGCAACCTACTGGACTGCGTATGCCTGGCTGTGTAAGTCTCCCAACAAATGTCTGGGTAATTTAAGTCCCCCAGGACGACCAGAGCCTGTGATCTTGAGGCTACTTCCAGCTGCTTATAGAAGGCCTCATCAGTTTCCTTGTCTTGATCAGGTGGCCTGTAGTAAACACCCACTACAATATCTCCTGTACTAGACTCCCCCCTAATTTTTACCCACAACGTTTCCACTTGCTTATCATTGCCCCCCAAGGAGAGCTCAATACATTCCAAATGCTCTCTCACATAGAGAGCAACTCCACTTGCAGCATCCCACTTTGACCATACATACCAAGTGCCAATCTGGGTGCTATAAATGTAATCAAATGTAAAATTTGCTCTTTTGGGCGTGGGTTGCAAGGCTTACAAAACAATGCCTTTCACTGGTCTTTTGGGACAGTCAATCAGCAGCTTACCACATTCCAGATCAACCAACCTGATCCACACTAGCTCTCTCTGCAATAATAAAATAGATGGATAACTTCTAGAACTGCAAGACTTTTCTCACATTGTTTACTCCTCCAAATGACACACAACAGCACATTATCTGCCATCAAACACTTTTCTACACAAGAAAAGGTTTTTGAAAATCAGTAGAAATAGTCTTTTGCAGGCACAGATGTAGCTTTACCTTGCGGATGCCTCTGCCAAGGTCTTCTCCATAATTTGTCCCCAAAATTTCAAAATGCACATTGGGATTCCTCCCATTTTCTGCAAATTCCAGTTCTCCAGTCAAGCCATTTACTCCACCCTTTGGGGGAAAAAAAAAAAAGGAAACTGGAGTGAAAATTCATAAGTACACCATCATAGTAACCTTTTGTTTCTCCAGGGGATTTGTGCACTAACTATGCATAATGCATGCATAAATACCAGAATTATGACAGCTTTCCAAAGGCCACAATTTCTAAAAACATCTGAAGCCTAAATTGTTTCTGCATCATTCAATATATTCACAGAAGAATAAAACTCAGCAACGTTAAGCAGATGCAATACAAGCAATAGTCTTACTCTTAATGTATATGCACTCCAATTTTTGTCCTTTGACCCATCAGCATATATGTATAGCCCCACTAAAATAAAGTTTTGCAACTAATTTTATTGGAAGCAAAAATAAAGATATATAAAAGAAATTGGACAAAAGTAAGTTTTGTTTATTTTTGCTTCCCCTCCCCAAACATTTCTCACCCAAAAGAGATTTCCACATATGATCAGGCAGAGTTTTGGATAAAGCTTGGTGGGTTTTGATTCCAACATAAGTTGTACAGTTTGCCTGGCTGAATACAGTGATTTTTCTGTTTTCCTCCACAACTCTTCTCTACTACTAAGAATGCATGAGATAAGCTACGGTACAGCCTATTTTCAAGCTTGCTTTCACATTTTTGTTAGAAGGGGTTAAACTACTAAAGATGAAAGAGTGAATATTTACTTTAAAGAATCATATTGAAAGGGCTATACATGCCACAGCAATACTTAAAATATATTCCAGAGTTAATTCAACATGACACGCATTTCATCTTTGTATAAGAACTGGGATGACCTGAACCGTAAAATCAACAGAGCCACGTAAAATGCCTACAATGCAAACCTTTAGCCTTAAAAATGTCTTAAATTTTCAGATTCAGGGAAAATTAGATGTTGAACCCACTCTCCCCCCAAGAAGTTGAACAATATTTTAAGTACGTACAAGAAAAAAAACATGCCTCTGATGTAAAACAATGTCAAACGCATAGCTTTTGTTCAAAACTGAACTCAGGAGTTTTGCAGTTGTGGTTGCTCTTCCCACTAAGAGTTTTATTATTTGAACTTAAAGAAATGGGAAAGAAACTCTTGTAATATAAACTATCTAGCAAAGCACATGAGCCTTGCTGAATCATGATTCTAAAGGCTCTATTCTCATATCTTCAGTTTAGAGAAAATCCAGGAAGAATTACAAAATTTGTGTCTTCATATCAGATTAGTATGAACTGATAAAATGCTGTCTTCCTTTTATAAAACATTAATAGGATTATATATAATACAAATAAGGAAGTTGATCATTGAGATAATATCTTTAGAACTTACTAGAGACTACTAAAACCAGCATTGTCAGGGAATAATACATAAATATTTAATGAAATGTCATTCTCAATTAAGAAAATACTTTGTGTGTATATATTTAATATTTTAAAAATATTTTCTATAATATTTACTTTTTGGATGAGATATTAGAACAAAAAAAAATTTAAAAAAAGGAAAAAATCCCATCCCATCCCAACTACAGAGTCTTTTGCAGGAAGACTCCAGGTCATTTTGCCCTCAGTAAGAGCCAGCCAGGCAATTTTGATGTATGTCACTATGGTTAGTGTGATACTGAGGTTTCTAGGCTGGGGTTAGCACACACCTCTGGCTGGTTCAGAGTAAAGACAGAGTGAACTTGTGTTTACCTGCAAAATCACTTGAAGATATCCTTACATAAACAATTGACTTCCAGAAACATATAGCTTCTCTTTTAACTTAAATTTGACTACATCCTATTCATGAACCAGAAATAAAAACCTGTGCCACATATCTTTTTTTTTTCTCACATGGTCTCATCTGGCTTTCTGATTAATTAAGCCAAAATTTCATGGTACATGTGATGTAGAAATGCCTGCAAAGCAGCACAGATCTGCAAGGCTCAGGATCCCCATCTGACTCCCCAAAGCCTCCATTTGGCTCTCTTGCATGACTTGACAGCATATCCTCTTCCTAGTTCTGCACCATTCTGACCCCTTACCATACACTGCTTTTGTTATATTATACTTAGTATTTCCTATATTCCTATAACTTTTGCCACCCCCAGTGTGAATTAAACCTGCAGGTCTAAGGTAAGTTAAGTATGAAAGTTAGTTAAACTCTTATAGGCCACCTGAGCTACACCATGGTTTCAAGTAAGACACAAGCAAGGTCTGGAAAAAGGAAGGGAAAACTCTGGAACAAAAAGATAAAAAGAAAGGAATCATAAAAAATATCTTCTAACATAGATGCTTTGTACAGCAGGAAGTGTTTTCTTTTTTCCTTTTTTTTTTTGCAAAGCAGTTTTAAATTGGGAATGTTCAATACAGAAAATTAAAAGGATTTTATTTTCCAGACTGAGTGCTTCCAATAGTTTATGGGACATGAAGACAGAATCATATATAAAATGTAAATTATTTTTTAAGACATCAATTTGGGTCAATTTCTTTTAATTATTTATAGCCATTATCCTTATTTGAGCAAATACGATTAAAAAACTAATTTGAAGAAGCATTTCACTTCAGTTACATTTGATGTAATGAAATCCATTTTTTAAGAAAACACAGGATTATTTGGAAATACACAGCCCTTTACGTATAGTACAAGTTAACAGACTTACCTACCATATTTTAGAATTGAATCTTTATCCAAAAACATAATGTAAGTTTATTTCCCTTGATTTTTAAATGGCTGTAACTGTTAGGGCAAGATACAAACTAAGTCTGTTAGATACTTTTATTTGTCTGAGGACTGGTGGTAACCATAACAACAATTTTTCTCATTCATCTAATTTGGCAATTTTTATTTTGCTTTGGAAATTCCTCATGTAAGACTGTCTTTGATTAGAGCTTTCTTTTCTAGACTGGGTACATCTGCAAATAGTGCTATAAGAGTTCAGATTAGATGGGAATGCTGCTGGCTTAGAAAGGGAAGAGGCAGGAAGACAATATCATGAAGAATTGCTCAGATAATACCATCAAAAATATCAAATCTGATAGGAAACATCTTGGAGGGCCTGATGCCTCCTCCCTACTGTCCCACATAGTCTTTTACAAGGCTTACACAAGTCTAGTTTATTGCTTAGGGCTGAAGGAATGTGACAACATATTGCCAAGGAAGAGTTTCACTGCTCAGATTTTTCAGGGTGTGGATCTCTCTAAAACACACACTTGATTTATGGCATGTGTCTTATCCCTCTGCTAATGCATAGTGGAAGGAGATCACAGAGGAAATGGCCATCTGTATGACAGCTACTGATCCAGTAACTTCCTGATGAGATTACTTCCAAGTTATTTTAGTGTTAATGATGATAATGGGTAAGTGTCAAAGAAATTTTTCAATCCATTTAGCTTACAGAAACAATGCTATTTGGTGAAAAATGAAGACCCATTTGTCACCTGCTCTCTCAAATACCTCTAAGGTTGAGTTGCAACCATGCCATTTCCTGACATAGTTAAAGCTGAAGAGTAAAACACCAGTTGTTAGGACAAAAACATTTTACTTACATTTCTGATCACTGCTCTGGGCTTTGCAGAGCTGTTATAAAGCTTGACAATATACTTAAAGCCTACTTGAGTGCCATCTAGACTGGCAAGATAAACTCCAGTTGATATATGCTTAGGCACTGCTATACTGTAAGTCCCTGAAGAAAGCACTATTTACCTAGCAGTCAGGACCACACTTGGGAATGTCAGCTTGCCAGTCACCACTTAGAAAACTTTGTACTTGATCTCACAGTTCCTGTTCAAATTTCCTCTTTATATTTTTGTCAAAATATGGTTATGCTCAGACACTAGCTATTTTGCAATGAAGGGAGATCACAGGCAGAACAAACCCTTGGTATCAGCATTAAATATAAATTTCAGGTTTTATTCTTGAAAAAAACCCTGATGAACACTGTTGAGTTTTTAACTCAACACAACATTTTTAGCTGCTAGCAAAGAGAGTTGAGTCTACTACCTGAAAAACGACTTGGCATCTTTTTTCTCACATCACCACTGAACATCACTGACATTTCTAAGACCAGAACTTGTTGTCAATTCCACCTATGATTCATGGAACAGCACGAGGTACAGCTCATTTTCCACATAGGAATAGGTTCTATGCTACTGCTAGCACTAAAAATTTGCTGTTTGTCAGTGAGCTAAACAAATGTGATTGGGAAGAGATCAGGTAAGTGTGAGAGAAGATATATGCATTAACTTGATGCCATTTGTCTGAGTTGATCCTCCATGTAATCCTACTTACATTTATTCTCAGCCTATTCGGGAAGATTAATTTTTCCAATAGTAGAATTATTTTCTAGTAATACTAATTTCTCTCACTGTGAAATAGCTTTACTAAGAAATAAACAAGTGAGCATGTGTTTGGGGATAGTTCCTATTACAGAAGTGAATTTAGAATTGCTAGAGCTGGCCAAATTCATTAGAAGGATTGTATTTCCTGATGAATTTAACTATTTATTCAGTTCCAGAATGGGCAGAAACAGATATTAGATTTTAATAATTGTAGTGGGCTTAAAATGATTTTTTTGGATTTGTCCAAACAGCTGAATTCACACAGAAAAAACAGCTTTTGGAGTTGTTTGTAGAAATAGCAATGTAGAATCAAATGTTGAACAGTGAAAAGTTACAAACGACAACAGGGAATGAGTCAGACAGCTGTACTGCCATTTAAAGAAACATTTGAAACTAATTCCTCTTATTCCCTACTCTTCCCTAGTAACTCACTTATCATGAAGAAATGAGTTTATTTACTACCAGAGTTCTCCTATTTTTAAAAAGTTAAAAGCATCAGGTAGCATATCAGTATCCCTTTCTCTTACCTTCTTTAGTATGTAGCTTTATAGATATTTTCTTATGTTCCTCTCCAGAAACCAAAGAGAGATTCTCTCTGCAGATAAAACACTGCCAGATATTCCTGTTTCTGGATCTCTGATTCTAGAAGATATGTTTTGTTCTAGAAACATCTACTTTAGAACTAGTTTTCTTTGATTTTTAACAGCAAGAGCTCAGTTGTGCACGGCAGTAAATGGCATCATCACTTCTGCTTTGCTGCTGCCAGAAGAACTAAGTACTTCAGTTACTAGTCCTGGTAGGCAGGATGAAATTAGGCATCTCCTCCTTACCTCTTTCCCCACCATCATCATTCACTACAGTGTGACACCTACTGAAGTGACATTGAGGTGAGGGACAATCTGGGACAAGATATAGATTCCAGCTCTGCAGCACAGGTTGTTATGAAGGTAGAGTTAAAGTTTAGCCAAAGGTGGAAGGTCTTTTTCCAGGAGCAGTTAAGAAAGCTCAAAACATATCTTCCCTCTGAGCTGTTAACAGTATCTTCTCATGATATTCTATTATACACTACATCTTTGAAACTGTGGTGATTTCAAAAAGAAAATGCAGAACCTTCTATTCAGAAACTACTTAAATATCACATGGTAACCTTTTTCCTGTTTTCTTTCAAAATCAAGGAAACCTGCTGTTTCTGAGAAAAACTTATTTCAGTTAGTTTCAGATGATGTTCCAAGATGATAGGAGAGAAAAAGATGTTTAAAGAAAAAAAAAAAGAAAATAGAAGTATTCTTAAGAAGAAAGATACCTCATCAGACATTCATCAAATTTTTAATTTCAGAAGTGCACAGCTGTGATCCTGAAATTCTACATAAGTGCTTTAGTGAAACAAATGGAAAAGCAGACCACAAAACTAAAGCAGAATTCCTCTTTCTTGTGCAATTCCAGCTCTCAGCCACAATCTTTAGCTTTGCTCTGCCTAGGGATTGAAATGTTACAGACAGAGCAAATTTCTGTATTTCATTTTGGATTGAAGTTTGGCTTTCAATTTTAGCATGTTACTTCTGGAAATTCATCTCTGTCAGCATGATGCAGTATAAGGAATATTTGGATTATTCAATTTGCACCAATAAAATGAGTTCTTATCAAAGTCATTTCTCATTTTTGAGAGAAACTCAAAAGCAACAGGACACAAGCCTGGTTAGCTGCACACATCAGGGATTGCCTTGGCATTTGATTCATTTTTTAGTAGGCTAACCAAAACCCTGAAATTTCCACTTGCTCCTGCCTTCTTGAATGCATTCACATTTCTCCTGGCCATTTCTCTTTGTGTTTCTGCGCTAAGAGCTACATAAACTGATCTTCAACACACTGTACCTCTTCTGTGATAGGACACAGAATGAGTTTGTTTTATTAATCACATCATTCTAGGAGGTGAGAAGTAGAAGAAGATAAATTGAATGGCTAAGACTATGTGACAAAGAATGGAATAAACTCTGAGATGCAGAGACAAGCACAAGGGATGTTTGAGAGAACAGGATCAGTTTCACATCCACAAAAAACACGAGCAAGAAAATAACCATAATGCAAAACAGCAAACAGCCCTCTCCATGGTGGATGACTTCTAAATTTAGAGGTGATAGCCAGGCTACCACACTTTGCCTGAAACTACAGCTTAGATAGTAAATTCTACTTCTGAAGTGAAAGTAAGCATTTTGACTTCTCTGGCTCAGGCATCCCATTCTGATTTGGGCAAGTAGAAATAGCTTTTAGTTTATTAATGAAAGATCATGCTATAGTATTTACAAAATGCAAGTTGAGAAGAAAAGTCCAGAACCAGTCCTGAAGTATAGCTTAAAATACATGGGACTGCCAAATGTGAATTTAAAATTGCTCTGATAGGTTAAAAGCAATAGAGTTTAGAGTCCCTTAAAGCCTTATTCTGCCCCTGAAATAAGAAATGTGTCCTGGATCATGCTTGCAGTTTCATAAATTCAAACTATTTGAATGGAAACTGGGGATAGGAATCAAAAAAAGGCTTGAAGCTAATGCAGATTGATCCAGGAGTGGGGAAAAAAATAAGCAGCATTCAAAGGAGCCTTGCATTTTACCTGCATCATCATAATTTCTGGTGTAGCTAAAGACCTAATTCAGAACAGCAACTTCTTGAAACAACATTATATTTTAAATTCTTTTTAATATCCTTTTAATGAAAGTCATAAATAAAGCACCATCTATAAAATGTCTTTTTTATAAGTCCCTTTCCCCCCCCCAATTTACAATGTAGGTACTGCCAGCATTTTAAATGTAAGTATGTATAACCAGGATGTACATGCAGACAAATGAGAAGGCAGTTTTATGAAAGACATCAATAACATAAGGAGCCTGAACTGAACAGCTTACAGGGAAGGGTATACTACCAACCTATGCACATTTTGACTAAATACCCACCCAGAAGGGCTATGATAATTGTCTCTATTTGGAGGCTGTAAACATCATCAAGAAAGGGAAAAACTAGGAAAAAAATATCTTTAAAGATTGAAGAACAGCAAAAGCATCTTGGGCATGAGCACGACTAAGATATGAAATAATAATCACAGTGAAGCAGCAAGAGTTTAACATTGGGTAAAACACTGTAGAGACTGTTACAGTGAACAGTTCTGCACTGGCAGGATATAGACTAGATGAGTTAGTTTTCTCCTCACTCTCAACTCTACCATTTCACTATATTAATGTCAATAGCAGTGCAACAACACAGAACATTACCCAAGTACAATTCTGAAATATTTTTTTCTTTTACAAATAAATAGCATATTTGTCTGCTTTACCTCCTAACCTGTGACACTTTTTAAATAGGGTATTATTTGTTCTTGAGAATTCCACTAGTTTGGTAGTTTTGGTAAACAAACTCATCCATCTCATCTCAAATATGCTCATTATGACATGGAAAAAAACCCCAAAACCAATTAAAGACTATTTTCTTTCAGAAACTGTAACTGTATCAGAACTACTGCTTTGAAAAGGCAGTGCTGGTACAAGCCTCAGAAGCAAGTGTTGCCTAACACAAGTAATTCAGAAATCAAAGGTCAGGAAAGACAGAGAAAAGTACCTTCTTGATGGTTTCCAACATTGATCGTCCTCCTTGCCAGGGTTTGGAGTTCTTCCTGATGCAGGTGAGGCTGGCCATGCTGTGCCACTTCCTGTCCTCCAGCTTCTTATGAAAGGCATTTGCCAACAGCAGGACAGTGTCGTATATATACAGGTTTGAAATCTGCAAAGACATTAAAAGGGAAGTATTAGCATTATTATTTGTGGTCCCTTGCCAGCAGTCAGAATAAATCATTTGTTTTGCCTCACTTATAATCCTCTAGTAATTAAACTACTTATTTGGCATTAAGAAGAAACTGTACAAGTCAAAAAGTCTTATATTTGGTTTTGGTAGAAACTGCAGCTAGTAGCTGCCATGCTACAAGTGATTTTCTTCAGTCACCATCAAATCCTCTTCAAGATTGTTTTGTTCTATTAAAACACAGAAACTCTAAATATTTGAAATATGTAATTTCAATCTGGTTTTTGTTTCTGATTTTTGCAGTCAGTTCTGGTTAAGGCAACTTCTGGAATGGAATATGATCCGATGGAATCTTTCTTAGTTGTGAAGTCACATGTCAGTTCTGCAATTTATAGTGTTTCCTTTCTGACAGTTTGGCAATGGCAGTTACTTCCTTGCAGGACAAAACTTTTACATGTTGTATGTGTTTCACTGGGAGCAGTGTTCCATACATATGGTGTGAGGAAGTTCCAGTTTGGCATCAAAGACAGAACAGTTGGACACAAGGAATGACTTGCATGCCAGTTCCACTTACCTATCTACCATTTCTATATATGTACTTCTAAATGCACAGAGTGTCAGATGTGAAACACAATTTAATGCAAAAGCACAGAAGTTGAGAAATCGTGAACACTTCTGAAACAAGTAATTTACAATATAGCTTTATTTCAGTGATTTGTACTCCAATGGCAGGAATATTTGTTACTAACAGTATCATAAAGAGAAATCTCAGCTCTCCTGAACAGAGGTTAGCTGGGAGATGTGATGTTCAGAAATGAGAAAGACCACTGGGAATATTATTTTTAGATAACCTACTGGTCATTTGAAGCCACAGGGCCTGAAGTTATTGAGGCTTGTAGAGCATTCCTAGTACCTGAAAATGAATCAGCTAGCAGTGATTTGCTAACTCAGGCAAGGTTGCTGGGCTTTATTTCTCCATCTGCCACTGACAGGTCAAAAGATATTTCCCAGATTTGAGGAGTATTTTGACTGCTGTCTGTAGAGTTTATCTATATAGATAGTCTGTTGAAAACCTTAAAATAAAAAGGAATCTTACAATAAGACATTATACTAACTTTGTGGAGAATGCCCCTAATCTGTCTCTTAAAAATATTCAAAGACTGGGAAACTCTTGTAGCTATTGGGAGAAGGTTTATGCTGAAGCAGCACAGTAATGCTGAAGATCTGAGACATTGATTTGCAAAACCACACATCATCTGAAAGGAAAAAAAAAAAAAGAGAAAAAAAGAAAAGAGAGAAAAGAGGAGAGCGGGAGAAAAGAGGAGAGCGAACAGAGAGAAAAGAGGAAAAAACAAGAGAGAGAAAATGGAAAAGAAAAAATAGAAAAAGAAAATAAAGAAAAAGGGTAAAAAGAAAAAAAAAGGAAGGAAAAAAGAAAAGAGCCTTTCCTCCTGCTTTTAAATGACAATAATCCTTCACTCCCTCCTTCTGGAAGATACTTCTTTATTTTTACTTGAGCTTCTCCCATTCCTCCAGTGTCTCTGTTTCAGTATTCACCCAGGAACTACTTTACTTTCTGTGGATAGACAGGCCTGGCATCACTGTGCAGGACAGAATTAAATACATGGATTGAGAACTTGGGTTTGGATTAATCAGGCATTTTTAAAATAACCTGGATGATTTGTCTGTGTATTGTAAACCTATGAAGAATTCAAAGCATTTCAGCTAAAACTGTATTTCCCCCCAAAGAATTCAGCACAACAGGGATGGATGTTTGAGATGGAGAGAAGGAATTATTACTATGCTGTGAAGCAAGTTTATTTTACATAAGCATTAGCCAAAGGGAAAAAAAATCTCAGGCCCCTAGAGAGCAGAACCAATAAGGTTGCTAATGAGACTAAATTGGTACATGAAGGGCTACAGATGCCAAGTCATCACTTCCCAACAAAGTGACATTGCTTTGAAGGTAGCTTCCGTAACCTATTATCATGGGAGAAGACTATTGTCACAGTTCATGAGGAAGGATGCACTCACTAATCTAAAAGTAATATAGCTGGGCCTTCATCAAGTATTAACAGGGCTCAGGAGTATGGAGTTCAGCAATTATTAAGCATTGTTATTCCTTCACTAATAGTTCAGCTTAACATTTACAGCAATCAATCATTGGTAATGCAATGATAAAGACACTACAATTAATTTTTGCTTCTCAAAATCACCCTTCCCTGTCACTGTTAGACGTAGCTTCATTAGCAACTGTCCTGATGCACAGAGTGAGGCTGTAATTTAAAGTCACTTTACACTTTTATTCATTTCCCAGGTAAATTTACTTGGAAATTTAATGCATTACTGATCATTTCTTTATTCCAATTCTCTTAGACTAATGGCTGGACACTTGCATTACCAAGCAGTAACTAACTGCATAACAACCTGCTGGTTCAAATTTCAGATGTGATTTTTTTTGTTGTTGTTCAAGAGTGTTGAAGAAAGGTATGTAGCAATCAGATTAAGTATGAGTGGTATATATGGGACAACAGTGTTTATTTTATGTACAGATTATTGCACACAGTTTTTAGAAAAAACGGTTATGGCACTAAATACTTATGTGAATCCAGTTTTTAACTTCCTGCATCCAAAATGATACAAATTTCTAGATGTTGTTTCAACTAGGGTAATCCCAGAGACACAATGTGAGCTCTTCAGCAAAATATTTTTCAGTGTTTCAATAAAGGTGCTGAAAAAATCTAATTATTCACAGAAAACTTTAGAGGGAGTAATTCAGAAAAAAATAAACCAAGAAATCCACCCTTATAATTTCCAGAGAGTATTTCTGATTAGTCATGCTTCAGTGGCATAAAAAAAAAGTATTAGAAATTTTAATTTATAAACTTTCCAACTCCCCATTGGAATAGAAGTTAATTTATAATATTGTTGGGGAGAACACAGAAACAACAAACCAAGCCCACAGTTACTCAAAGGTCTGTGCATTGTACAGAGACACAGGGGAGACCATGACAGAGTTTTTCTTCCGTTCATTTTTTGGTGTTGTCTCACTCAGCTGCTAATGAAGTGCAACCATCTTGGGGAAAGCATGAAGAAAGCAACTCAGCTGTGCAGAACACTGAAATCAGTCAAGCTTCCATCATTCATTTGAACCAAAACGTTGTGAAAGCTTTCTCTAGGAATAGTACAGCTCCCCAACATATAGGTTGATCAAGAAGGTTAAAGTATAAGCTATAAGCTCCAATTTAACTGTAATTTGACAATTTGTAGCGAATAAAGTTTGATTTCAATAACTTTTCTTTCCTAGAGTCAGTTTTACTGTTGATTTGAAAATGGAAGTGAAGCTGAAGAGAAAAATAAATCACAATGTGAAGCTTCCCATTGCTACACCTTTGTTTATGAAAACTGCTCTTTATTTAATCTCCAGTAGCTGCACATAACCAGAGTCTCAGTTTTTACACATTATCAACTGACTACCAAAGTACCCCCTAGGACTATGCTGCTGTAACAGAATGGCACAACCTAAAGAATTTTCACAGTTCCTACATAGCTTCTAGAGATATTCTATGCATCTACTGACCTTGCACAGTCCTATTTATTTCACAAATTCTGATAGGATCACTGTGCAGTGTGCTACATATGAAGTTTTTCCACGTCATTGATAGTTGATTACTAGCTCCTTTGTGAACAATTAAAGCTCTCACAACTAACCTGAAACAGGACAAGAACAGCCACACTTCTCTTTTCCCCCTTACATCTTCTCATTTTAAGCAAAGACACTCCTCAACACCTCCCTATTCCTTACCCATTATTTTCTCTACTCCTTTCTTTCAGCATCACAATGACGCCTGAAGATTTAGTATGTTTTATAGATTTTTAGAACTTTTAGGACTATGTATACTTCCTGGACTCTCATAGTAGAAGCCACTGAGTACATTCTTAGAGCACTGTCTCGGACTTTCTAGGCCTCACCAAGGGCATGATGCTCTGAGAGATGCCTACCAACAGCTTGAAGACCAAACGCAGGAAGAGGGCCAAGGACCCCTTGGACCCTCTACAAGGGGCAGATCAGAAGACCACTAGGGGTGGGGTGTAAGGGAAATCTGTGCCCAGGGTTGGCTATAGATATCCTATATGTTAATTGCTAGAAGGGTATAAAAACTGGTAACCCCTTAGATCAGTGCACATCCATGTACAAGATCTCGAAAGTGTGGAATTCCAATTAAAGGTAACTTTATCTTTCTACATTAACTTTGTGCCAAGTACCTATTTTCCAGCATTTCAGGCATCAACAAGACAACTGTTCTTTGCTGCTACGTCAGATATGCTCCTCCTGTGCTGCTGCCAATGCAGTCATTTTCCCACAACTTAATAAATGACCACACAAACAATCCTAGAGCAAAATCCACATCTTAAGCCATTTTCACACTCCTGATTTGCCAGAGCTTTGACATGGTGAAGCCTAACCAAATTCATAGAATCATAGAACAATCAGAGTTGGAAGGGACCCACAAGGATCATCAAGTCCAACTCCCATTAGGCACAGGACAAAAACCCCAAGATCACAAGAGGTGACTAAGGGCATTGTCTAAGTGTCCCAAACTCCACAAGATTTGGAGCCATGACCACCTCCCTGGGGAGCTATTCCAATGTTCCACCACCCTCTGGGTGAAAAACTTTTTTCTAACATCCAGTTATTCATGAGGAAGACATGAGGATCTACCCTTTGAAAAGCTTTGTGAAGACAGGAGAACAGTGACCATGATCCTATGGTTGATTTCATGTGACTCTTACAGTTTCATTGTGATTTGTAGTTAACAACCCTGAAAACAAGACTTTTTTGGAACATGGGCATAGGTTTTGGCGTGTACATTGAGATACTTGAAACAGATATTGACAACACATTTGAGGCTTAGAGAAACTCAGAAGATATCAGCTATGAGTAGGAAATTCTTCTCAGTGAGAAAACAAAAAATAAAAATTAGCAAGGCAGCAAGATAACGACTGCCCTGCTGCCTGGAGATCAGGTGGCTTTTTTGGACTTTTTTCTCAGCTACTGTAGAGCAGACAAGTTGTTCTGGTACAGCACACTCACCCATATCCAAGTATTTTCTTGTCATGCCATAAGCCATTAAACTTCATATCAGAGAGGATATGGAAAATAAACATTAAATTACACTAAGCCCCTATGGAAAAGCCTTGAACTTATCTAGAAAGACAGCTCTCAGGTGGGAATAGGCTGGTATATGAAGTACCTCCATGCTTTGGGAGAAAGGGTCCTTTGGATCACACAGTGATGAAGATATTCTGTGGTTGCCACGGAAACAACGCTGACTTATGTTCTGGGGGACTGGAAATGTCTGCCGAATAATTGTTAACCTTCCAATTGACCTTCTCACCAGCTCCTGCACGTCCATGTCATTTATTTCCTGGAAGATAAGGCAAGGGAGAGAACATGCATAACAGTTAAAATACAGAAATGCTACCATCAGAGTATAAACAAAAAATAAACTGAGAGGACCAAGAGGTGTGTGATTGCTATATGGCAATTGTCCAGCTCTGCCATAGCCTCAAAAAGAATCATTGCACAAGTTTAAAGTGTACTGGGCTCAGATCTCACAGAATCTTCTAGAGGTAACTGGGTTTAGTTGTTTCATGTTGGGTTTTCTCTCCCTTTACCTTGGATCTTTCACTTATAAAAGTGTTTCACAGCATCCTTGGCAGATAATGTGCATATCAGTAGGAAGTCACACCAGGATGTATTTCTAAGTGTTAGCATTACTTAGGAGCTGTGAAGGCAGAGACAATTATTCAGGCCTTAAGTGTTCATTTTCTGGAAACAGTGTATCAAGAACCTATAACCAATGTGCAAGTTAGTAAACATCATTTACCAAAAGGGTAAAGAAAATGCATTAGAGCATTCATCTTTACAGCAAGACCTAATTTAAAACTTCTTACTCCATAGGGCACCTATTCAGGCTTACAGCTGAACACTCAGCTCTACAGACATACACTTTAAAGAAAAAAATAGCTACGTAAATTCATCAATATGTGAAATATTAAGCTTAAATTACTAACTTTAAGGCAGGTGAGGGAAACCAGAAATCAGTTCTTCACCTGTATGAACACCTGCAGTTTGGGAACATGGTGGTTTTTACACCATTGAATAATAAGGCCCTCAGGGAACATGGAGCAAGAGGTGCATGGAGTTACAAGCAACAGCAACAGACTACAAGCTTCACATAAGAACTTGAACTTCAGTTCAATACAGGCTATTCCTGACATATCAGAAAGGGTCAGCTGGTGGCTTTTAAGGCAATTCCATGTCTGTATTTTTCTGTAAAGCAGGAAAATAACCTACAATTAGACTCTATTTGTTCATACTTGTCTTAATTACAGACGTTGATGCCCTAAACTTTCTGTAAGTTTAAACTTGTGGATACCAAACCTCCCAGAGTAAGGGAGGTACTTGAGGAGCTCCTGTTAGCAGCCTGTATTTAACACACCCTTGAATACAGCCACAGTTTGTTGAATACTTCTCATTCTCATTTGTGAACTTACAGCTTTTCATTGTTTAAAGGATAAAGCACATCTGCACTCACACCTAATGCCATAATTTTTTTTGCCTCTACCCTCCTGATATATACCCATAATCAAGAACTTAGGAGACACTAGGAGATAAACTTGAACTCAAATTAGAGAAGCATTCTTGGGAAAAGGTAGCCCAAAGCTTTTTGGGAAAAAAAACCAACAACAAAACAAAAACCAAAACCACCTTTTAAAATGTTAAGCTTCAGTTAACCATCTCATTTTGAAGCAACTTCTTTGATATACTGGTATTTATTTATTTCCTTCAAAGTTTGGAAGAAAAACACATGCGAAGTAAATTTTAACTTCTACTCTCCTGACTACGGTAAAAGTATTTTATTCTTCTTCACAGATTGTCATAGTTTCTGAATTCATCTGTTATTAATGTTCTTTATGAAATATAGATTTTTCTTCAAACAAAAATAACACATGGCATCAGCTGTGTGCAGTGTAATATCTTGCATTTCTGGTCGATTAATTCTTAATGTACCACAGATAATGGTTTCTCTCAGTTTAAGATGCCATCTTTTCATTTAGTCTGTATCATTTCACTAGCTGCAAGGTAAAAAAAAAATCCAAATCTCTTTTAATAAAATGTATGAAATTTTTTTTTATAATACTTGGAATATAATCAGAAAGGAAAACTCAAGAAACTTCCTATCCTGATTTTAAACTATATTGTTTCTCAAAGGATTTTAAAAAAACAACATTGCCTATTTCCACAATACACTTTTCCCAAACTGTAATAGCAAAACTACAAGATTCATTCTAATAATGTAAAAAATGATACCTGCATGGTCATGCTATATTGCTAAAGAATACCTTAAAGGAGATTTTGACTTTCAGCTGCTCAAACATTTATCTTTTTTGCCTCAAAGGTGTATTTATTTTTTCTGTATTCAGCATTTTTGTGTGCATTTTAATTACAGTCTTCTCATTCTAACCTGCAGGCTATTACCTCACATTTTTGCACATCACCTGTGAACTTAGAATCCAAACACTGAAGAGATTTTGGTATGGTTGCCAAGGAGGCATATACATCAATAGATTAATGACAGCTATTATTTTAAATGCTGTGAATTCTCCTGACTGTATCATAAATTCAGATTTTAGGTTAACAACAAAGCAATGCCATGCAAACTCAAATTCAACTCTAGTCACTTGCTATATATTTCTTTGTCTTTTTTTTTTTAATACTTGGCATTGACTGAGTGATGAGCCTTTTATATAATGACTCTCCAATATCATCTCTCATTCTTGAATTTTGGATCTGACTTAAGAAAACTATATAAAGCAGCTATTGTATGAGAGGAAACAATTTTCATTTGCACTTCAAAGAAGGATACAGTATAATGATATAAGGATGGCAGATGATCTGTTATACAACCACCAAATGTCAAAAAAATTACAGAGTTGGCCAAGTTGAACTGGGTTGACACCTGTATAAATTTAGGCTAGGTTATATGTTTTTTTTTTTAAAAATCAGAAGTTCAGTGTATAGTTCCAAACCTTTCTTTCATTGGTCTGAACTTGGAATAAAGGGGAGGCTGTCCTAGTTCAAATGGAACAAGGATAAAAGCAGATGTACATTTCATCCAAGTAGCCAAGTAAATAAGAAAATAAATTCTATTTCTAAATGAAAAGCTTTTTACAAATGACTTAGGAAAAGAGAACTGAATAGGATCACCTCAACTTATCAGGCAGTGACTCCAGTGGGAAGCAAGACTATGCACTGGACACTGAATGACACATTGCCATTCAGCTTGGGCTCAGCATTTTCAGATAAGCAGCCTAGGAAGAGATTTACTATTCAACACAGAGCAACTGCAACAGCAGTGAAACACACAGAGGGAAATAATTTATTCACTTGCTCCTGTAATAAGCACCAAACAATGAGAGCAATACCTTTTCATATGGGAATATCTTAACTTTGGGACAAGAAGATGATTCCAGTATTCGTCCCATACTGAACATGGCCTATTTCCCAGTGCATGTTGTGTCTTCATCACAAGCTTCATGACACTTGGAGAGGAGAATGTTTTCTCCTCCTAGAGCCAGTAGCAGTGAGCAGGGGGTGCCCACTGCACATCCCCTTGAGGCCTCTGGGCTGCCAAGTGCCCATGTTATAGCACATTCATGATACTTGCTGAATTCCTCAGCACTTCCCAAAGAGCAGTAGTAGAGGTGGAGGCTTAACTAGATGGAAGTCCAAGACAAGTAAAAGGATATCCTGAACTGCATAACCATTTGCTCCAGTATATCTCCCTTAGGTTTCTTAGGTTCTGGGGAGGATGGTGAAAAAGAGAAAGTTGAAAAGACAAGGAGAAATCACTTTTTAGCCTTCACAGAGTAAAAACTTCTAAGAGTTTGGAGAAAGCAGGGCTAAGTCAGTCTGCTCATTGGCTTTCACCTGTTGTGACCATTGGAAAATATAAGGGTTCAAATTAATCAGTAATGCTATTATTAATCAAATATTTACATTGAAGTGTAGAATGATATGAACTCTTGGAACCAATCATGATTTTTAGGACCTGGTATACATGCCTGAGCTTAAAACATAATCATGCTTTGTGCTCTTCATGGTGGAGAGCATCAGACTGAAACACAATGGGATAAGCTGAATGCATCAGCCAAGGCACATCCCTCTTTATGGGAAAAACATGTTCATCTGAAAGTAGCCTTTGAATACAATTTTGTGGGTCCCTACACTCATCTCTTGGGCTATGTTGGGAAAACCTGTTAGTTATTTTTCCATAAACTGTTCTTTAAAAGAGTTTGGGGTATTTTTCATTCTTTCCTCAAAGAAGGAGTTTTTCCAGACTCCTCTGGTAACTAGAAATCTTCTACTAACTTTTGCCCTCAATTTATTCATAGGTAATTTGTACTCATTTGTTCTTGTGCCAGCCTTGTCCTCTAGCCCTTGACAATGATGTGTTTATTCATGCTCTGTATGTATTTATAAACAGAGCATATCCTCTTTCAGGGTTTGTTTTCATAGGTGAAGCAAACCAACCTTTTGAGTCTCTTTTCATACAAATCAGCTTTTTAGTGCACTTTCTCCATTGTAATTTTAATAAAACTAGTCGTAACTGTGCATATTACTGAAGATGAAATCCAACCCATCCTTTGTACAGTAGTATTAATATTTTCACCTCCTGTATGGTAACTATGTGCACTGAAAAGTGTTTTGGGCTGTCCTTGAGTAAACAATAGCAAGAGAGAACTAATAGCAGCCTTGGTCACAGTTTGATGACCCCAAACATTCTAACAAAGGAAAATATGCTTGAAAGAGACATGGGTTTAAAACAAAAAGAGGACATTTCTTACATTTAAAAGGAGCAAATGATAAAAATGCCCCTTCTTCAGTTCAACCAAATAAACTCTAAGCTCACTGTACACTTATCACCTAAAAGTCGTAGAAGTAGTACAATTACACTGTTCTTGGCCTTTTTTGAGGTTATATTTACTATTGTACAGAGGAAAGGATGGAAACAGAGACAGAGGGAGAGAGAGTATGAGAAATCCATTCTCACATTTTGTTAAGACACTTTTGATCATGACTACATTGAAATCTATGACTCCTGCAAATTTTAAATAACGAATTGCACCATCTGCTTTAAGGCCCTGAAGAAACAGGAACATTTATTTAGAGAGTGTTTCCTCAGCTGACTGCACTGATCAGAAGAGATTTGTATTATTTGCAAAGGACTACTATGATGTATTATGCTTTACCAAGTTATGAATCCTTTCATTTTATGGGAACAACCCCTCTCCTCCCACACATGCATTTCCATTATGATACACAGTCTTCAAGCTAATTTTTCTGTATTACATAAAATAGCAAATAATAGGACAATAAAAATTAAGGAAGTATTTTCAGGCATTACAAAATTGAAAAGCGAGCAATGAAAACAACAGATGTTACCTCACAAAGCCTAAGCAGATTCCTGATCTGCAGGTAGTGTTTCCTTCTGTGTTACTATACTTGGTATGTGTGTTGTATCCCATTGGCACAGTGATGGAAAAGGAAAGATAATTCCATCTTATTTTGGCATCTCAATTGTCTGAATCATAGGTGGACTTTGCAAAACAATGCATTCCAAATGTAATCAATCCTTGTGAGGCCCCACCTGGAGTACTGCATCCAGTTCTGGGCTCCTCAGCATAAAAAAGATGTGGAGCTGTTGGAGCGAGTCCAGAGGAGGCCACAAAGATGATTAAAGGACTGGAGAACCTCCCCTATGAAGATAGGCTGAGACAGTTGGGATTGTTCAGCCTGGAAAAGAGAAGGCTTTGAGGGGATCTTATAGCAGTTTTTGCAGTACCTAAAGGGGGATTATAAGACAGAAGGGGAGAAACTTTTTAGGTGGTCTGATTGTAATAGGACAAGGGGGAATTGCTATAAACTGAAGGAGGGGAAATTTAGATTAGAGATTATGAGGAAGTTCTTTACCCAGAGAGTGGTTAGGCACTGGAACAGGTTTTCCAAAGAGGTTGTGGATGCTCCATCCCTGGCAGTGTTCAAGGCCAGGCTGGATGCAGCCCTGGGTGACCTGGTCTAGTGATTGGCATCCCTGCCCATGGCAGGGGGATTGGAACTAGATGATCTTTAAGGTCCCTTCCAATCTGGCCATTCTATGAATCTATGAATCTTAAGAATTTCAGTTTAGGAGGCCACAGCAGCAGTGTTACAGTCACTTACTTGACAGTCTGATTTAACCAATACAGGCACATAGATAGTGATGTCTAAGCTGTCACAAAACATTCAATGTAAGCAACAAAATGGGCAGAGCTCTGAGATGATTTCACAGTCATATGGAGGGACTGTGCTTATCACTGGATACAACCATATCACACAGGCTTGGATTTGGAGATAGTTATTTTACATACCACATAGTGAGGGGCCTATAAATCACTGCATTCCCAAACCCTGCACTGCTGAAGTGAAGGCTTTGCAATCTCATTACCCAACTGGTAAAATGTTGCAACAAGCAAGTAATGTTATGCCACATTCATTATTCAGGAAATATTTCAATTTCTGTTGTAATTTGAACATAGTGATAAGGAAAAATAGGTCAAAACATGATTCTTTCCATATCCTTATCTACAAATCTGATTTTGGGGTCCACGAAATACTGATATTTTTAGTATTTTGAAACAAACAGAGCTTGTAAGTAAGTTATTTAAATGGGAATATAGGTTTAGGTCTAGAAGCACATTAAGTTGAGATGGCTTTGGACATATTCACCTTCTTTAAAACGGCAGCAGGAATGACTGAATGAGAGAGATTTTAATGACTTTCATTTACAGCACAGTTTGTCAGAATGAACTTAATTACAGCTTTCACCCATTTCACATACAAGACTATAAAACTAAGAGGGGATGATGTATGTAGCTCTGTGTACATGATTCAGCTCTCCTAGCTGTTGGGACCACAGCCCAGAGTAAGAGTTTTGGAGTGGAGAAGGCAATTGAGTGATAAACACTTCTATTATACTGCCATTTAATCTGCTCCAATGTGCAAATAACAATGCTCAGAAAACAGATTTCTTTTCTTCCACAGAGACACTAGTTTCTGAATAAAAAGAAAAGAGAAATCATCTACACTAGGAATGGTTCCCTGGGGTTTTTTTAAGGGTGGAGGTGCTGACACAACTAAAAGCAAGCACCTCATTTTGAACTTCTCAATTACCTCACTATTGGCAAACTACTAGTGAAAAATCTAGTGATTAAGCACAAAAACAGAAGTGCACAGTAAATCCACAGAGTAGACCTGGAACTAACATGCAGTATCTCCAAGTAATCTTTTATCCTGGGAATATACAGGAATTGTACAATCTACAGGTTAGGGGAGAGTTATCTCCCCAGGGAATTTAGCTCTTCTAGACTGAAATTGCTTTTCATAAAACAAAAGGGAAATCTGCATGTCAAATATAAGAACAACTGCATTGTTCAATGTTTTATATGCAAAGCTACTTCACTTATTGACTTGTCATATTTTAGCTGACAAGCATTCATGGAAGAACCTATTTCACCATTTAAAAATAGAATCTCAATTTAATTTTCATTTTTTTTCCCTTCATGAACGTTCATATATGACCTGATCCAGAAGTTGATCCAGAAGTCCACCAAAAAGCTTCCCACTAATAACAACAGGGTATCAACCATGACTGAACTCTAGGGGAATTCTTAAAGGGAAAAAGATTCTATCATTATCATTTTTATTATTAAGAAAAATCACTAAAGTATAACTTACATAAATTAAAGTATAAATTAAATAAATTAAAGTATAAATGAAGCAAAAAGATCCTCTAAAGCCAGCTCAAGTCAAATATGAAATGCCAAGTTACTCAGAAGGCAAGGGGTTTTTTTTTCCTTTTATTTTCCACTTATTCATTCAAGGAGTTCTGTTTAAAATTGGCAAGACAAAGCAATGCAGTCCAAGAACTTGTCAATCCATTTTTATTAACCAACATTCAATCCCCCAGCATGCCTGAACTTTGTTGTAGCTACTGCTTCCTGTTGGCAAAGTCAAGATCAGCATGAATATTGTCAGTAAGACTGAAAACAGGATTCATGCTTCACAACAATGTTCACTTGACAGTTACCTCATTTATAATGATCCAGTGGCAGTCAAAAGCAACCAAATTAGTCTCCACGACCTGAAATAGAGAACAAACCAGCTATCAGTCAGCATACTTGGGAAAGCCAGAAAAAAAATTAAATGGATGCTTTCTGCAAATGACAAAAACCAAAGCACATGCTCTCAAAGACCTTTGTTATTCAACTGAGGATACAGAACCTTTAGCAAAATTCTGCAGAAGCATTTTTGTTATTGTTTGACTTGCTAATTAAACTTGGAAAATACATTTCATTGCAGGCATCACAGAGAATAAGATGTTTCAGTTGACTGAAGAGAAAATGAAATTGTTTTTGCCTTAATATAATGTGTTGAGAGGGAGCAACAGAGGGGAAGGGAGAAGATGAATATCAAGTAAATCTTGTCAGATTCCTGTAGCTCTCACCTCTAAGGCCTTTCCAGTGTACACCTACCCTGGAAGCCTGTGATTTTTTTCTAAAAAATGAAATAAACCCAAACCAAAAAACCCATATCACAAATGCTGAGGTTCATAGATATGCAAAGACCAGGAAGGAAAGGGTTCTGTTGAGAAAGAGGGCCCTCCCAGGGGTGATGAATAATGGCCTGTCCCAGGTTCCATGCACAGAGAGCCTCTAATCTGCCTCCTACTTATCTTCTCCTTTGATGAAGATTATTCCAGGAGTTACCTCCATGCTGGACTGAAAATGTACTTCCTAATACATCTTTCAACTCAGTGCTGTTCTTACCCCCCTTGCATCCACTACACTTTTGTGGTGAGTCATGTTTGATTCACCTACACAGTGGAAGCAAAGAGGGGAAAAAAGAAATATATTTGATCTGCTTTAATTAGCTAGGAAAGAAATGATCAACAGGAGGGAGGCCAGAAACAAACTACAGAAAAGGCTAGACACCTTTACATGTCTTTTTTTCCCTAAATAAAACTGAAATAGTACTGATATTGAAATAGTTTTAAAACCAAAATAATTCCATTTTATTTCTATATTCATTGCGCTCTTCATGATTCATAATTCAAAACTACTGGATACTTAAAACTGCATTGAATCTGAGAAAAAAACAGACAAAAATTGAAATAGGGCTTGGAAGTTAAAATATTTTAAATGTTCAAGCAGATGAGTAGTGCTGGGCTGGTGTTACTTGGACCACTGCAGAGCAGTCATGTTTGGTTTTTAAAGAAGACCAACACAAATAAGTGGTTGCCAAAGATGATTGCTACTTATGGTCTGCCATGTCCAAAGAAGAACAATTTAACTGGCCAAAAATCTTAGAAGCAGCATTAAGACCCTGCACTGATAACCTTCAATATTAATTCAAAGGCCATTAGAATTGGAGTCACTGATTATTTACTAGAATGAAAGGCAAATAGGAAATTCTGATCTGGAGAGAATGGGTAGGGGGGGAAAAAAACAACCACCAAACAAAGCAGCAGTGTATGAACTAACTTCTTATTTGAAACCCTCACAGCACCAATAAGGAACGAGAGGAAATGAAATCCATAGCTGCTAATGTGCTCCTGAAAAATTTCAATATTATTAGCCCTCCCAGGGATGATGAATGATGATGAATGAGTAGGAACCAGGGTCCTCACTTTATGTGGAATTTACACTCACTTATTCCTCCTCTGTGGTGCCAACAGTGTGTCTTGTCACATTGCTTTCACATTTTCTTGCACCTACTATCCACAGTAGGTGTTCACATGGCACATATAAAAAAACAGGATACAAACTGAATAACTGGGTGTTGGAAGCACCAGAACAGGCCCAGCTAGGATGCTCAAACTGGAGCATTGCTGCTCTTATCAGATCTCTCATATCAAATCAGTTGGAAGGCAAACACATCCAGGAACAGAAAAGGGTTAAAAAGCAGAAAGAAGAGTAACAAATTCTTAAGGGAGCATTTGCTCCTTATATAAAGTTCCCAAGCACAGAAAGTTTATGCCATTTACAACATAAACAAGGCCATTTAAATTTTCCATAAAACAATAAAAATCAACACCTTACTGAAGCAGAACAATTCTGCTAGTCAATCTACATATATTTCTGCTGAAGCAGAGCACAGATGACATATTTTCCAGTTTCTTCTCAGGTACCTGGCAACCTTGTCCCTCCTAACTTCTGGGTCCAGAATGCCCTGCTGGGAATGCGTGCCTAACTACTCTGCTCAGGATGAGGTCTCTGAGGTTGCTGTGGCTCTGTGGCAGCCTGCCAGAGGGACACCCTCAGAGTCAAGGCTACCAGTGGTGTCAGGGCAATGACAATGATAGTTATGTTCCACAAAGGGCTCCTAAGGTCTGCCTCTGCTTCAAAACGGCAGTCAATTGAAACTTTAGAAGGAGGGAATCTGCAAAATGAAAAGTCACATTTTCTGTTCGGTTTTTAATAACACAGTAAAAGTGAGGTTGATAACTTCTTTGTGTCTGAAGCTTCAGCTGATCAGATTTTAATGGACTTTATCTTCCATTAAAACTTGGGTTTCAGTTCATTTAGTTTCTTTATAAACACTTGGTTCTGTGTATCTATGCCTATGCTCTCCAATTTCAATTAGACAAGGCCTTTTCAGCAAAGAATGGTTCTAAGCAACACTGTTTTTATTATGCACAGTTCACAGACCATTTAAGTCAGACTCTAGATGAGACTTACTGGTCTCAGAAGTCACTCATGATTTCGAACAGCTCAAGCTACCTGTGACAGATTTATTCACAACTTGCAAATAATAAGATGAAATGCGTCTACTTTTTAGTTACAGTTGAAACTGCAGCAGAAAGAACATGTTTTATCCATTGAATTTTATGCATTCGTGAATCTACTTAATATTAAAGCCATTTTCAAAAAGCTTATGTCAAATTGAGATAAACTTGTAATGTACTCAGAGACACTCGAATATAGTCTAAATTTAGATGGGTCATGAATATCTCCTGATTTAAGAATTTCCCTTTCAGTCTGTCAGAAGATGCATTTTTGGCATTTTCCTTAGCCCATCCACCCAAAGCTTATTCTAGTATGATAGTAGCTGCTTAAAAAGTTGACTGATGATTCCCTGAGAATGCTGCTAATTTTTTATCTTATCTGATGAAACAATAGATTTACATCTAAACTGGGACTTAACATAAGACTGGGATTTCAAGGCCATCTTGTCACCCTTGAGTCATTCACTCTTACCTGATAAAATCCTAGTCCCATTGTTATCACTCACAAAAAAGCTACCCATTTCAGCAGGGTAAGGATGCTACATATCTTAGTCCTTCATCTCTGAACATTTCTTCTCCCAGTATGGACTAGAGTCTTCATTTAATTGACTTTAAAAGTTAGGCAGTGCACATTGTGACTATGTCTGTATGAGTGGCAGGGCACTATACTATTGTCATCATCATTAATAACTTTGATATTTTCCAATTAGTGTACTCCTGAGATTTTTCCATGCAGAAGAATGCACAGGCACACCCACTGTTTTACAGAAAATAAAGGCAATACTAGGTAAAGTTTTAGTTTGGATGTTTGAAGGCAAAGGTTGCTCAATCCCAAAGTTTTCTTCAAATGCTAACAGTAATCATATGCATAATTTCACCATCAGAATTTTCTCTTGATCAGCTGTTACTAAGCACAGGTTTACACATTGAAGAGTATATAAAATCAGTCCAAATAATGCCTAAAGCCAGCAGCAACACAACCTAGATCCAATTATCCATCAGTAAAACAGTTATTACTTGGGCACAGCAAGCCTTTGCAGTCATGGCACAAGGTTCCATAGTGCCCTTGTCTAGCTACTGAGTTTGCTGTTCTGTTTACTTTAAAAAGCCTCTGCATTTTCACTTGGAAAAGATAACAAGTAAGATTAAAGTAAAAAACCAAAAGAGCATGGTTGGTTCTGCTTAAAATTGATCCTAACCTAAAAGGGGGATGTAACACAGCTTCAATAGAAGTCTATAATGCAGCTGTGTAGAAGATGTCTATAACCAGTATGTTCAGAAAGTTAAAACACGTATTTGTTATCTGAGTGATGACCTTTTTCTGGTTGAAATTCACATCTGTATGTGTATCAAGTGAACTGGCATGAACCTGTGTTCTGTGCCAGGGAATAATGAATGTACAAAATAAAGCTTGCAAAAGTATATGAGCAGTAATGAAAAAGAAATCTGATATCTTGTACATTAGAAGCTATAAGGCAATTTGATGGGGGTGTGTAGAAGGTTGGGGCTTCAAGACCCCAAGCATTTGAACACAATGCAAGTTTCATCTGCTGGCTCTGTGACAGGAAGCAGTGCTGTGCACTCCTGAAAGGCAAGGGACAGATTGGAAATTTCCATACAAGACAGAAGATAGGTGAATGTATTGTTTATGCAGCTCACTTCCTAGGCTAGAACTGCAAGAAACTAGTATGCATTCATAATGAGGGCTGAACACCAAAATCCAACACAGATATTAAATGGAGAGCTGACCCTTTCCAAAACAAAGGAAATCATGCACATATTTTACAAATTCTCTCTTCACGCTTCCTCTAGGGGAAATAGTACAAGAATTCAGCTGTGGGTTACTAAAGACACAAAGCTATACTCAATGCAGAAAGCTCTGTAAAGCTAAACATAGGTGCCAACTGTGAGAGTATCAGGATGCAGAATCATATATGCCAAACCTATTCTTACTGTTCCCTCAGGCATTTGCTTACAGACACCTTTGGAGATAAGATACTGAAACAGTCTTTGGTCTAACCCAAAATGGCTGCTTTGCTGCTTCCAAAGACAATTTGCTTTCTTAACTGTGATGAAACTCACTAGTAGGAGCTGAAAGAAACATAAACATTAATTCTGTATCAATTGTGCAGTTCAGACTGCTTTATTTACTCAAATGGCAAATACTGGGGGGAAAAAAACCCACACAAAAAAAAGGATTTTTGTGCTGTTGAGATGGCATTTCTGTTGTGCCATTGAGTACCTCCACTGTGCAGGAACATACACAAGCAGATGAACTCCAGTATGAACTGGGGAACTGTGCCCTTGCAGTCTAATAGCCACAGCAGCTCACACATTCCTGTCTCACACAACTAAGCTAGTGTCAGAGAGAAGTAGAGGACAGCCAATACATTCAACTTCAGAGAATGATTTTCCTCAATTCAGCATTTCTTCCATCTATAGACTGTTAGTATTCAGTTATTTTCAATGTCATATCACATAATTCTCTAGCACTAAGAATCAAAGCAGCAAGTTAGCAGGCCAGTTCTGAAATAGACTTCATGGAACTGTGTAAAAACTGAAAAAAGAAATTCAGTTCCTACCCACTCAACCACTGCTCAGACTGAGAGAGTTCACACCAAAGTATTTGAAAACATTGTGTCACCAGTTGCATAAATCCCAGAGGATACAGCCTGTCAAATTAACAGTGCCATTCACACACACCCATAGAAATCCACAGCAATAGATATAAAAGATCATTCCTAACATCTTTGTAACTTTAGAAATGTGTTCATGTCAAACTCCAGCAGTTCCCCTAACACCTTGTTAAAATAAATTAAACTTCTGCTTCATGAGGAAGGTGTTCCACTTAGTCAAAACCAGATGCTATTGAACCAATGAGCAAGAACATGGATGAAGCAGAAGGTAATTTTCTTTTTCTAAACAATTCAGCTACACACCAAGGGAGATTTTGCAGAGAGCACAAAAATGCTGTCAAGAAGACAAGTGATGAGCAAGGACAAACCATCTGTCATTGGCAGTAACTCCAGAACTTCAGAATCTTTGGAAGAGCCTGACAATTTATCACATCTATTTCTATTGTTCATGCTCAAATCTTCAAATGGGATAAATGCAAGAAAATCTAAAGCAAATAAAGCAGTAGTAGTGCCAGCATGCAGCAGCTTTTCAAATGTGCAATAGTAAGAAAATAACATAGCTTCCCAACAAAAAAGGGCATATAATTTAATGGAAAATGACACAGAAAGTTCTCTATATCTTTTTTTTCCTTACAGATATGGGCCCAGAGGTGTGGGTCAAAACTACAAGATCAGAACCCTTGCAAAGTAAACACAGGAAAACTTGTTCTGGATCTTCAAAATTCACCTCCACATACATGTAACAAGTGAGACAACTCTTGTAAACATCTACATACAGATCCATACAGAATTTGGCCATCTCAAGTACCTCCTGTTTCAAACATATGGGAGAGGTTCCAGGCTCTAGTTTCACCTTTGCTACTGTTGGGACTGCTCTACAACAAGCCACCCAGACATCATGGCTCATTTCTCAGAATGTTAAAGTGTCTCCAACTAGAGCTGGCCTTCCTGTTAATTTTCTGTTCCACCAGGAGCTGTGGCAGTGACTGTGAATTCTCTCTCTGCTATACTACCACCAAGCAATCCACATTTTCCATTTGACTTTTCACAAAAGCCAACAGATGGCATTGCATAATCCCTTCTTTTGGCAATGCCTGGTTTTGAAATAATTTAGACAGTGATTCAGAAAGTTAATTTTCCCAAGAGTTGAGCTGGGACACAAACTCTTTGCTAACCTCTTCCAAACATCCTCTGTCTACAATATGTCCCATTTATGTGGTCTTGTAATCTGAACAGTACTCTTCCAGCTGGAAGACTGGTAAATCACTTTCATTCTAAACCACTAGACTTGTTGCCCATGTATTTTCATAGACCAACCTTTTGGAGTCACCACTGCTGTTTTATAGATGAATATATGCTTCCACCTAATTTTCTCTCTCAGGGACATGGCAATTTGCTCTTCACTAAGAAACAATAAAAACCGTATTTCCTGTACACATGTGAGACAGAAAGCCACTCCCCATGCCCCACCTTCCCCCAAATAAAAACACCAAACCAACCCAAAACAACTACTAAACAAACAGAAGAATTAAACAGTCATTTCTTAACCTTCCCTTTAACTGAAAAGATATTTCTGCTTCTCTATAAATCAGAATATAAATCCTGTGCGGTCAGGAAAATGAATATTCCTGGGTATTTCCCCTGGGTTTGAGTATAGATGAGTGGTAGAAAAGTAGGGAGTGAAAGACTTGTCCTAACTTTTCTGAGTGGGAAAGTAGCCTGTGTACCCTTATGTGGTTGTGAGCTTTGCTGGTGATGGTACATGCCTTCGGTAGGGTTTCCCATGCCAGACAGGTCTAAACCAAAAGGTTAGATAGCATATGTCTATGGGTAGGATGTGCTCACTAGCCTTCTGGCAGTCATCCTAGGAGAAGGACAACTCTGATTCCAAACCTGGGCAGATGGAGCTCATTTAGCCCTGTAAGGCCTTCCATCTAAGAGAAGGACACTCTAATTAAACCTACTTCCTAAGGACTTGGCTGTCGGCGTCCAAGCTTGCTAGGCCCTGGCAGC
Source organism: Bucco capensis (assembly GCA_013396975.1). Taxonomy (NCBI): domain Eukaryota; kingdom Metazoa; phylum Chordata; class Aves; order Piciformes; family Bucconidae; genus Bucco; species Bucco capensis. The sequence goes on from VWZO01009804.1 coordinate 292,955, forward strand.
TGAACCTTAGGACTAAAGGGTGGGTCCAGCTCTGCACATGCTGTGTCTTACCTAAAAAATCCATTACGCAGGCTCGAGGGTGCTATCCACGTTGTAAAGCCCTGTAGTGACAGGCAAGGGTTGAAACAGCAGGTGTTAAGACGCACCAGTAGCTGCAGACCCAGCCCTGCATGCAGGTGGTTCAGGGATTCTTTTCCCCTCAAGTTCCTGAATACAAGAATATATTAGGTGAAACTTGATAGAGAAATCCCTAAGTCACTAGTCACCCAGTTACCAAGGATTAAAACCAAGTTTCTACAACACTGGAAGAGGGACGAGGGAATATATACTCTGGTCTCCTCCTAAGGACAGGTGAGATGGCTGACATGGCTTCACCTGCTTGTCTTATGAAAGCACATTTCTTTGAAAAAGAAGGAAGTAGTTGAGGTAGTTGATCAGTTCATCCCCCCCTTTTTTTCCAGTTTTATTTCAAAAGATGATACTTTTTAAACTAAAAGAATTGGGTTATTCCACTAAATAATTAGTTTTATATTGGCTCGGCTTGCCATCCTCATTATATTTGAAGCAACTAAAGCTCCAGGGAAGATTTCATCTCTCTTCCCCTAAGATTTTAAAAGATGGAGGCAGTTCAAGTAGAGAAATGAGCTTCGTGCTAAAGAAAACAAGACAACAGTCAAATGTTCAATAAAAGTAAATAAACTCAGCATGACTACTTCACCAAGTATGACCATAGGCTTCTATTAAGAACACAAAATAAAAACACATTCTGTCTGCTAGAATGGCCATTTAAAGTTTTTCATTTCCTTCATCACTGAGAAAAGCTAATAATGTGTTTATTTTATAGGAATCTAAAACAATGCATCCTCCTCTGAGGTCAGCCTGTATGACTGTAGGTTTAAAATAAGTAATTCAAACATCTTTCATTCTAAGGATTATTTTAGTTTTACAGTCAGTTTTGCTATTTCCAGATTTGTGTTTTGATTTATATTCTGATTATCCTCAAGAAAAGTATTTGTAATATCCACTCTGAACAAAATAACCCAAAACCAACAAAACCACCACAAATCTGTGTTGAAACTACTTGACTGTAACTCAGAACTGTGAGCAAATTATGCTGCCTGCATTGGCATACAGTTCCTAGAAAGCAGAAGAATAGTATTCTCAATGAACAATAATGAACCTCCCACTTAGAAACTGCTTATTTTGAAGAAACAAAGTGATTCAAACCCTCATGTAAATTCAGAAATTCAGATTCATTGCTGTTGTACAATTACCTGTACCTTCCTTTCTTGTTAAGAATTTCTCACAATCCCTTTTATACATAACTCAGTTTTTGTGATAGTACTAAATTGATGCCTGAAGATCTCTTGTTCTTTACCAGCTGGAGTACTGTGTTCAGTTCTGGGCTCCTCAGTACAAAAGAGAAATGGAGATCCCAAAGCAAGCCCAATGGAGAGCTACAAAGTTGATTAGTGAACTGAGGCATCTCCCTTCTGAGGAAAGGCTGAGGGAGCTCAGCTTGTTTAGCCTGGAGAAGAAGAGGCTGAGAGGGGACCTTATGAATAGATAGAAGTATCTGAAGGGAGGATGTCCCTTCTATGGTGTCCAGCAATAGGACATGAGGCAATAGGCACAAACTAGAACATAAGTTGTTCTACCTAAACATGAGGAAGAAATGTGAGGGTGACTGAGCACTGGAACAGGCTGCCCAGCGAGGTTGTGCAGTCTCCTGCCCTGGAGATACTAAAAAACTGTATCTGGACATAGTCCTGAGTAATGTGGTCTAGGGGAGCTTGGGGAGGTTGGACTAGACTCCTGGTGGTCCCTTCCAACCTTAATCATCCTGTGATTGTTACTTTTACTTTTTTCCCCCCAAAGCTGAATTCCTTTGGAAGTCTGAAATCTAAGCAGAAAACGAGTATTTGGGCTGAACACAGGCTTTGAATCAAACTGGTTGTCATCACCTTTGAAGGTGAAGAATCAAACACAAGAAGCCTAAACCTATGCTAAAGTCTCACAATTTCTTCCTCTGTATGGTTTAAGAACAGGAGTCAGAGATTTCTCCTGTGTTGTTTGTTTTAAACACCTCACCATCTCCCACACTTGAAGACATTAATGAACTAACCTTTGAGTGAACTTGCTCTAGATTGAAGGCTGTTGACAAGTCCTCCAACAGAGGGAAAATAGTTTCCTTGCATTTTGACATTCTTGTAACAGACTTCACTAAAGTCAGAATTTCTCTGTAACAGGGAAAGTTAGGGACTAACTAGGGTTTTTTTCATACATTTAAATTTATTGTATCTGTATACGTAAGTTATTTTTCTAAGCAGAATAAAAAGTTCAGTTCCTGCTTTTAACCCTCTGCAGACTTCACAGATAGCAGCAGGTTTATTGTCAAGCCTTACTTATATGAAGAATCCTTTCAACCTTTTAACATAGTAAGAGAAGCTCAGACAAACAGCCATTAACTCTTGGCTTTAACTTGTAGAGGAAAACTAATGTCAATTGGACAATGGATCATTCTTAGTGTATGCTTTAGGTAATTAGGCTGCTAGTGAAGAGAGCTTTGAAGGCTACAGGAAAAAAATACAGATGATGAAATGGCATCTGTCATAATTTCAACATACACTTCTTTGGTGGCTCATGTAAAAATATGCAAATTCATATTTACTACCTCTTTAAAACTATTGCCAATATGGAAAGATATATGCAATGTTTGTAACGGAGAATCATGATTAACTGAATACAGTTATCACTTTAGTAAGGCAGTGAACAGTAAAGATTGAAGAAAAATAAACAGGCAGTAGATTCCTTCCGAGTGTGCATTAGTATGGGTTGACTTCCCTCAGCAAAAGGACACTGATTCAGATAAAACTTGGAAAGGAATCATGTATGGATAGTGTTTTAAATAACCTTGCCCTTTTCATCCACTCTTTATAAGCAAGCAAAAAACCCCACACCAACAAAACCAAGACAAGCAAAGAAACAAACAAAAACCCAAACCCCAACAACAACAACAAAACCCCACCAAAATACAAAGACAAAATACCAGTTTTCTTAATACAAGCCAATTTCCATAAAAAAACTTCTGGCCCATACCAGGTACAAGTAACCCAAATGAACAAAAATAAAACCAACCAAATAAATAAATAAATTTTAAATAGTTGATTTGGCTGATTTTTATCTGATAGTAGGTGTGGGTGCTGTTGTTTTTAAAAGTTAATTCTAAGAACTATTAAACATAGATCTTCAAACTGAAAATACAAAGCTTTGTTCACCTTCTCTTTCCAAGAGTATCAAGGAAATATTTTAGGCCAGACCCTCAGAAATGCTCAGCATCCCTAACTTAGCCAAAGTTTCCTCAGCAGGAGCTACAGGATGCTGAGTACATTTGAAAAACTTGTCCATTTCATTCATATTTATAAATTTGAGTGTCTTGAAAAACCAGTCCTGATTATGCTGGCAGCATGTTGTGCATTTTATTTGTGACATGGAAACATGGTTTCAGCTCCTTTTGCATCCTTTAGCAAACTCAAGATCTGGCCTGACTGTCAGGCAGGGAAAATGCTAATCATCATACACTACAGAATGCAACAGTGCTGCTCTTTTTGCTTCTTCACTGTCCACCTTAAAAGCATTTGTTGCCAAGCATCAGATTGACATTACTGAAATAGAAAGTATTTCATTTTCCTATGACAGGCATTATTAACGAAGGTCACCATTCAAGTGACAAAATATCACTGAAACCATCAGCTCTTTTTGCTCTTCATCTTTGTGGTGGTGCCTCTCCTGTCATTTTGCATATCTCTACAGAGAACAACAGCAGCAGAAGTTCAAGGGAGATAACCTGCATTTCTGACTTGCACATAAACTTAGCATTCAGCTCCTCTGCAAGCACACAGGCTGAAAGCATTTCCTTATGGTAATAGGAGTTCAAGACTCCAAAGCAGTTTAATAGAGTTCTAACTCGCTGCAGGCGTGGAGCCCTCTATAAAAAAAATCCTCTCAAAAGCACATGTACCAAGACAAAACTTACTCTGAACATAGAGAGAATATTCTGACCACCAAACTACAATATCAAACATGAAGCCCATCAGCCATTTTGGCTTCTGTGCTTCACAACAAATCAATACAACAGTCTTACTATATGTCCAAAGGCATGCCAAGCCCAGAAGATCTACACAAGTCTTAGAGAGGGCATGGATCAAAACAATAGCCTTTTTCATAATGATTCTAAATTTTCCTAAGGAAGAATCTACACATTTTGGAAAATTCTGCTATTGCCCTACTTTCAGCCAGTCAAATACATGAACCTAAGCCATAATTTCAAGGTTTTTTTAATATAACAAATATTTATGATAAGGAATGTCTGTCTTAACATCAACTCCACAACACCTTTCAGATTTAGCTTCTCCCCAAAAAACTCTGCTGGCCAGAAATCTGTTTGCATACCTTAGATATGAAATCTTCTATTATATCATTGAAAGTTACTAACAAAATAAGGTTCAAGGTGAACACAAAATACTCTGTGTATTATCATGTTCCTGTAACTGACAACGGTTAAGCTAACAGAAGTAAAAATTGATAAAGGTTAACTTATAGTCCAGCTTTAGAAAGAAAGTAAAATATGTACATTGTTTTCTTCATCATTTGATACTTGTTTAAAATCTGGGTCCAAATTGTCAAGCAGCACCTATTTCTCTAAAGGACAGGCACTGGGGATACAAACATGTCAGAACTGCAGGCTCAGGCATGCCTGAAATACAGCTGTGGCTGGGACATCAGCTCAGCTCTAACACGAGACAGATCCTAACCGTTTGGAAAGAGCTTTATCAGAGACACAACAGTACAACTGTCCAATGTGTGTTCATTGAGAGAAGGTGATGAAACTTTCTAGCCATCAAATATGGGTAGATTGGACATTAGGAAGAAGTTCCTCACCACAAGGGTGGTGGAACACTGGAACAGGTTGCCCAGGGAGGTGGTTGGGGTCCCATCCCTGGAGGCATTCAAGGTGAGGCTTGCCAGGGCTCTGGGCAACCTGATGTAGTTGGGGATGTCCCTGGCCACTGCAGGGGGGTTGGACTAGATGACCTCCAGAGGTCCCTTCCAACCCTAACCATTCTATGATTCTATATGCTAAAACCACTTCTGTTTTAAGGTATTAAAACCAAAATGCAGAGGTATTATAGGAGAGACAAATGTTGCAATCGTAAGAAAAAAAAGAAAACTATCAGCATTTAACATACACTGTAATTTTGCTATTCCATACAGTTCCTTAATAATTTATAGGGATTAAGTTGCTAAGAATTGTTTCTTGAATTTCCATTGTAGAACAGTTGCCCCTTTCTTTTGGCTTACTGAATGAACAGGCTTAAATGAGATCCTTGCTATCATCTTTTAAAAACAAATTGGAAAGCTTTGATGGAGAAAAGTGAAAGGAGTGGGAGAACTTTAAGAGGATATAAGCATTCCAGAAAAGGAAAAACGGCACGCACTTTATTAAAAATACAATTAGTTCTGCATTTTAAGTTTGTGAAAGCAATGATAGCTTTAGCAAAATGAGCTATATAGGAAAACGAAGACCTTTTTAACTCTTGCAGAAAAAAGTATTGAAGACTACACTAGTTTAAGCCCAGATTACAACTGTATCTTTTCATGGAAAAAAAGCTAAAAACATTATTTGTAATTGCCTTTTTTTTTTTAGTTTAGATCAATAAACATCAGTAACTTGACTCATACTTATGGTAACAGTCTCTCTAAAGTCAATATAACTATTCAGTTGATAGAATTACTCATGTGAGGAAAATAATTCATATGTATAAGAGATTACTGGCACAAGTACAATGATGTAAATTATGAAAGCTACATTACAGAAAGTCATAATTTTTCTAGAATCACAATTCTTTTTCCCACAGGTACTGTCAAATATCTTTTTACCTTTAAGCACTGCATTTTCGTGGCATTCTTTCAATCATCCTTTTTTGACTAACCTGAACCAGAACAGTGATATATCTCTCCTGTTCCAACTATTAATATTATGGGCACATGGTCTTTGCCTTTGGACAGTGATAGAAGCAAACTGACAGAACCAATAGTCAGACAAACCTTGAAGTGATACATGAGCTTTACACAAGAATGATCAACAAGATAGAGCACTATTCTCTCCAGACTGATTGATAGGAAAAACAAGTTGGCTGTAAGGATATGTTTTCAGCTGGAAGCAAGTACATCAAAAGTCCTCTGTGGGCCTCCAAGTATACAGAGTGCAAAGTCAAGCCAGTCAGAAGAATAAAAATAAAGGAAGAAAGGCAGAAAGAAAAAAATAAAAAAAGAACACAAACCCACAATGATCTAGAAGGTCATCATTTGGTCTGTTATGCAGGAAATAGGCAAAATACACATCTGTCATGAAAAAACAATTTACAAGTTTGTTGTTCACCTAAGGAAATTTCTGAACTTGTGAGTGTAATTATGACCCATCTCAAATCCAATTAAATCCCAATTTACCTAAGGCAAACAGGCTGGCACAGCCTATTAGAGCTGTGTCAATTCTCAAGTGACTTCCTGAGCTATTTCCCAAAGTTAAGTCAGGGATAGGAAGAGGGAACACCCCTCACATGTGTCCCCATCCCTTCACTATCCAGGAACCTCACCTGTGAGCCAGAAGGGACTGTGATCACTGCATAGTGCTATGCAATTAAACCTAACTGCTGAGACACTGCTAACTAACTACAATTGAAGGCATTTCTAAAGCTGCTTTTAGGGGCACACCATATTTCCCTCTATGTGCTTCATATATGGCAATACCATATATGATGTCCTCTGATGATGGGCACATGCCTGCCCAGAGCTCAGCCTGGAGTCACCTCACCTTCTCATCTGCCAATGCCACATTTGATCACCGTCACTGAAGCCCCATCAGGATGAGAAGATAGATTTCTGAGGCAGAGGGAAACTGCATCAGGAGAGCCTTTGTTGGGTATATTATTGCTTTTTCTGGCTGTTCCCCTCTTCTGCCTTTTCAGCCTTTTTGGCTGAGCAAGAGGCCTTCTCCTTGGCTGTCACAGTAAGAGTAGCCAGAGAAGCTGTAACACATTTACTTCCACTTCTTGCCACTTGGATAGGCAGTGCCTTCATACTGCATCTTTTTATGGTACTTTTTCTTATTTGTCTAGAGGATTAAAGTGAATTATTAAAAAGATAAAAGAGAGAAAAGATTAAAAGTAAAATCTTTTCTGCAATCAACCTGAAACTTGGAGAAGGGAAATTGAGAGACTTTCTATAGACATCTACTAAAGTCCACGAGAGAGAGAAGCGGATTGAAGCTCAGTAAGAGAGACAAAAGCTCTAAGGAATCATGAGAAATTAAAGTTTAAATCATTTTCTGCACTGGCATCCTGGAAACATATTAAAAAACTTAATTACTGCAATAACTGATGCTTGCAGCACAGGTTGCAAAATATTCAACTATCTGAAAACATAGCATTGTGCCAGCTGAACAAAACAAGCTTTTTTCTCTTGTCCCACAATACAAAATTCATTAATACATATATGCACACACCAAATATTTATTCCTATTTCTTTCATCTACCATGCCTTGTCCTATATGCTGCCAGCTTTTCCTAAGAGATCAGAAATGTTTCTTTGTACATATGAAAATGTCGTTTACATAAGTTATAACTCCATCCCCTAAATTTATTTTTCAGACCAGGTGTTTTCCTCATAAACATCAAAGAAAATATCTTATACTGAGAAAGATTCAAACTTTGATCCATGACCATTTGCACACCATAACATGTCTCCAAAATGGAAAAGAGGCCATCAAAATTGCTTGTAGTGTATATGTTTCACTCTCCCCTGAGCAAAAGAACATAAAAGCAGAGTAGTATCATATTTCTGTCAAAATATGAATCTTCCTGAATATGCATTTCAATAGACAAAAGATGACTTTTGGTTTTTATTTATGGCAATAAAAGGTATTTTTATCACTGTTGTTCTGTGCTTGTAGAATGTCTAGCAATGGCGCCCAGGCACATGACTGAGCAATAACTGAAACAAATGAGATACTTTCTGTAGCAAGGAGTTATTACTGTTCTTATGATTATACTTTGACATTTTAGAAAGGCATAATATTTTTGCCTTTACTTTGAGAATAAATGCAATGAAACACTTGGAATTAAATATGCAGTACTGTATCTCCCAATCCCAAAATCAAATTTGATCTGAGAGTAGCTAGGATTAGAGGTGCCATGACAAGAATTGTCAAGAAGTGCTTTGGTTCATTATGAGGAGGAATATATGGAAATGAATGAAAAGTCATACTTCTTCACCTAATGCAACTAGAATAAGGATTGACATCTTGGAATATTTCATATTGTGAGCATCAAACTTCTTTTTGAAAGCAACAGTCTTCTCATTACATTCCAGGACCCACTCACCAAGGCTCCCCACAGCCACTCACAGTTGTGTTTCACTTGTTTAAAGGGCATTTAAAGTACAGATGTACTTAGCATCTCTCTAGTTACGGACTGCCTGCTTTGGAGGTCTCTGAGGCTTTGTTCAGTCTGTGGACGTATGGTTCTTGAAACCCCGTGGTGGTTTGTTTGGTTTTTTCTTTGCAAGCCCATACATATTCAGGGAGATGAAGGCACTGAAAACATTTTGCTAGGTTAAAGCCTGTAAGTTAAAGTCTCTACAAGTTAAAATACTGGAACAATTTTTGTTAGTTTGTTTGCCCTGCTCTTCCCTCTGGTCCTAGGGGCAAGTGGAAAACACAGGAAGGTGTCACACCATGCACTCAACACCCTGAATGAGCCCCTATTGCACAGGCAACAATCTCCCATCCGTTATGCCTGAGACAGGACAGTGCTTTGCAGAAGTTCAGGCATGGTGAACACACACTAGACCTCCTGCATATTAGCTACGGGTGTTCTTTCGCACTGAGGCATGGAGCCTGGGCTTTACACCACCTACAACTGTCACAATTTATTACTGAGACACTCAGAAAGGCTCTAAAGCAGGGATGCTAGTTCCCCTCTGCTCACTTCAGAGTATATCACATTATCCTCTTATTGATCAGAGCACATAAAAATGGAAAAGAGGGGAGAGGATGTATGGCTGTACCTTCCTTTCCAGGGATAGAAAATATCGAAAGGAACAACTGTGAAACATGCTACAACAGTTACATGAAACAGGGAATGGCTTTTATTCATTTTTAGCCCAAATTTGTCCTCAATGCAATTCTGGTCCTAGAATCAGTTGGAAAAGAACATTAATACAAATAAATTATAAAAATGGTGAGGTAAAAAAAAGACTGAATTTTCTGAAACCAGTCTTTTGCTTTGAAAAGCAGGAAAGAAGTTACTGACTACCAGCTACATGAGCAAAGCAGCAGCATTCCCAGCTATATTCTGTTTCACACTAGCAAAGGTAATACCCAGTTTCCCAGCACTGTAGCAGGTGAGTGAGTGGGTGCAAGTGAGCACTTAAACAGCCTTCAAACCCTGAGAGTGCTGACTAAACACTGCCTGAGGTCTGACTACCTTAGAGCATGTATTGGTGCTGTTATGAATGAACCCACAAAAGTACTGAATCAGACAATAAAGTGATCAGTACTGAAGCAATAGTAACAGTTTTTCCCTATATTTTAGTTTGGAAAGCTTCCTTTATAATTTCAAGGACATTAATTAACTAGAAATCTAGCATCTCTGCTGTTTAAGCACAGAGGAAACCTGAAGGAAGCCACAAGAAAAAAAGGACAGGGATGAAAATGATCAGAGAGTCATCACACTGCTTCTGGACTAAACATACACAGTGATAAACCCCTGACAGCTGTTCTATATAAGCACTATTGAAATATTATGACTTAGTGGGTATAGTAAGTGTCCGCCAGGACTAAGGACAGTGGGAACTAAAACGAATTAGTTTCTTGAAGTGTCTCTAGCTCTGTAATTAAGGCAACTAAAGCACAGAACAAATACTGGCAAAGAACAGTAAGCCTCTATCAAGCTTATTTAAAATATATATATAAATAAATATCAGTCCCAGGCACGCACATCCCCCTGCGGCCATGTCTCATTTTATTATATTTGTGCTTTTTCATGGTTCATCCGGTTTCATATCTAAGGCACCAAATTCCGGCAGTTCAATGCATTGAGACAGATGGTGGTACAATCCATCCCCCAACATCTCCCCACACATGAAAAGTTACTATTATATTTAAAGCAGATCACTTGTAAGTGCTACAGTGAAAAGGCAGCATTCCTACAGTCACCACAGTTAGCCTAAAGTTAAGTCCCTAGAGAGAATCCGATATTCTCTGTGAAGAATTTCTTGATGAGATTGGAAGCTGGAAGTGAACTTCTGAGTTCAACAGGCAAATGTTTTAGCTCATGGATTGCAGGAAGCTGCACATCAGAACCCAGAGCAGTATCAACATAGATCTTACAAAAGAAAGAGTACACCTTCTGAGGACATTAATAACTGATGTAACGTGGCAATGCTTGGGAGTCACAGGGAGAACAGGGATTTGGGCACAAGCTGGTTTAGACCTGTTGATTTACTTGTAGTTATTCAATCCTTTCTATTCAATCAGTTACTGTGCTAAACAAAGTCCTTGGGGTGAAGCATTTACAGTTAATTATAGAAATGGTATAATCTGTCTTGCTTTCAAATTAGCAATTTATCATAGCAACAAATTAATTCCCTTTTTTTTTTTTTTTAACAGCATATTAGCACATAAACCATAGCAGTTAGCCTCATTTTACTCCCATTATTAAGACAGTTTTCCCTTTTAATTTAGAGAAAGCATGAAATTTTACCACTGGATCTATAAGCCAGCTATGAATAACTCACTGAAAGTTTCCCTTTCAAACAAAAAATGAGTTACAAACACAAGTTTAACCAAGACTAAGCCACTGTACATAGTCCTGGAGATGAAAACACCAACTTTTTGGATAATAGAGAGGAATTTTTATTTACTTCTTGCTTAGTTGCTACTTTCACACAACACTAGTGATTCCAATAAACGGACAATTAACAGTTCTAATAAAATGTTTAATTATGATTCTTTTCACAAATTCATTGCCTTCAAAATCTGTAATGCTCAATATTCATTAAATAAAAAAGTAATTACAGCAAGTAAGATACTTTAATGTAACCAATTGGCAGCCTGATTCAATCAAGGAGTGAATGGAACTAAATTAAAATTATTCCACAAAGTTTTGAAGAGTAGTTTCTGAAACATAGTTGATTTTCAGTTCCCAGAATTTGACTGAAGTTAAGTTTTAAAATACACCCTGAGAAAATACAATTATTCTTGCAGTATTTGTGATTTTGTGAGAATCTAGGAATACTACAACAGTAATTGAAAACTGAGTCTTAGGTGTTTTCCAGAGTGAAGACTCTTTAGTTAGCTGGACTTGCTACCTGATGCTTATTTTCACCAAACTCAGATTCGCTGTGTTTTACCTGTTTGTATTACAACATACTGTAAAACATTCTGAGGAACTGGAGAAACAAAAGCTTTATTTCTAGGTTTTTTCTCTCACCATGGTAATTGCTTCTCAGAGTACTCCTGCAGGGGAACTGACAGGAGCATACTGCTGAACACACAACAGCTTCCATGCAAGGCTCTGAGCACTTGTGAGGACCAGTGGTCACCACTCCAAAAGTCAGGCCACATAAGCACCTAAGTTATTCCAACTAAATACAAACATATTAGTGCTAATTATGTTTGCTAATATAAGTATGTGAATATGTCAGAAACAGATTCTTTCACTCACATGCAGTATGCACATGTCCTGCAAAACTATGTTTGATATAGTGTTTTGATACACAAACTATTATGGTTTTAAGTAATATTGAGAAACTGAGTTTTCTGCAGGATAAATTATAACTATTTTATCTTGGTTTTATAGCTGTATGCTTCTAAAGAAAACCTTTCAGCTACAGGGGAAAAGGTAGCACAGCATATATGTATCTGTAGATACATTTTATGCTAAATAATCTGTTTTCTGTAACATATTTGCAGCAGAAATGAAGAAAAGTCAGACAAAAAAGTAATTGATTTAAAAGCTACCTGAATGAACTACAACAAGCAATAATCTCATACAGAAATAACAGTATGCCATCCATATACCCTATCCAGAAGCATCTGAGGCCCTGAGCCAAAATGACTTGTACCTAGAGTCCCATACATAGTGTATAGCCCCACTGAATTCTCGTGGCAGTTGGTTAATCCACATATTAAAATATATTATCTGGGGAGTTTACTTTAACCTTTCGGACAATTTAAATGAGAAGATGACAAAAGCAGACACCCCTCTTGGTCCAAAGCCTGAAACAAAACCTATTAATTACATATAATGACTTTTTCCTTGGCCCACTTGCCTTTTTCTAATCACAAGGCTAGCAGTTGCTAAGCCTCTCTATTGGCCCCAACCAACACGCTGCACTTTCATGTCAAATCATATATATCCAAAATGAATGTTCCATAACACCTAAGGAAATGATTCTCCACAGCTTGAATCCATGGTAGAGATTCTGAGATCTTCACACATAAGATTTCAAAGGGCATCTTAAATAAAATTACCTCTAAAATGAGAAATGAACTAGTATGAAATACACAGAGCGTTCCACAGCTGCATGCAAGAATATGTGCACTCGCCTTTGCATGCATACAGAACACCTAAAACTTCCAATAACAGAGAAAACAGAAAACACAATTTTGAGGGTGTAATAGCCATGATGTGTATGGTCAGTACACCCTCAAAATGACCAAGTCCCCCACCCTCTCAGCTAATCTAAGCAAAATCCAATATAAAACTAGGAAAGAGCAAAGGAAACAATGATTGATAAGAAAGCAGGATACAGGACATCAGTCACACTGACCTACTAAGAGGGAGGAGGATGAGCTTCCCCTTATATTATCTACTCATGTAATAATTCCCAGAGGTTTGCTATTAAAAAGAATGCTGTTAAATAATCCACAGTGACACAAGAAAATACAGATTTCTGTATTTATGGTGATGCTTATTAACTGCTGGATGCCTTTAGGTGCTCCAGTGATGCTCTCCCCCCACTTCAGAGCTGATGTTGCTAGAAAGACTGGGAAGCAGAGGAAGCTCTACAAGGGACATGAGCATGAGCATAATTGTGTGTCACCTCAAAGCTCCCTCTTGTACCTTCCAACCTTTGCTCTTTTCTTTCCCATTTTCTATTAGTCTCCCTTGCTGTGCTTTTCCTGAACTCCAACTCAGCATAAAATCCCATTACTAAAATGTCAAGGCAATAACCATACCTTTATCTCTCTTCTTCCTTCTTTTTTCCCTAGCAAAATATATACACACTGAAGGTATTATCATGGTTTTATTATTTTAGGTAAGTAATAGTTCCAGTTCAGGCTAGGAATCAACTATGCTCCATATTCTGTAATGCATTCTGGAAAGCTCACAGTCCTTATTAAAGTACAATGCAGATTACCAATTATATGTAAAGCATATAGTTGGTATTGAGTAGAGACATATGGAAATAACAATATGGCAACTATGAGGTTACTCAAGAATCCTACATAAATATTTATATAAATAAGAGCAAGTACAACTGAAATGATTAAGGATCTGTAAGTTTATTTGCTAGAATAGACAGTTATGAAATCTGATGTCTTGTGCTTTGCACAACAGAGCCTGTAAGAAGTCCTTTTTCTCTGTGGAAGAAAGGACAGTTCTGGTGCTCAGCAGAAGGTTCTCAATCACTCCAACACACTAACCTGCTGACCGCAATTCATCCAACCTCCAAACACAGCCCAAATCAATTATGAAAAGGGAAGGAAGACATCTGGCTTCTCTGTTTAGCAAGGATACTTGCTCATGAACCCATCTTGTTCACCTGTAAGAAAGGATCCTCCTAAAGCACTGCCTCTCCTGTCCTGCTTTGTGTGGTGAAGAGGAGAAGAGCAGATGTAGGTTTAAATGATCACAGAACTCTTCATCCATGCAATTTCTAAGCAATCATTCTATGTTGTGGTTGATTTTTTGGATCTTCTCCTTACAAACCATGTGCTTGTTGGTTAGCAGGCAGAGACTACATGGGTCAAGAGTAAATGGAAGAGCAGACAAAGCCAGTATATATAGCGAGATTTATATTATACACATATATACACAGAGTGCCACCAACTTCTACTGTATCATGAATACACAGCACCATTAAAAGTGCAGTATATCAAAAGCAGGAACCCAGCAACAGGTATGTCTGTCCATCTGGAATAAGTGAGACCTTCAAGTATTTCTTTATACCACTACTTTCAGAGTTGAAACAAGAGACAGAATACAGCCAGTTTTCTTGATCATTAGGCAACTGGCCAGACACTTCAGATATGGATTTCTTCTCTTTTTCTCAAGTCATGGAAATGTCCCCGAATCCCCCCCCAAAGAGGTTGCATCACTCAGTGTAAGGAATCTGTGTACAATTCTACTTGAAAAGACATAGTCCATTGTCAGCGAAGCATCTCTGCTGCCTCAGGTGAACAATGACAAAACACCCAAAGCAGCAGAAAACAGGGATAAACTGTTAATGAGGGGCCATGATAATATTTTACTGGCTTGCTTTACAAATTGCAGACAGAGAGCAAGACCCTTCACCCTTTGAAAATGATTGCATAAGCACTACCTGGCAGCACAGGGCAAAGAGTCAGAGTACCAGATATGTCATTCCTTATTAAAAAGAAATATGTAAATAAATGAATAAATCTGGATTAAACCCATAAAATTAAAAATTAAAACCAAGACAAATTTTTTCTGCTAAAAAAATCCCTGCACATTTGTTCCAAAATACTTCTTTCCATTTTCTATTATAGTCTTTAGAGATCATCTATATCTTGGAGCCTCATTCTCCCAGCTAGCATGCTTCTAATAAGATTGCTGAAGAAATCCATATTAAAACTAATATTTTTTAGGATACTGGAAAAAAAAAAACAAAAACGGAACTGTAAGCTGGGGACAAAATCAAGCCATGCAACTCCAAGGGACCAGCAAAATCTGTGCTTCTATTGTGTGTTTATGAAAATTCACCTCAGTTCCTGTTCTCTCCCACCTCTTTCTTAGAACACACTTTGAATTACGAATGCCAGCAAGCAACACAATGACTATCCTGAGAAATAAGGAGGAATCCTCTATAGCAACAGTGATTTCTTTCACTTCCCTGGTTCATTAATTAGCAAATATTTTACTCGGAATGTCCACAGACTATGTCCAGGAGAGTGTCTAAGAGGAGAGAGTTTAATCTAAGCAGTGGCAGAGCTGCTGTAACACCAGATAATGAGGTGCTGTGAAGCCTATATGTGAACAATTCCAACTGTCTGCAGTTTGAATTTACAATGATTTGTAGGAACAGACCTCCTATTATTAGAAGTCATAAGCTATTAGCATTTTGAAGAAAGTAAGAGCAAACAAAAGCTTCTCCTGTTTCATCATGTGTTCACTAATTCATAGGTACTGCAGTAAAAGTAAGCCTGGAAAAACGTCTCTAAAATGCTTAGAAAGCTAAATGGAAAAAAAACCAACACTGGATTTCAGAAAGATAAGTATCAGCCTTTATAAAGCTCCATATGAGTATCAGAAGATACTTCAGTTTAACAGCTGAAGTATTGGCTAGTAAAGCTATAAATTATATAGAGGAAGACTGTTATTTAGAAAAGCAGCATGGAAGTAATTATAAGAATAATTTGAAACTGACATCAAATGTTCACATGAGATGAGGTGAACATCATGTACTCTTACACTGATGAAGTTGTCTCATCTACAGGCATTAGTCTCTCACATGTTCTAAGACTCAAATTATGTCTCCATAGCCAAAGTCCTAAAATGACCCCAAATTAAGTTCCTTACCACCATGATCATGCCAACAAAAAAAACACCAGGAAAAAAAAACCCCAAAAGCAAAACTCTGCTCTCCTCATCTTGATCATAATACAGATTTTAGAAAGGGACAGTAAGAAATAAAACATGTATGATCAGGATGGCAGCCTGAGGATGATAATATCAGAGTGCTCATTTTCTAGAAGTAATAATAATTTGCATCACTATTTAAGGGAGTGCCCACTTTTCTAATTAGATTGAAAATATCTTGTATACAATTATTTCAAATGGTTTCATACAGCAACTCATTCTGTAGTCTAGGTACTTTTCATTACTCTAACTTCACTGGTCTAATATTTCAAAATGATTCACTCCTACTCTCTCATGAGGTGTTTATTACATATATTTTAATTTCTGCTGCTATTTTCTTGTAAAGTATTGCCAATTTCTAGGCAATAATTTTAGTAATTGCATAGCTGGGATGCCACAAGTAAAGCCAGGAGATCTTGGAGGAAGACACATTTGTTTTGGCATTTCTCTACTGAGAATATGACAACCAAGTACTTTTCAAATGATATTCAGAAGCACTTTGCTTACCAGATAGCTGTTTGCATCACCTGACTTGCCCCTTTCTGAAATAAGGAAACCTCAAGAAAACCTGTTATCTAAATCCTAAGACCCTTAGATTTATGCCATAATAATATAATAATTCCCAGCTTTCTGGTCGTTAAAAAAAATTATATGAATCTGATATTCTGATCTGAGTAAAAATCCATTATGCCCAAGTCTATGCAAAAAATTATTTCTCCCCTTGACATGTAGAACAACTCTGCAGATAAAAATCTTTTTTAAATGCCTAAGGACAGGATTAATTCAAAGAACAACAGAATTCTCAACTTTTTGAATGGCCATTTGCATCTACATTGCTATCTTTTCATCTTAGTCTCCCAAATTATCTGAGTGGAATAGGGAAAAAGTAAGAGGTAGTGTCAGTGACCTCAGGGCATCCAAATGCTAATTCAATTCTTCTCTCTCCACTGCCTAGCTCTGCCAATAACACACCAAGCTTACATTGTAAATCACAATAAAGTCAAACTGAAAACTTTTCCCACAGGCATAACATGTTGCTTCTGTTTTGAGGTTATGGGTTTGGGGATTTTTTGTGTGCGTGTTTGTTTGAAAATTGTTTTGGTTTGGTTTGGGGTTTTGTATTTCTTTTTGTTTTGATTTGATTTGTTTGTTTCAGATTTATTTCAGTATAAATACAATGTTTTCTGTAATTTCAATACATAGTTGACTGGTATTCCTCAGAGAGCAAGGCAGTTACATGTGTGACTTCTCCTAAATTTATCTGCTATATTTGTGATGTTAAGAATAGCGACATATATACCAATATTCCATGCAAAGCTATTCCTTTATTTGGCAATATTTTGACTTTTTAATAGTATAGAACCTATATATTGTAGTATCTATTTTTAGAATACTTACTATAGAATGATCTCTGGGGCAAAATGTAATCTATATTATAAAATATAGGAGTGTTGTTATTAAAAACATGTATTATCAGTAATATCTCTGTCACTTTCAGCTTGTTTCTTATGTGATTACTGGTAAGGGGATTAATTTCTTGCTCTGGATTTTCACATCTCTCTTTTTTCTTTTTCTCCAAGGTACCATTAATGAAATCTTATTCCATGACACTCACTGCCAGTTTACAAGATTTGCTTGGGTTATTTAATATTCATATAATATTGATATTGGTCAAAATCTAGATTGTATGTAGAAATAATGTGAATAACTACTCAGCATTTTATTTTTGCAGAACTACACTTGCTAGAGGAACCAAACCCAGTTAATAACTGCTCAAATTGCTACGAAAAATATTTTGTATTACCTAACAGAACAGCCAGATTAGACAATCCACTGAGGTAGCGGATGGAAAATGGGAGATGAAGAAAGGAGAGGAGCAGAGGACTCATTCTGAAGGGACTGTTTCAGTTCATATCCCTCTGTTCCTTGAGCACAGCCAAGATAAAAGAAGAAATGGGGACCTCTGCACTGCTGCTTTCTTCTCTACCTGTAATAGGCACAGGTGCAATAGCATGACCTTTCCTTTGACAGTAAAAAAGACAGGAGGAAATTCTAATACCTTACGCACTTGCTGATATCAGTAAGAAACAAGTGCTGGTTTAATTTCTAGTCCAACCTCCCCTCATCCTCAAAAACCAATCCACAACACAACAAACAAATCACAAGGAAAACTTTTTAAGAGTGATTATAACTTGCTAAGAGTGCCTTAGCACATTGTTCAGGCAAGGACAGCAGGGGCTCTTCTACCCATCACATGTTCATACTTGTAGCTCTTCTCCCACTCTGTCTGAGCAAGTCATGACCATTTCTTGTAGCTCGCTGTGCTAGCTGAAAAAAGGTTAAAAGGTAAGGAAGACCCAGAAGACCTTCCCCTTCTTGCTTAGCTCTTCTCTTCACTGTAAGGAGCCATTTTTCTGATAAAGGCACAGCAGGGCTTCCCTTCACCTGGACCTTCCTTCTATAGCAGCCCAGCATAGATAGAAAAACATTTAAACTGCTAGCACTGTCTCTACCAGGCACTCAGGTCTGAACTCCAAACACAAACTTCCTCTAAAACACTAAGCCTCTTCCAAAAAGGCAGCTATCAATCTTCTACTTCCTACTGTTTCTGAGAGGACCTTTCAATTGCTTACAGGAGCACGCGCTCTGTGTTCTTGCTGTACCAAACCAGAAACAGAAACACAACAGAAATGCCAGAACAGAGTCTATGAATCTCATCTTTTCTCCACTTTTTTGCTTGTGCTATAGTGAATAAGTCATGCTACTCAAAATGAAAGGAAGAGAAAGAAATGGAAGGGACCTTTCAGTGAAAGTGCTGGACTTCATTCTTCATTCTATAGCCACTGAAAACACATTAGAGATCTAGCAAAACACCTTCATTTTCTCCAGCATTCTAGCTTGAATCACCAAGTAAGTATTTCAAGTGCTTTTTACACTTTAGAAAATTACAGTTTTCAGACACTAGGCTAATGAGAAATTGCTCTGGGAGTTTGTTAAGGTGTTAGTAAAGTTCCTGAATTACAATGTTGACTTAAGCTTGTTAAAGAGCTATTCAGTAACTTTCCAAATAACAAATGATTGTGCTAAGTCTTCTAGCTAGAAGCAACATTTACTGGTTTATCTGGATTACACACACACAGTTCTGACTATGAAGTTTAAACAGGCTTTGTTTTCCCCCGACTTTCCAAATTCTGTTTAGGACTCTAAAGTGATAAAAATGATGTTTCACTAAATTGCCTCATTTCAAGTACAAATCTTGAAAACTGCGTGAGACACAGGTCTCAAGAGAAGTTATCACAAGACAAATTATATTTCACATTTGTATTATTCAAACACCTGAAAGTGGAAGGTAAGACAGACTTTGCTAGAGTACAAAACAGTTTTTACATTAATCTTACTTTCCAGTTCTTAGGTCTAGTTTCTTCTGTGTTACAAAAAATTGGGACTGAGATCTGTAAGTCACTCATGCCAACATAGCTTATTCAGTGGGAGATACAGCTGAGGTCTTGGCCTTCAATGGGGCTGGAATCAGTTCAGTTTGAAATAACTCAAGCAAATGCCTTTCAAGATCAATCTACATTCCACATCTTCAATTACCCTTGAAAACAGAAACATGCTCCCGCATTTCACAACAATAGCTTTGTTATTACATCATTTTACCTGGGCTAGACTATGCCAAGTGGCTAAAATCCAGAGTAAAAGGATCCTTTCCCAAGGACTGGAATTGCAAAACGATGGTGTGGCAGCTACCAAGAACTGAAGGGACGTGACCACCTTTTCAGAGCAAGTCATTAGCAGGTATAGGAGTTTAGATTACCAACTCCTACAATGAATATAATAGGTCATCATATACCTTCAGGATTTTTTTTCTCTATTTTCTTATAAAAAACCCTGCTTGCATGATGGCAGAATTTCTCAGTGTTCCTTGGAAATAAGTTTTAAATACTGGTTTTACATAACCCTGAAAGCCAGGGCTTGTAAATGGAAACATCAGCAGACCTTGAAATGCAGCAAAGTTACAATGCTTCTGTAATGACTTCATCTTGGCTAATGCCAGGTATTGCCAGTCAACAGAGAGTAAAATTTCATTTTGTTATTTATTCAATATGAATAATAAAAAAAATAAATTAGTTTTTTGCTCAATGGCATAAAATGAAAGTGCTGAACTTTAAAGTCTGCAAATCTCATGTGGATTTCACCTCGATTCAGATATTATACTGATGTTTGGAAACATGAGCCTTTCTATGAATTTCCATAAAAATCCAATTTACCTACTTTATAATTTTAAAGGCTTAAACTACAGTGCATGGTTCCTGTTCTCTGTAGCCTTGAAACTGATTTGGTGTTTTCCTAAGCTTTGCTGAATAGTGTGTGACTGTCCTCCTTCTCCTCCAAATGGCTCTTTAAAATATTAATACTTAGAAGTCAATGGAACAAAAAAAAAAAGGCATGTATGTCCAACAAAGAGATGAGGACAGTAGATCATGGCTCCCAAGATGAGGAAGAAAAGGCTCCTGGGAACAGCTTTAAAACATATTTAAAAAATAAAAAAGCTACCTAATGAACAAATGCACTCAAAAAGAGGGTTCCTTTGCTTCTCTCTGCATTATGCAATTGCCCAGTTTGAACTTATAGCTTCACTTCAAGGTAAAGATAGTGAGGCACAGGGGTGAATAATGGCACTTATTAGGTCACAGAAAATAAATACTTTAAGTGAAATTGTGGTATAATCCAGTAAGTATAAAACCTTCTAATTACTCAGTTTGATTTCTAAGCTCTCCTTTCTATAACACATTATCTCCCAAGCCTACAACCATTTCTATAAATACAGATGAATACGTATTACAAGAATCAAGACTTGTAAAGTCTTCTAGTCCTGAAAAATGACACTGAAATTTCCATTATAAAAACACTGGTCATACCCAGAAAAGAAATTTAAAAACCTGGAGGGATTGTGATCAAGTTTTACCTCTCTCTAAACTAATAAGAACTACTCAAAAGATCCATTTAAAGTGATCATAACCTCAGTAACCCAAAGCCACATGTACTCTAACAGTACTTCCAAATGGCATTTTGATTAATTATGGCTTTTGCATCTGCACAATATATTATGAACAAATAACGAGCTTGCTCCACCCACACTCTGACCTGAGTGAATGTCAGCAGAAGCACACACTTCATATTAATATACTTTTCCTATCCCAGGCACAGTCTGAAAATCACTTGGGGTCTGCTGTGGCCCCTGGTGCCATAACTGTGCTGACAGCAGAGGGAGCATTAAACTCATTGCCCACGGGAAAGTGTGGGGAGTGATACCCATGTTCCNTAAAATGTATTTCATAGACACAACCCATTGGAAATTTATCTGTTACCATCCTCCTGCCCCAAACTCAATTACCTGCATTACAAAAAACACTGTGTGTGTCAACTAACAGGTTTATGAGAACGTGCTAGTTGTAATGTTTGCTCTAAATATCAGAGCAATCTAATATAGCTTTCTCATTTCATCCACCCTAAAATCTTAATATTGTTATTGCTATGGATTTTATGCTTTTACACCAGTATATTTATTATTATTCATAACATGGCATTGTATTTATAATTTTAGTTGTATTTCACCACCATTAAAAGAAAATGCTTCAAAATATTTTCTCTTCCCAACTTTACTTCCCAGAAGAAATTTTCAAATACCAGCTTTTCATTGCAACTCGTTAAAGTTAGGAGGTCTCAAAAATTATCTCTTCTGATCAGGTCCCTTTACAGCTAAAGCTCAAAATAGGCCCTTCTTTATACACACTTAAACATGTAATGGAATTCTCTTTCAAGTATTCTGAATAAGTAATTTATAATGCAGATAAGGCAAAACTATATCCTTATGACCTGAGATTTGAAACTCCACAGATTTCACACCTACATTATGTGAATTGGCAGTAGTGATTTTTTTTATATATATATAATATATATATAAATAGATATGGCAAATAAAACACAGGATTATGTTTAACTCTTAGACACACCCAAGCCATATGTGATTATTTTACGAGTATCAAAATATTACACCAAAAGAGAACATTTTTAAAAGAGTGTAGCCAAAGCAATGCCTAAGTGCACACTTGAACACTAACCCACCTGCTGTGAACCATATAAATTTCCACTGAGGAAAACTCTAGGGAAAAATGAAAGGGAATTTTAAATGTTTAACCTCCCTACATGTCAGTGATGGATTTTCAGGTATCAGTATAGATTTAATGGCAACGTTTTACATGTTTAAAATACTTAAAAATTTAAACTGAATGTTGGCAGGCATCTCAAGTCATTTTGACTTCAGATTCTGAACAAGATCATTTAACCCAACCTATATGAATAGCTTGATGAAGCACTGCCATTTTATACCATTGGAAGCCTACCATGAGCATCTAAATTTAGATTCAAAGCTCATTTCCTTGTCAGCCTTGTAAAGCAGAAGATGCCTTAACAACTGATAACACTGCTATTGAATACCTCACTGGTCTGCAAGTCAGATGCAGGAATAAATCTTGTTCTTTTCTGGTTCTGAAATTAAAAGCTGCCTTGATTTTCCTATTGCTATGTGTAAAGCTTGTTGAATTAATTGTGTCTGACATTTTTTGATGAGTCTTTGCTTACAGCCCTAAATCTTTGCTAAACTAATTTCATATAAGGTATAGAAAGTCAGACGAATGAGACATGCAACACAGGTCCTGATCATTTTAGACTGCTAGTATTGCTTTAGGGATCACATTTAACACTTAGTTTTAGTTATTGCTGTTCAATTACATGAAGGGCACAGGGCAATTATTAGAATTACAATAAAGAACAGTACTAATCTGTATTAAGAAAAACCAAAGACGTGCTCTCTATTTAGATTGTACATGTTTGCATGTTATGTCTAAGCATAAAAAGAAAGAAAAGCTGCAGTAGCTTAGTGACAAACAATGAGCTTCAGTAAAGAAAACTGCAGGAAAGTGTATATGAAGTATCACACACAGCCTGAGAGCTGTCAGAGTAACTGTCTCTGTAACTATTTTAAACAGACTTATGAACAAATCCCTTTCATATTATTCCATGCTCATAAAAAAACCTCTGAAAACTTGAAATGAATTTTTCATTTAATAGTTCTCCAAACTCACTCTGCAGTTTGCAAAAAAAAATTTGACAGTCTCAGCTCCAGTCTAGAGATTATATGTGTCTATTAGGAGATGATGGGCACAATTTACTGCTGTAATCGTGAGGTCTTTCACTGGTTCAACAACTAAGACAAGGTAATTTGATACAATTCTGAGCTACCGTATTTGAAACAATGGTAATCTCATGTTTGCTGCTTTTATAATGAACTTCACATTTTCTACATAGCTGTGTCACTTGTTCTTGTCCTCTTTTTACTGTCTTTTTCCTAACGCCTCCAAAATCACTATAATACAGCAAGAAAGCTGCTACAAAAGCAATGCAAAACTATTAACACTTGTGAAGTACTTTGAAAATGTAAAGAACCATGGATATGAAAGATATGAAAGTCATTTTACCAAAAATAATGAAAGGACAAGGGATATTGTCACTCATTAATATAGAATATTTTCTTATTGTATGTCTAATTGTTTCAATAAACAAAGACAAACATTGTGAAATCACTATGTAAAATGAAAACCTTTGTCAAGCCCGTGCTTAGAGCTGCAAGGGTATGAAAACTAGTTTCAATGACACAAGACACAAAAAAACAAACTGTCTCTCTAAGAGATGGACATTGTCTGAATATCCTCCTCAGCCTAAGGGGCACACCCTGGGTCAGATACTAACTGGCACAAATTATTGCCAGCAATAGCAATTGTGTCTTCAGTGTGAACAGGCACAGGTTGATAGAGCATCAAGTATGCAATAGCAAAAGAAGTGTGCCCTCTCTTGTCACTGAACACCATGGCAAATATCTTTAGGAAAGTCAGTTTGACACCATGTCCTTGAAAGAATTATTTTTTTGGTAAAAAGACAGCTCATTTTGAGGCCAAATATGCTACCTAAATGACCTTGCTCGCTTACTGTGTTCTCACTCATTTTTTTAGGTTCTGTATGACTTGGCATCACTAATGCCACATACATATAAAAGTAAATGACCTCTTATTGTCAAGGATTAGGGCTGGGCTGGCCACTAGATGAATGACAGATGATCTCTGTTAACTCTTCTCCCTTCCCAAAGGGAAAAAGAGGGAAAAAAGAGAGACTTATGGATTGGACAAGAAAACTAAAGCTGCTCTAACAAAAGCTACATTAAAATGACATATATATAAACCTATATACAAACCCACTATCAAACTCAACACCCCTCCTCCAGTCCTTCACCCCCCACCCCCCAGAAAAGTCCCAACTGGACTTAGCAGCAGATGGGAACTGGATTCAGCAGATTGATTCAAGAACACACAGATTGGGACCAAAGGCAGAAGAACTGACAGTCCTCCTCAGACACTGGCCATTGAAGAAGAGAGTTTGACCCTCATGATTCCTCAGTTTTATACTGAATGTGACATATATGGAATGGAATACCTAGTTTGTCACAGGCACAGTCTGAAAATCACTTTGGGGTCTCCTGTGGCCCCTGGTGCGGTAACTGTGCCAACAGCAGAGGGAGCATTAAACTCATTGCCCACGGGAAAGTGTGGGAAGTGATACCCATGTTCCTAGAATCCTTGTATGGGTAGGATGAGCTCATTAGCCTTCTGGCAGTCATCCTAGGAGAAGGACAACTCTGATTCCAAACCCGGGCAGATGGAGCTTGTTTAGCCCTGTAAGGCCTTCCAGCTAAGAGGTTAAACCTCCATCCTAAGGACTTCGCAGCCAGCGCTGATGAGGAGCGTGGGTGGAGCCCTCCCTGGATCTTCGTTCGCGAAGCCTAGCCATACATATATACATACCTAGTTTGTCAGTTTAGGGTCACCTGAACTGTTTGCACCTCCCCTCAGGTGTGGTCTCTTACTGCACCCCTAACATGGTACACAAGATTCAGCAGTGACCTTGCTTTCTATAGCATCAAGTATAAGCAAGAGCCTTTCTGCATACCAGTTCTTGGCAGTAACTATAAACATCAAGCCTTGTCACTACTAGAAGCAGGCAATGTTTGTGAAAGCCTGCTGTTAAGCACTGTTTAAAGTGCAGTCACTTAGAAGACACTTAGCTGAAAAGTAAAATCCCTGAACAGAACTAATACTGTCCTAGCTCAAACCAGGACATTTATCAATTTTGAATTTCCCCTTATTTTCAATTTAGGTAATAAAATATTTTAGGCCATCTTCCATTCTCTCTCTCATACTGGCAAGTAGTTCTTAATTGATATGTTAATCGCAAAATGTACTATCCTACTGAAATAAACTGCTTTAACATTATCAAGACCAATACAACTTGAAAACACTTCACTGTTACTGAAAAACAAAAGTACACACCTTGGAAATAATTTCATAAACTCTTGGGGGCTTATATATACATATAAGCAAATTATTTGTTCATACGAATGAAAGATACTCCAGTGCACAAGTGGAAACTGCAGTGTGGGAGAAGTTGGTCCTCTGCTTTGGCATCTCATGTAGACTCAGGTAGTCTGTGATATCAACCTCCACCTCTGATTAACCTCTCCCTTAGAGTGACTTTGGTATTTGAGAAGGTAAGTCTACTTGAGCATTGCTGTAGTTTACAAGCGTAAATGGCTGTCACATTTCAAGTGAGACTTAAGGTCCTTTAACATCTCACCACTTCTGAAAATTTTTCTACAGTCTTTCTATGCCAGTTCCATCTTGTTCATGAGATGGTAACAGTATAGAAAGTTTAAAAAGATGAAACAAATGTATGCCTCAAAAGAGTTCGATTTGAAGACCGTAATTAAAGCAGTTTCAAATGATGGCCCAACACTGCACATTACCAGAAACATTTGTTGTTGGTTAACCAAGGGAAAATATTTACCCATCTGTCATGCAGAACCATGTTCTATGAGGAACTAATTGCTATGAATAATTTGATCTTTAAAAATGAAAGATTTGTGGTTCCATCATCACCGAAACTGGAAATGTCAAAGATAATTCATCTGGGATGTAGGAGGGAAGGAAATGCAACTTTAGAGCCAGCACATATTGTTATCTCTTTACAGGAATACACAAATACTGGAGAATACACTCATTTTTGGAAAATGTTAAAATTAAGAGCACAAAAAGGCAGATTTCTCTATCCAGAGAATGCGTGTACCCAGAAGGCCATTTGTGGAAGTAGATAAATCAAAATGTATGCAACTACCTACAGAACACTAACAATAGAAACCCACATGTAACCAATGTGTTCAAACTGCAGAAAATTAGATGTTGTTACTTTTACCAATGATTTAAGAAATTTTCTTTAACAGTTCAGTTTATGAGGAGCACCTCGGATTTAATCTTAACAAGTGCAGGGTTTTTTCCCTTCCTTTTAGTAATCACATCTGATAGAAGGAAGATGTAGACAATAATTTTGCACCTCAGTGGCTATGGCTGTAAAACAGCACAAGAAATTAAATTAAGATACGCACACTGAATAACAGTGTACAAATAAGGCAAACCATGATTTAGATTGAATTAAAGAAAGCCTTAGAGCAGAGGTATTTTATTCCTCCTGTGCTTTTACAGCACCTAATGAAAGTAGGCACTCAGTAGGAGTAGTCTGCAAATAGTACACATGAAATTGTAACATGTAGTGTCTTCTGTAGCTAAAATTCCCTCCAGAGGAAACAGAGTTGACAGAGTATGCTCTTGGAAGATGTGGAGTTATGACCAGGTCAGGTACCAGGGAGACAAGTGTGAATGAATAAAACTTTAGTAAATCAGAAAAGATGCAAGTTGCATGGTATAGTCATTACAACTGCACCTACTGATGCAGTCAGTATTACTCTTTTAAATATTATTCATTATGTTACAATATATTTGAATGCATTAACTACAGGAAGCAAAACCTCATTCTTCCTTCACAATGGTAAAAGAATTTAATCTGCTAGTTTTATTGGAATTTCCTGTCACTTTTAACTATAATGGGCTTTTGTCATATTTTGTGTTACCTGACATGGTTTTTTATTATCTTATTCCTGAAGTTTTCAGTAATAAATTAGTTTGTGAGTTCCACACACATTTTAATAATTCTTTGTACCCACCAATTCACACTGGAGCTATATCAAATATTATTCTTATTATTCATGGCTTTATGAAACCAAGAAACACACTTTAAATGTAGTTTTAGTTGGTGATATAGATGCAGTAAAAAAGAAGTATTTCATCTATTTGAAGATCTAATAGAAAGTAACATGATAGTTGTCTTACATGAAAAGTGGATAATCATCTGCTGGGTTAGAGTCATCAAATCACAGCAGTTTAGAACACTAAACAAACAGTTGAACAAGTGAGAGTTGGTGCAAAGGAGCTACAATACACAGTTAGGGACAGAGAGGAGAGTGTGAGAAGAGCAGTCAGAAAATCAGGCTAGTGTGAGACCTCAGCACAAGTAATTCTTAATAGCACTGCATGTTGCATGAGAAGTCCTATAGGCCAAAATCCATCCAGGTATATGCATAAAGATGAGAGAGAAAATCTATCTTCTGAAAGCTAGCAAATGAAGTGTAAAAACTAGATAGGTTATGTTGGTAGACAGAGAGATAGGTAGACAGGTGGTGGATAGGAGCAAGGGAGTATTAGTCACTGCAGTACGCAGCTGTCTCAGTGTAACAGCTGCCTGTACGCTGTCAAGTTTATCACAAGCAAGGTGACAAAAATTTCTGAGGAAAGATTTGAAGCAGGATAACAAATGAGTTTAGCGTGAATTAGCAGTGTGCTCTTTCCACGTGCAAGAGAAAGTCATGGCAGAAGTAAGATCACCAAGAAAGCAAGCACTGAAAATAATAGATGGGCAAAGCAAACAAGAGCTGACATCTGAATGCCATTTAAAATACAAAAGGCAACATTCAATACTTCAAAAAAGGCTCCGAGGAAAAGCAAAAGCTTTGTGTTTGACACCACTAAGAAGACAGTCCCAAACCCAGATGATTAGAGCAACAAGCTAGAAAAATAACCTTTCATCAGTATGTTGAATAACTTCAAGCTGCGTGAGATTGTATTTATCAAGACCAGAGAAAGATTTTGCAATTGCAAGGAACACACTGTAGCTGTGCACCTTTTATTAAGGAATTGTGCACCTCAAAGTTACTTTTTAGACAGAGCTAGCTATATTTAAAACACTGCACAGATGTGAAGATCTTGAGAAAGGGCAAAACTGAGCAATAAGGGATGGACAAGAATGTAGCGGCTTGTGCAGAATGATTAAACAAATAAAGATTAAAACTTGCTTAAATTTAGGTGATTAGACAACGAACAGATGTCTGAAAGACAGGGAACACATTTAGAATTGGATGAAGATCCACAGAGAGGGTAAATCTGTGAGTCATCAGCACAGAGCAGATCCTGAATTTATGCTCACAAACATAATTTTCCAGACGTTACGTACATAGAGAAGAGAGCAGGAAATAATTATGCCCAACTGCAAATCACCAGCATCTGTACCATGAGAGTCATCCCCAGGATGAAAGCTTGGCTTACTAAGGCCTACTCTATTGATAAAACTCACCTTACTAACCTTCGAGAGAGGAAGACCCGCTAATGTTTATAAATTTTGTTGACTAATAACTATTACCATCAAAATCTTAATGAGAACTCTTCTTATCCTAAATGTGATTTTTCATATTTTAAGATTATAATACAGCGAAGGGATGATTTGAATATATATTTAAACCTTTGCTACCATTAATAAACAAAGAACTTCAATTCATTGGGAGGTACCAGTATGGAAAAACTGCATATATCACTAATGTAGAAAAAAAAGAAACAACCCTGTACAAAATGTGCAGAAATGTGACAAAAAAAAAAATCAACTTCCACACAATGAGTATTAACATCTATGGGTTCTATCAAACAAAACCACCATGATAACCTATCATGTGAGATATCAGTTTCTTGAAAAAATAAGCACCACAAGGAAAATCAGTTATAAGTCACACAAAAGGAATCAGGAAAGACTTTGTAAGAAACATTAATTGTGGAAAAGTAAAATAGGCTATTTATTTGCACAGATGCACTTAGATGTGAAATATTCTCCTGTGAAAAACATCTAATACTCTATTTGCCTTAAATTCATCAACTGTCATCTTCCTCAGAATAAACTTTCACCACTAAGCGCTGCATTTTCTAGCAACAGTAATGAAATTTTCCTTGCTGAAAATCTGGTATTTTTGTATAACACAAAATATTAAATAAAAATATCAAAATCCATCAGGACAAGCAGTTAAATCCTTGAGCAAGCAGAGGTGCAGGAAGGACTAAGCAAAATGCAGAATGAACTCAAGTCAACAGGGTAAAGGGGAAGCAGTCTGCAATGGAAGTTGAACTATGAGCTGTAAGGAGGTTACGGGGTTCTCAACCTTGACTGAGTAGGGAATAGGGAAAGAAGCATCAAATTTAATTGGTTGATCAAAAAGAAAATCAACACTTCCAGCAGCCAGAAGCTAACAGTCTCAGTTTAGTTTTACTGAGTGCAGTAGATGAGACTGCCTTGGGCAAGCAAGGAATGTGTGCAGAGGGAAGATAGCTCATCATCAGATTGAATGTCATGGATAAATTAAAAAAGACAAAGTAGAATATTGATAAAGTTTGCAGGGACATCATAAAGCAGCCATAATTCCACTGTATCAGGCTGTGTACTACTGAGAGGACAGGCTTTTCAAGTCATCAGGGCATTAATTCCTGGTAAAGTGAAAAACAAACCAAAAAACCAACAAAACAACCAACCAAACCAAAACACAAAAAAACAACACAAATTGGACTTTGTTTGAACACTACCAGATCACCACACAAAGGAGGATCTGACTTAGTCATCACATGAAAAGCAAGATATCATCTGATCAAAAGGGAAAAGATATGGAAAATGTTCTTGTTGGATACAAAAATAAATGGGAATTGCATGCTCAATTTCCCTCTGACAACATGAGGTAGGCCCCACTGCTGGCTGTGGTCAACATAGGCCTTAGTGATGAAGGAAGAGAAGACAGCAATATATATATATAGTATGTAAGTTGGTTTGTGGCAAAATAGCTGTAAGAAATCAGATATTAATGCCCTTCCTTCTACCTATAAGTTTGCCTTTAGATCTCAGGTCTAAACAGGCACTTTCGTATCTCTCTCTTCAGTTGATTGTTTCCCTCTGATAATGGACATAATTCAGATGACTGCACTGATCTTTTTATCTGTCAGCAGCCTTTGATTGTGGTTCATCAAGATTCCCATGGTTCATCTCCATGGGCAATGGCAAAGGCAGGGAACATAGTCTGAGGGTTTTGTCTCTTCACACACATCAGGTGTGATAAGACAGCTGAGATGGGAAAGTGGCAGTACATTATGGGATCTCTCATCCCGTTGTGCCTCATCTCCTGTTCAATGTGCGTATGGTGGAGCCAGCCACACTTTAGCCTGAAGTCTGTCAACTAGTCTGAAGACAGCACTTAGCTTTCTTCCTCTTTGAACAATGGTTTGACAGTCTGCTTGGACTCACTGTTGCAAGCCTAATTAGAAGCCTTGGTAATGGCAGGCTGGCGGTCACTATCTAAACGAGATTAAAATGGAAAGTGATGAAATGGACAATGAAAAAGTACTTCCAGCCCAAACCTAGCAGTTGGCAATAGAGAAATGCCCAAATATGAGTGCCTTAATAACAAAGACAGTGTTGTTCTCTCTCTGTAATGATAGACCCATGATCACAATACACCAGGATGAAATGCAGTGTGCTTGGCTTGGAAGTAAATTTAAAAGCTAGACAGGAGCAGAGCAGCATGAAAAAAGGTCACAAAACTCTGCAGAGGATGTAGATATTTGAAAATCTGTTTTTATTCCAGTTTGGAATGAAACCCCAGAGGTTTGAAATTCTATGAAAGAGGTTTCAGAGCCGAGGTTCTCAGGTAGTCTGTCTGAACATATTGGAACCACAGACCATAGGAAATTTGAAATTTTTTGATGGAAAAAACCTCTTAGCTGGCTTCAGTCAGAATCTAAGCTCTTAAAGTCAGTGTTTTTTTTCTAACATTTAACTACAGAATAGAAAGCACAGGCTTTATTCCTTAAATACTGATTCCAACAGCAGCGTACTGCTGCCATGATTCCTGCACTACAAGCACACTTTTTGGCTTATGTATGTGTTAGACAATTATATGTGAAACAGAATATAAACAAAACATGGTTTTGTTTTATAATTATTAATATCCAATTCTTAAAATTAAAGCAAAGTTTAATAATAATTAAAAAAAAATCACAAATCAGATCCACAGTTATGTTGTTACCATGAGGATGCACCAAAGAATTAACAGGGAATATGAAGTGTGGTGTAATTTGCACATTTTAAGTGCACATTTTAACTACCTGATAAGTGTATTTTTCAGGCTTTTCTCTGTGCTGATCTCCAGAATATGGACAGGCTCTCTAACTTGGCTTTGCCAACACCAGCTAATGCTTTTAGCTCTAAGGTGCACAGATCAAACTTGGCTGATGGTTATCACACACTGGTTCTTCAAGGTTGCCCAGTTTAGAATCTGACAGACAACGATAGTGATAGAGCTGAGTATGCACAATCTACTCTCCGGACTACCATCTAACTTCACCTGAGACCAAACCACCAGAGCATTAAGAGAAACAGATCTTCACTGAGAAGGCAAAAATGACTCAGATATTTTATGAACCACAGAATGGTTTACAGTCAGACTGACACACTGAATCACACTCTGAAGGGGACTAGGAGCCACTGTACAGCTCAGCTTTGAAGAGCTCACATCAATTTGAACAGCTAAAGAGACAGAGAGTTATATTTTGTCCTTGAAAGAACATCAAAGCACCTGGAAAAGTTCTGACCCAAAGTACCCCTGGGATTCCATGAAGTATATCTCTGTCATATTATCACCTGAGGATGCTGGAGCTGCCAAGAGCCCCAGCTACAGGGTTCCCTGTGAAGCATGAATTCTGTAGACCCAACAGCCCTTCTCTCCTGTGAGAGGAAGATTTCAGTATTACAGTGTTCATTTATGAAGAACATATCTACCTCTGAAAGCTGCAAGCGATCTTAGGACCCATTACCTCTCTTTGTTCAAACACATCCAGGTAATTCAGGCATGAACTTTGTTTTAAGAAGATCACACATGAAAAACTTTCATTCCTCAGAGCATCTCAAAATGCCAAGTACATGGTTTTTTGGGGTTTTTTGGTGTTTTTTGTTTGGTTGGTTGTTTTTTTTTTTAAGTCTCTGTTTAAATTAGACCTTGTGGGAAGCTGCTTTCATCATTGGTTGGTTGAAAGAAAAGAAAGCTTGAATCATCCACTTCTCTTTCCCCACTTCACATATCACTTCTTGTTCAATGCAAAAATGGTGAATAACATACATAGTAACTTGCAGGATTTCCCCCCCCCACTATAATCACATAGAGAAATGCCTAGTCACATTGCCCAGGCTAAGGCAATCTGGCACTGCCTGAAAGCCCTTCTGTATCCTCTCTCCAGCTACCTGAGGAGTTAACAGGAGCCCCTGACCTGCTGCCTTTATAAGTAAATGAATGTCTTACATGAATCACTCTTTAAGGCTACTTCACTTAATTTACCAAATTGCTAAAGCAAGTTGACAAAAGTATGTCTTCATTTAATCTCCTGTAAATCTGTGTCCCTCTAACTCCTTAGTAATGCTGGCTCAGAAGATCAAAAACACAAAAGACCAAAGAAAAGAGACTTCTTTCTTCTTTTAACACAGCAGGCCAATAGTATCATCAAGCAGATTTCCTTTTCCTTTCTCCTTGTGTTTTTATGTACAGCTAACTGCTGCTTAAATTGATTTCTCCTGACAGCATTAACTCCTATTACTTCTCATTCTTAATTTGCTCTGAAATACAGCAACTTCTGTAAGATAAAAATATATATATCTCTATCTTCAGATAAATTCCGAATCCCATACCTAAGAAATCTCATATGGTTCTCAAGACTATGTTTCAAGAAACCCTAACAGTCTGTAGTGTGGCATCACTTCTCAGGTTTTATTTCAGAAAATTATTGAACCATAGACTGGTTTGGGTTGGAAGGGACCTTTAGCAACCTTCTAGTCCTACCCACCACTGACCACCTCTTCACCATTCAGGTTCATTGGTTGTAATGTATCAAAACTAGTGCCAAAGCTAGATCCTGAATATCTAGGTCCAGAGCTGGATCTACACCAGAGAAACTGGTCTCAGAAGGCTTCACATTACCAGCATCCCAAAAGTAGGTTAGCCTAAAACACACACTTTAGTTGAGTGTATGTCCTGGTTTGGGCTGGAGCAGAATTAATTCTGCTAAGAGGGTATTGCTCCTAGCCAGTGTTCCTTTAAAAGGGACTGTATTCATCTGAAAGCTGGCAGTATGTTTTCATAACNAGTTAACTTTTATATGAGCAATAGAGAGATCTATGGTTTTTCATTGCAGAATTTGGGCTTATTGACAGCTTTAGTAGCACTGACTGACTAGTCACTTGCAAGTAGAGAAAAAATTAGTGAAACCTCCAAGGAAGCATAGGACTCTGACTAAAAGATAGGGCCCTCAGTGTGGGTGACATAGGGAACCAGTAAATACCATGTTTTTACAAGCTCAAATTGATACTTTTTACATCCTTTCTCATATTCAGCAGAAGCAGCTGTTATTTTCATTTATGGAAATTCTGAGCTTAATCACAACCATTAATTAATTTTTCATTTAAAATGAAATCTAGGACAAGACCCCCAAATCTTTTGAAACCATTTATAAATAAGCTAATAATACAAGTCCTAACTAGGGAAAAATTATGTGGGGAAGTGAGAAAACTAATATTTCCTAATGCTAAACTCAGCTCTTGGTATCAGCAGTCCACAACTGCTTAAGCTTTGTGGAGAGCACAAAGTCAGATGCTGTCTGCTAAGTATTTTCAAAATAGAATAAATGGTCTTACAAGAGCCTCCAAAAATCTCACTGTTGATTATGAAGTGTCCACAAAAACAAGCTAAATTTTGAGGTACCCATTGTTATACCAATTGCTTCTAATGATGTAATAAGCATTTTTTTTTTAATGTGCTATTAATCTTCTTGCAGATAATTATCCTATTTGATTGATCAAACTTTAAAAGAAAGTTTAAACAGGCATAAAGATTACTGAAGCATACACAGCAAAAACATTGCAACCAGAATAAAACTGTAACACATATACTGAAAAAAAGCAGAAAAATATGGGAGACCCTGCTCAGGTAGATTTCATAAGCAAACTCACAGCAAATACTATGAAAGGCATGATAGGGTATAAGCTTCTATCTTTACTTTAGAGCACACTAATGAAACAGCTTCATCAGGGCCACAGGGAATGTTTTTGAAATAGAAGAAATAATGACTATTAGTTCTCACTTCAGTCTAACAGATGGACAAAATGATTTAGATATTGATTGAGTCAATTGTGCTTCAGGGACAGACACATTTAAGACTGAATTTTCATGGTAGCTAGGAAATAAGTTACGTTTTAGGGAAACCTAGGTAAGCTAATGCACTGGCTATACCTCTATTTACTGGTTGGAAGGAAGGAGGCAGAACAGTTCTGCCAATCAGGCAATATGACTTTGGAGGACGAATTGGATTAGAAATAGTTTTGTCAGATCCTATCTCCACTGGAAGTTAATCCTCTCTAGCTGTCACTATTTCAAAAAGACACTCATCCTATGGCACTCAACTGCATATGAGTTTTGCAGATGGTTAGAGTGGGCTTTTTGTACTACCTACATGAATCAGCCACTCTTTTTCTGTGGAAAATACATACTTTAATACATTGAATAGCTCTATAAATGTGTATATAATAGCTGTGTTTCATTAATGTATTTCCTATCTTTTTTTTTTTTAATTTATTTATTCTGTTTAGCTGGTAGAAGCAATTTGCTCTCTATAGGAAGGCATTTGTCTCTCAAGGGGAACACAACAGAGGTGTTTATAGTGAGGCTATAAAAACAGGGAGGAAGAATAAGCAGTAACCAAGACTATCAGATCCAATTAAAATTGCTGGTATAACAACAGGAGAACATAATTAACTATGATAGCAATTTGGGAAAACAGGGCAGAGAATAGCCAACACAAATAGAAGAAAACAAGAATTATTACATCTTTAAAGATCATGGGAGGTCAACCCCTCAGTTATTTGTTTAGCCCAGAAAAGAGCACACCCAGCAAGATCCCAAGAGAATGTCAATGACCGAGTCATTAAAAGCCATGCAGAGCAACAAAAAGAAATTTATAGGAAAATATAATCAAACAGTTGTCTACACAACAGCAAATATGATGAGATTCTCATGAAGTACATAATACAACTAACACTCAATGCTTAATAACTAAAGCTTCTCTCCAGTTCAACTCCAGTTTTCATAAATATTTGTAATAAATTAATCATAACATTGCATATATCTGTATAATGAATGTATGGGTATTTTTTTATTAACAAAATAAGTTATTTTTCTCTGTTGACAGCAGAGAGGTAGACCTGGTTTACGTTTCACAGTTGTGTTACCCTCTGGCATAGGCTAGAAACCAGCATCATGTGAATATCTATCTACAATAGATGTCATATCGCTAAACACCATAAAGCCAAAAGGAAGAAAACATGGAAAGAAGAAAAATGTAGAGATATGCTATGACTTTGTTATGTTGTAAAAGACACAAATCTTACAGTTCATATTGGCTTTGGACACAAACTTCAGTGAGCAGCTCCTTATAGCACTACCCCACAGTAAAAGATGTAAAAGCATTGATCACCATGGTACAATTCACAGCATGTATCAGTGCTATCAGACTTGTAGCATCAGGTAGACTATTGTCTCACTTTTTACATAACAAGCATATGAGGCATGGCTGATTGCAAGATGAGCATGTCTGTATCCTGGTTCTCCTCAGCTGCTGTTATTAGCAACCTTAATTAAAACACAAAACCAACATTCAACCAACACAAATGTGCCAGCTGAGCTCCAGCCTACTGATGTGCAACCTTACTTTTCAAGAACAGCAAGGAACAACCCTAGTTTTTAGCTTCATACTAGTGCAAACCACCTGAAGCCAGCA
Organism: Bucco capensis; assembly: GCA_013396975.1. Classification (NCBI taxonomy): domain Eukaryota; kingdom Metazoa; phylum Chordata; class Aves; order Piciformes; family Bucconidae; genus Bucco; species Bucco capensis. The sequence continues at coordinate 329,082 of VWZO01009804.1, forward strand.
CCCAACTCCAGTTCTTCTAGATCTTGCCCTCTGTGTTAGGACAGACTTCCTATCATATTTCCTTTTCAGTTTAGATACTAAAATAAACCACCTTAGCTACAGTGAACACTGCATTTTCCCCCACCAACTCCAACACTACACTGTGAACCTGAATGTCACTCTGCTTATACTTTCCTGAAAATACAGAAACAGAAAGGATTGCTTTAGCTTACAGTGACAGTAATGATACACACGATACAAATTCCTCTGAAGCTGATTTATTTCACCAATAAGACTTTCCTTACATTTTTCTTTAACTAAAAGGTTTTATCTTTGAACTTGTATCCTATGGTAAGCAAGTGTATATAAAAATCTATACCAACATTACTCTGTTCTTCAAGCACAGGAAAATAACAGGAATGTTCACATCCAGTCATTCAGCTACCAGCTGGATGGTCTACACTCAAGACTAAGAGCATAAAAAGTCAAGAAAATGGACTAAATGGTAAATCTAAGACCTTTATCAGATTTTTACTGAAAGGTAAAATCTGAGACCTCTGTTTCCCTTCTTGCAGGTTAAAAGAAAGTCAGCTTTCTGCTACATTTAAAGGATGACAGTTTTAACTTGCTTGAGCAAGTTGGTAGAGATCTCCATGTTCTCTTGACAAGAAGAAATACTCCAGGATGTAGAGTTCATTTAAAAACAAAATCCAAATGCTTTTACTTCGCCAAAAACACACGGATGTATACAAAATAATGTTCCTATTTAGCTCTTATGCACTATACACAGGTGTGCAGGCATTACTCTTACTTATTATCAAGGGAAGAAATAATGAAGTATGATTCAGAAACATGTTCAAAAGTCACACAGCACATGCATGGCAGAAAAGAGAATCCAGCTTTCCTAAAGCCCAGTTTGATTCTTGTTCCACACAGGACTTACTGCTACAACTCTAAGATTTGGCAGCTGCTAGTTTTGTTGAATATACATTTTAAATAATTACAACCCAGTTCTGTGATGCATGTGAGCTTAACTTTTAATCAATACTTAACAGTAAATATTTCAGTATCTCTTACTGAATAATCTTACTGCATAATCACTTGCCTGCTTGAAGTCCTGACACGGGGTTCAGGAACTTCAAGTTTATTGAGGAATGGAGCCTTTGGAATAACAAAAAGTTAGTATTTTTGATTACCCATAATATATCATGTACAGTGAGCTGAAAAGCAGTTCTCTCTCCAGACTGGGACTGACAATACTGACTGCATTGATCACTTGAAATTGTCAAGCCCTCACAACAGCTTTGTTGTCTGATACATGTTGTCAATGCTCTCAAGTTTTTGCTGGATGAACCACTGAATCTCGCTGCTGCTGTTAAAAAGGGTTCTCACCTTTTGCTGTAAGAGGTCACTGCCCTTGCAACAGAACCCAGAGAAGGGAAATAAGCAAGAGACAGCATGGTATACAGTCACATCTGCTGAGTTAGCTGCTGGGGTGATAATCCCTCTGTCAAGGGCAAGAACTGACAAGCCTTCCAGAGCTTGCCTTTCAAAACTCCAGCGAAATCCCTGGCTGATGCTAGGACTCCTTCAGCAATGGCTTACTGGATTTTCAGTGTGTAAAGACTTCTCCTAGTTGACATAATTTTCCTCTATATCTAAAAAACCAAATCAGCAGAATCATCCCTCCCTTGTAGTCTTGTTATCAGCTCCTGGAGTCTTTGCACAGAAGAACATATTCATATTTCTGCACACAGCTGATAAGTTAGTTTCCTTAGCTAAACAGAAATAAATTTGTAAGCAGAGATGTACTGACAGTGGTTTGGCTCCACTGAGGACATCTAGATTGCTTCCCAAAGTTGCTTTATTATCTCTAGAATTTCCATTGCAACCTTAGTTTCCTGGCCTGTTCCTTCTTTTACCCAGCCATCTCATGCTTGGCTTTTAGAAGTCCTCACTTTGCAAAGCAGGCTCAACATAGGGGTGGTTTCTCTTTGCTTTCCTAATCTTTTCCTGCTGGTGTTTTGAGATGCCTTCCTGCCAAGGCTGACATGGTGATAGAAGCTTTCTCAGCCCAAACAGTTCCTGCTCTTTTTGAAACACTAATCATGATGTTTTTTCTCTTTTTTCTATATTTGTTTTCTATCACTTGACCCTTGATGTTTGCTCTCATGCTGAGCTGGCAAGGATATCCTATTCCTTTGCCCTAATATGGCTTTTCATATCCTACAAGTTCATCACAGATGAGAAGAACATGTGCAAAAACTCACCACCCCAAAATAAAAAGGCAACAAGTGTCACGCAGTTCACTTCAGTCGCCAGTGCTGTCAGATGGCACAGCAATTTTTGTGCAAGATAGTTGGTTCTGAGGTGCTTTTTTAGTAATCACAAAAGTTTCAGTGGGAAAATTATGCTTCACCTGTGGGACCTGGGTAATTATTTGAGGGTAAAAAAAGACCTCACCCTACCGAAAAAAAAAAATAAAATGGAAAAGTCACCAGTTACTATCCCTGGCAAAGTATTTTGACAGATGCTGCCACAAACTGATTTGGCAACAGGACCCAGTCTCTGCTAGCTCCATACCTCCACACTCCTTAAGTATAATTGAATGTTACTATTTCAGCAGAAGTTTTGTGTCTTGCCCCTTTATCAACAGCTCAGAGCAATGAAGCATAGCAGAGAATTTGGCCAGACACACTCTCTCATTTTACCTTAATCTTTTAACCAGTAAGAAGAGATGCTGTGATACTTGCTCCCAAGTCTCCCTGCCTTTCCATGCCCCACAGGGCAAATTAATACATAATGGTTAAACAGAAGGTGAGTTTTTATTTCCATAGCCAGAACAGTGCATTTACCTCTTAGTCTTCATTTTCATGAGCATCAAGTATAGATCTCACCTCTGCAAACTTGAGATACAAAAGCTGAAGAGAAAAAAGGGATCTAATAGAAAAAAGCAGTGCTACTTACAATAATAATAATAAATTTAAAAAAATCAACCCCAGATGTTCTTAAGAATTTCAGAGTCAGAACAAAGATAAATTCTACCACAAGGAATCTCCAATTTACAGACTGCCTATTTACAGAGGCCAATGTCTGACTATTTACCCTGGAAAAGTTGTTACTTGCATAGTAATCAAGCCCAGGCTTACTACAGCTGTTGCAGAGTGAATGAATCCTCTTCTCAGCTAAACAATGAGGGAGTTCAGCCAAATCAGTTGTCTAAGCAGCAAGACCAAGCAGCAGAGACTATGTGAAGTCTGGGGAGAAAGCCTGACAGCTGAATCCAACTAGGCAGAGAAAAGCATCTCCTAGGCAGAAAAGCCATTAAAAAAAAAAAAAGCCAAGGGCTTGTTTACATATGCAGTTGTTTCCTATTAACTTCCTAAGTTTTACATGCTAAATCCACTAGGTTAAACTGAGTTTCCAAGTTAAACTGACCACACACAAGAAAGTCTTTGAAAAAAACATGTCCACACTTGAATTCTTTAGGAATATCTTAACCCATTAGCAGTCCACAGGCTTTATAACTGGTTGGCCCATACAGTACAGCTGCTGATTCAACTGCAAAAATAACAGTTTTTAATACCCACTGACAAAGCTATCCCAGCGAATTTCTCTTTGCACAGCCACTGAGTTTTGTAGCACAATTGTTGTGCAGTTCATTCCCCACTACCACCAGGAATAAAGAACAGCAGTAGTCATACTTCTATTTGAGTAACTCTTCCTATTGAGAGGCTCCTGCTCTCCAAATAAATGCTGTTATGCTGGTAAAACCTGTAACAGAGTGCCTGATGTGAGATTCTGTCTTTGAATTTCAACCACAAAAGAAGATAACCTTTCCTGATAGTCTTCAGGAAAGGAGAAACATTGGGATTTGTGTGTGTGTGTGTTTGGTTTTGGATAGTTTTGCAGGGAGGTGGACTGTGGGTTTGATTTAGTTGGTTCATTGTTGGTTTTAGGGGATTTTGAGTGGTCAATGCCAAAGAACGAACTCTAAAATATCTGCTTACTTTATTGATTGCACATACATGGCAACTTCAAAAGATGACAATGACTCTGTTACTGTTCTTGAGCATGTAAAAATAAATTATAAAGAAGGTGTGCTTTTTAAAAAGGTGTTTCCCTTTGGGAAAATAACAGGAGTCTTGTATCGTGGAGTTACTGTAGTTAGAGCTCTGAATTTTCCTGCTTTCAGGTTGAAATATGAAATATCTTGCCATGTGACTTACTGAAAAATAAACCTTTTATGACTTGGGTGGTGAGAACAGTGCAGAACAATCTAAAACATCCCCACAAATTGTTTACATCTTCTAAGGCACTGGAGATATTTGGATAGAGCAGCAAATTCTCACATTACTCAGAATTAGCAATCTTCAGTATGTAATGAGGACAGCAGGATGCCTAGACCAAAAAAACGACCAAAAAACCCAAGGAAAAACACCAGAAAAGCCCTCTAACTAATGTTCCTAAAAGGCATTCTCTTGAGACTACATATGTAGTTATTTTTAAGCCTCAGTTTCTAAAGACCTAGGCAATAAGAAAGTATAAAAAGAAGTGATGCAAGTTACGAATAGATCCAAAGAGAAATTATTGCAGAGAGAAAGTATATTTCGATGGAACAGAAAATAAATATATTTTTAACCATTGGTTGATAATGAAGAGTATACACATGTAAGAAACAAAACCAAAACAAAACACCTGAAACAGCAGAGTGCTGTGTAAAAGGAACCATGCCACTTATTTAAATAAATTTCACAAGTCACAGTTAATTATGAAATGCAAGTCTTCTGTCTCTAAATCCTGAGGAGCTTTTTTTAATAATTCTGTCCACATTGCTGGCAGTTTTTGTTTCAATACATAAGCTTAATTTGAATCATTATTATTGGAAAAGACCTCTGAGATAGAGTCTAACCATCCACCTAACATTACCATGGCCCACCACTAAACCATGTCCCCAAGCACCATGTTTACATATTTTTTTAACTCTTCCAATTCTTCATTCAGCTCCAAACCTTCACAAATTCCTTTACTTTACTTCTACTCAGTGGTGCATAACAGATCATTATCGAACATTACTTTATATAAAAAAATGAAACACTAATCATGTAAACACATTTTATCCACAAATATGTATTTATATATCTAAATAACAACAAAATTATATACTGTAAATATTTTTTAGTGAGGGACACAATGGGCAAAGAAATATCTACAAGCTTCAAAGAGAAGTTTGAGGGCTGATTCTTCTGCACTTTTCCTAAATGCTTTTGCTCATGCAGAATGCAGATACAGTGCTCTGTATGCACGTTTATGAGCAGGAAAAATCACCCTTGCATGGTGACCTTTGAAGAAAGAACACTTAAAATTTTGGCTGGGTTTTTTAGGGATTTGTTTCCTTGTTTTTATGTAGTTAAACTGAATTGTTTGACAGACATCTGCAGTCTTGGTCTACAGAACAAGAAGTTACAGGTGATAACCACCTACCTCTGTGATGAATGATTTGGCTGTGGAGGGGTTCATGATAAGAATAGCTCTTCGCAGCGTGTCCCGATAGCGGTTCAGTTCTTCTATTCGCATAGTGGCAAAGAGCCCCGTGATCATCTTATTGATGTTGTTTTCTACTTTCTGCAATGCTACATCCATTCCCTGTTGAGACACTTTGTCCAAAAACTCTTGTATTCCACGGATATCTAGGAAAACCAAAAGCCAAACAAGGTGCTAATTGGTAAGTGGAAAAAACAGAATTTCTTGAAGTAATAAAATAGGAGAAACAATGGCCATATATCAGCTATATATCAGTGTCCAAAAGAACCACTAGAAAACAAACCTACAAAGTATTTCTAGCAATTTTCCTAACTTGGCCAATTATAACACTTGTTTCTTATTTTTCTTAAAGGACTTTCATGCTAAAATCCATAAAGAGCAGTGAAGCTATGATGACTCTAACACACAGCGCTTCCTTTGAGTGAGGTTGTCAGAGACCAGCTGAGGGGCAGAAAGGTAGGAAGCAGATTCTGCTGCTGGCAGAATTTAGAGAGTTATTCCAGAGCAAACAGCTCTAGTAGAGCTTTCTGTCAGTAAATTCTTCTTTAAAAATGACTTAGAAAGGAAGAATTGATCAGCAAAACACTAACTGTGTTTACCGCCTAACTTGTAATATCTTTAATGTCTCCCAAACTGAAGTGGCTGGGTACTCTGACAGTGTGATGCTACCTCAAGTTGGTCCAAGCCTTTGAAAGGCCTTTTCCACTAATGAATGCTACAATAGCAAGTAAAAAGCTTGTTCTGTTTTTTCCTGCTCCTTTGAATGCCTTTAAACCCCTAACCATTAATTTTAAAATTTAAAATCATTCAATGACTTCATAAGTCAGAGCAGAGTCTCCTGGACATCAGGAAAATCTCTCCACCCTCAATGTGTCCTCACTATCTCACCTCTACTCACCACTGCAGTTTGTCAACCTTGTTTCTGGAGCTAAGTCACCAGTTCCCTGATGTGACTCCTCTCTCTGACAGCTGCTCAGACTTGCTCTCCAAGAGGACATTGAGCAAGACAACCTTCCTTCACTGCTGGCATGCCAGCCTCTTGTAAACCCATCTGATCTCATTTAAAGGAGCAAGATGCAGCCTTAGAGCCAACAAAACAGACACTGTCTGACACAGGCACTAGTTAGGGGCAGGGGCCATTGGGTAGGGTGCTGGGAGGGGAAGGAAACAAGTAAGCCAGTAACTCAGGACAAAAATGAATTTCTGAAGAAATCTTTCTTTGACAATAAAGGCTCCTCAGGTTTAGGAGGGCGTTTGTGGTTAAAACCCACAAACCCCCCTCAACAACCCCCAAACCCAAACTTCTCCCATTATAATACCAAATCTGGCCTCCCCTAGTGTGTTGTGTTCAATCCTATCCCTAGGCAATTGCAGTTCCCGCTCTGCTTTCCTCTTACATCCTTAGTGCTCTTTAAGTTCCCTGTCTCGATTGCTCGTTTTCCAGAGGAATGGTGAGACCTGAGGCCACCAGCCTCGTGAAACATCCTATACCTGAGAAAGCCTCCAATTACATTGTCACCACTGCTTGGCTACTCTGGGATCTTTTATACTCACCTATCATCTTTACTTATTCCTTGCCCTCCTTACACAGGGCATGGAGGGAAAGGCTCTATTTAATTCTAACATAGGATGAGTAAATATGGGATGAAGACTCTCAAAAGTGCTTATACTACTGGAAACACCTTAGATGCAGATCGCACATGATGCGAGAGGACAGCAAAAGGCTGGAAAATCAGACTGAAAGCAGACTGGAGAGATACCTGAATATGGAAGACTTGAAGCCCTAGAAGAGGTGTTACACAAAGAGCCGTAAACTCTACCAGACAAAGGCTCTTGGCTAGCCCCTAGGGTTGTCTATTTTGCAGGTGATACAAGTGACAGGGCACTGACACATTGTGATAATGGCTCAGGGTAAACCCAAGACAAACCACAGAGAATAGTAGAGCATGTAACTGTTCTTTATCAGAACTGCAAAAGCAAGATTCTCATAGGACTACACTGGCATATGACAGCTTTTAGAGGAACTCAAGTTCATTTTAAGACCATAGGAAATAATGACAATCACTTCAGAAAAAAATGTGAGGAAGTCTTCTAAAATTTTCCACCAAAATTACTGAGGACCCTGGTACCCTCTGCTAGCTGCTGAGAGAGAAGTGCTATCACCACTCTGCTGTGGTCAGTCCTGCAAACATGAGGCAAACGTGGCCAGCAGTCTGGGCTTCAGCAGGAAAATTATGTGACTATCCCCTTCCAGTAAAGCATCAGTAAAATGACAAAGATGTGAGATGCCCTTGAGAAGATTATAGAGATCGCAGAATCACAGAAACTTTAGAGTTGGAAGGGAACTTTAGAAGTCACCTAGTCCACCCCCCCTGTAAGCAGGGACACCTATAACTACTGATAAGGTTGCTCAGAGCCCTGTCGAACCTGACCTGGAATGTTTCCAGGAGTGGGACATCCACCACCTGTCACACGTGGACTTAATTTGGGAACTATGAACAGTGAAACAGTGGAAGTATAAGGTCAACACAACTAAGGTGTGGCTAATAACCATGGCAGATGAACATTACGCAGTCCAAAGGGAGCCTAGCACGAATACTCCCGTAACCAAATGTGAGATGGGCCTTCAGGGAGAGGCCTGAAATACCTGAGCTAGAAGTCTTTATGCTGACCTTGCTGGAAAAAATTGCACCAAAACTGAATTCAAGCCTTCCTGTTTTTGAAGCCAAGTGATTGCTCTTTTAAATGACCTATACTTTTGAGGATTTGGGAAGGGCCCAACATGGTCCAAAAGTATAAAGTTTCTGACAAACAGATGATTTGCGCACTGGACTTCAGGTTACAGCAAAATAAGATATCTGAGAAGTTCTGAGTTTCACAGAAGTCCAGCAGCCCTACCAAGATCTGAGGCTTAGCCACTCTCACCTTAATCTGCTTATTCTCAGCCACAAAGAACAGCATAAGGAAAACAAAGTTCAGTCTCCATGATAGAGAAAACACTTTGCCTGTCTCCCCAGAAGAGATATACTAACTAGCCATCACAAATATCCATCCTCGTCTGGCACCACATTACTAAAATAATTCAAATTACAAAGTAATAGCCATGCAATAACTTATAATCAAACAGTCCACAAAAATAGTTCAACAGGGTCAGTCTTGGAAGTCAGACTGCCACAATTAGCAAATTGGATCTCTTGTCTAGAGCTCTGAAACACCATGAACTGGAAAGAAATGGTATTTTAGGCACTTAGGCTATTTTAAGCATTCAGCACTGCAACCTCATTCTTCAGACTGTTGAAATATCAGTATTACTAAACACTTGAAAAATAGTTTAGGAATGAATAAAATACATGCATACCCTAAAAATAAAGTTCCATAAGAGAATCAGATACTAATTACAGCCTCTATTTAATATCTAAATCAGGAAAATTAAATTCAATCTAATCAGAGATGTTAGAATTTTTTTGGCACTTTAAATACCACTTTAAGAAGCAACAAGATTATTTGAACTGCTACAAATATACCTAGTTTTATGCAAATGCTAAAATGAGTTCTTTCCCTTTTAACCCCTTCATTATAAAGTTCCTGAGGCTCACCCACATTGAGAGTTACTCAATACCCAGAAAAATGGAATAAAAACTGGATAAAATTGACCAGCTGGAGTCAAAATTATTGAAGCACAAGGAACATATGTAGTTTGGATCTATATACACTATCAAAATATCTGGGGAAACAGTTACTTAGGCTATGAAAGCCTGTTTAAAAACTTAAATTCTGTAGCATATTCTTCTCTGACACCAGAACAGGCTAAGCAGAAAACACCACACAAGGTTTCGTTTGTCCTTTCAGAAATGTAATATCATTTGACCTGAATTTATAAGCATACTGGAGTTATTGGCTGATATTCTGTATGATCTGTGGTGTCCCAGAAGTCAGATTATGGGATCAAATGGCTTTGTTTGCCATGACTATCTGCAAATATAAACAATGAAGCAATTTTATATTGAATCTTCACCAAATAAAGGGACAGTATTCTCCTATAGTTCTACATTTATTACATTTATTAAGTGATCATGTACCAACAGCATGGCATCTGTGTGATAAGCCTTTCTGAAAACAGACACATTCCAATAGAAAGGATACCAAACAAGGATTCATAAAACTTCTTTGGCACTGATACAACACAAAGGTGTTGTCAGGACATAAATACAGACTTTGCTTATACCTCAGCTTACCCAGTAGAAGAACAGAGGTATTGGTGATGCTCACCTGCTGCTATGAAACAGCAGAAAGCACATGAAAAACACCCTGCTATTTAAATGCTATTTAAATCATCATGGTTCTTCCAATATTTCAGCAGCAAGTCACTAGCAATGATCATATTCAAAACACATGCCAGAGAACAGATGCTGCCACTGAATGGGCAGCATTATCTTTCCTGCGTGGATTGTCTGAAAGTGGCACATATCTACACTGCACTGTGGAATCATCTTTCTAATACATAAACTCCTTCTGCAGAAAAATCTGGCAAGCAACCTGTGGCACAGATGGCTCTGCTGTGGAGACACAGGACTGTTCATGTCTGGAACACAGGTGCTTCTCACCCTGAATTTGCTAGCCAACCTGTTGCCCAGCCAGAAGATGCATTACTATTTTCTATTTAAATCAGATGAGTCACAGTCATTTCCAGAAATGCAGAAGAGCTGCCCATTGTCACCAGCATTAATGATCCCTTGTAGTGATGAAAGCCAAAGTTATCATTGAGACACAGCAATGCTAGAGCCAAAGTTGCTATCTCATCTCCCAACTCGGCGTCACTCTTAGTTACTATTAGGTTTCCTGTTTTTTCCCTGTATAGCCATCACTTTCACTCTACGCATGCATGCACAAAAACATAGCACCATTCTGCAGTCAGATATTCAGCATCTGCTACAGGGTTAAACCAGGTTGGAAATCTAAAAGAAACATTACCAAACATTCTCTTTTTAACCAACATTGCGGTTGATTTAAGAAATTGTGAAGTTGGCTTGGAAAGTGTAATAAACAAAGAGCAAGGCAAGCAAGATTTATCAAGAACTCAGCTGGAAATGACCTCCTCTGACTACCCACACGTAACCATGCCACCACAAGACAGAGGTCTATAGGAAGGTCTTATGCTCTGCACTGCTACTGCACAGAAGATCCAGTACTGGACACATCAGATCGGCTGCAGCCACAGCTGACATGCATTTGCAGAGCATCCTGCATGGGTGAGATCAAGGCCCATGGCCTCCTAAGCTCTGAAGACCTGACTGATACATTCAAATGCAGGTACTCAGCATAACAGTACTCAAACCAAGATCTTAACTCAGATGCCAGCTTTATCACAGACTTGTCATTACTATGTCAGTTATTGGGGACCTGACCTAAGAAAGAACTTAGGAAATGAAACACAAGTCAAATTGAGTTCAGGCACCTAAATTCATGTAGTCTCTTCATTGAACAGTCTTTTCAATATTGGAGAATCCACAAGAAACAGGTAAGTAACTTAAATGCTGTTGCAGAGCAGGCTCAGAGCAGAGCTATGTACCCTTCACAGACTACAGGTTCTATTCCTAAATCTCCTTAAATGACCAGCCTGGCAGGAACAGTCAGACCTCACCTAAAAAACAATAGAACCATTTAATGAAAAGCTCAGCAGCAGCATGGCAGAAAATACACACAGCCAGGTGACAGGGAAAAGTGCAAGTATTTTCAGGAGATCAGGAGGATTTAAAAACCACAGCTTTCCTTGACATCAGATTGCAGGAGAAATTGTGCCTTTGCTCTCTTTTCATTGAGGTCTCTGCACTGTATATATGATAAAACTGGAACACGAAGATTCCTGACTTCCCTGACCTAATCATAATAAAAAATTAAAAGATGTCCCTTCCACAAGGGTTTTTTATTACTGGATCAGATATTCCTCACTTCTTTGTTCTCTGACCCAATTGTCATTCCACGCAGAGGAATAATTTCAGAGCGAGGAAGTCCCCTAAATCCCTCTTGGGAAAAGTCTAATGATTAGGACATGATACAACAAAAATATGATGGGTTTCAGGCATCTCTGGAAAACCAGTATAAATAGGCAGTAAAGAATTTATAAGTTGTACAAAATGAAGAACAGATATTAAACAACTCACATGATAAATACCTCTTATACACTTAGTAAAAATGAGAAATCTACAAGTTAGAAGTTGATGTAAGTTTCTAAAAATTCTTCAGCTCACACCAGAGGAGAAAGACAGCACTATTCACCACAGGTAATAAATTAATCCATCCTTCTCTATCCTTGTATTCCATCTAAATTGCAAGGCACTCACTCAGCCCTTTGGTTATCTCAAACCTGGTTTAGTCATCAGCTCATCCTCCCTCTGATACCATTTTAATCTGAGAACATTTTCCTTGTAGTACCCAGAAAATAAATACCAACTGATTCAGCTGTGGCAGTAAAGGTGAATGCACCTGTCATAAATATTCACTGGCTGATTTACACAAAAGAGCACTTTATTTGTACAGTTGATGAGAAAAGCCATTGGATAACAAATGGCACTGTTCAAATTTCTTATCAAGAAAGCTTTATAAGTCTAACACAGTGATTCTTTCTTACACAATGATGACTAACATGACAGCAACCATTCATTATGGAAAGGCACACAAGAGAGATGTGCAGCTCCAGCCAGACTCTGTTGGTGTCACTGCTCTGCTTAAAACCAAGTGTTTGCATTGCTATGCACATGTTGGTATTTATTAACATGGTTAAGATCTAGAGTGAGGGAAATAACTTAGCATGTGATTCAATCACTGTTCATCCTACTTCCACAGCAGTGGGATTCCCTCTCATTAGTCAGCTTATAGGTAATTTAGTGACCCTCTAAAGTAAATCAAACAAGTAAAAACAATTAAAATCTATATAGCTCTTTCATATACAGGAACTCAGAAGGAGCATTTACCTGAACTATTTCAGCTGGATAATCTAGCTTCAGAAATAACAGCAGTAGTTTAAACTCTTTATAAATAAATTCAAGCTCAACTATTTCATTACATATGAAATCTTAGTTATAGTATCAAAATTTCTGGAATCTAATAAGTAGCATTGATATTTCTTGGGGGAAGCTGAAGATTTGTAAATGGCAAGAATGACTGGGTTTTTCCTCCCTCACCTGCAATTTTCTGAAGTTTCATGACAAATTTTCTCAAATTTCTTAGTATCATCCAGCTGACAAAAAGGAAGAAAAAGCTTTTTTTTTTTGTTTTGCCATATATAAATTATCAGAGATTATCCTTTTGATATGAAAAATCAATACAGACAGACTCAAGTAGCTGAATTAAGTAGGGGAGTGATACTAATTTTTGCAAGACTTCAGTTTCCAAACATATTGATGATTGACACAAGTTTCTCACCTTTTTAGCTAGAAAAAAGGGAAAAAAGGCAAAGGATAAAAAAAATACCTAAAAAAAGAGCTAGACCTAATACTTAAGAGTATCAGCTACTACCTTAACATCTCAAAACTAGAACGGAAGTCGGACTGTGATCACCTCTCACTCATAGAGGCTGACATACTCTGTAAATCATGTACTTTCAACTGTGTAATCTGCTTACTACCTCGTCATTCAATCCTTTTGACTATAGTTTGTATTAGAAATTTCCAAAAGGCTTCTAGGAGTTGCTTTTGAGTAAAACAACCTCTTTCAAATACATTTTCCCTGCCTAGTGCCTCCAAAGGTGATAATGGCTTAGACTCTAGTGCTGTTTATCTTCAGCATTTACTCTCCTGTTAAAAATCATGCCAATCTTGAAAAATTATACTTAAATCCTGTACAACAGAGCTCTATACCTCTGCCTAGATATATGCTTTTTATTTAATAGCAATTAATCTATGCATCTGTCTGTACAATACATCAACTCCCTATAGGTCACTACTGCTCCCTGTTGGTTTTCATAGGCATGAGGAGGCATAACAGGCAGAGAGGAACAGTGAAGTAACTTTTCTTGCAGACTTCCTAGTAATAAATCAAGTGTGGCTACGTGTATTATAATCCTACTTAACAGAAATTGTTCTCTGACTATAGATCAATATGCTCCTCATTTCTTTCAGTTGATTAAAAGTTTACACTATAGAAACAGAAATATTTCATGACTGGACTGGTACTGTGAAGAACATAAGCTATGAAAGTGATGCTGATAAACTAAGAATTAGAAATTATATGATAAATATTTTTTAGCATTTTCATGTCTCTCTGCTTCCTTGTTTCTTTGACTGGTTAAAACTCTCAGGGAGAACTTTTCTTTTAATTTCTGATACTACCTGACATTTATGATGTTATGCCTAACTCATACCTTTTTTCCAGTGGTGGTATAGGTTATTCCATTCAATCTGCAAAACTACTTTGCTCAATAGTTCCCTTATTTGATAAGTGTTCATTTATTTAGCTGCCAACATATCAGTTTATAAACTCAATTCTAATACTTCTGAGAAGATATTAAAACAATGTGTTGAGACTTGAAAAGATACTTAGCAAACATTAATGGACATGAGTATTTTTCTAATAAGATCACATTCTTCAAACAAGACTCTTTCTTCTGATGCTTACAGACCGTGCATATATGAAAGGAACAAAACTCTACAAAACCTCAAGATACCACCTCATTTCCAGTAATTACCCATTACACAGATACTAGGATAACATCTACAGTTTTATTTTGACCTCAGCACTGAAACTGTAGACACAATAAAAATTTTGGTCTTCCTTCCTTACTAACACAATACAGATAGCAGTCAGGCCAAGCCTTACTTTATCCAATCCATCCTTAAGAACAGCCATATGAGTGGATGACAAACCCTCTTTTATCTTTCTACATATTCACTTATAGCTCCCAGAATGCATCTCCTCAAGCATCATTTGGTTAAGAAGCAGAAGCATAGCCATTATCCCACTAGAGAAATTTTATAGACTAGCTCCTATATTTCAGATGTTGAATAGTTTTAGGGTTGACGAAAATACATATTCTGTTTCCAGTGGCAATGTCAACCAGCAAAAGCAAGTTGTTAGGAAAGTTCTCACAAACAGCTGCTAACTTGCAACATAATTAACTGACACATTGAAGTTGCACAGATGAAAAACACATGTTCCTTTCCTTATCTGGATGACATAATAAATACTAATGGGAAAAAAAAAAGTTCCATAATAAGCTTGAATTAATTATATGTTTATTGAGGCACAGTGAAGTAAATGAGTATGGGAAGTTGGCAGAGAACCAGATGAGTAATAAACAGTTTTAAGACTGTCTGGAGACAGACTTGAGAATATTACAGTCATCAGGCAGCTGAAAACAGCCTCAGGGTAATTATAAGCATTTGCAATCGATTAAAGAGAGCATGATTCTTTTATGAATCTTTATTAAACTTGCATTAAAACTTTAAATGATTTGAAAATGTTATGGTTTAAAGCACATCTTTGTCAGTGGTCATCATATATTTATTTCTGGAAAATGTGTGTGCAGAAAAGCTTCAAAGGAATTCCTTCATCTATATGGTTTTTAAAGGAGATACCAGGAAAGAAGGGCCCATATTATAGATGGGCTTCTTTTCAGAACATCACCCTCTTACAACACAGGAGGCAGCCTCTCAGCAAGCAGCTCAGCCTTTCAAGCTCCAGGTACAATCCATTCTTTTCCAGGATCTGTAAAGAGCAGTACTCTGACCTCATAGCACTACACTCAATTTATTTGAGAACAATCACCTTCCTGGGGCAGGGATGGGGAGGATGCTCTCATCTTCATAGTTTTACAGACCACATAATTTGGCCTGGAGTCATCAGTAATCTAGATTTCACTGCTCTCTTCTTTGAGATTGTATTTTATTTTGCATCTTTCTCTGAAATTCTCCCTCAGATGAAGTCTGAGATAACTTTTTAGCAATGCAATCAGGTACCTCACACCACTGCCTTCATCCTTTCCTAGTGCACAAATAATCTAAAAAGCCCTGTGTATGCTGTGGTGCCAGAGGAAAGATCCATGAGGAAGTTTGAGAGACAGATGTATTCTAAACTCTTTCTTATTGCTGATCTCCTCCCTTCCCTTTCAGCAAAGTCTTCAACTACTTCTCCGACATTCATTTGCTATGGGAATGCCTCCTTCAGCCTCCCCTCCAAAACCTTAGTGTTTATGGTGTTCTTTTCTTTACAGAAGTTAAAATTAAATTATCACCTAAGAGAATGGCAAATATCCACTGCCAAATTCACATAGTAAGTATTAGTGGGAGGGTGAGAAAACTATGCAAAGATACCTTAGAGTCTTGGAATCAGTAAATATCAGATAAATAAACAGTGATGGTTGCATATTTTAGACATGCTGGGATAAAATACACAAGGCTAGGGCAAAAATTTGGACAAAGAGGTGGTGTTTAACTTTTTTTAATATAAAATACAAAAGGATTTTAAAATACTACTGTCACCACTACAAAACAGAATAGGAGATAAGACAAAATTAATTCTCAAGAAACAATCTTTTTCCCCCTAACCTTTCCAGAGTAAGTGCACTATCTATCTATCTGCTTTGGCACCAACTAAACATTAAAAATAAATGTTGTCAAAGAGCTAGACTTTCTCCCTTTCATCTTAAAAATGCAGAGATACCTACACTGTAAATTGAACAAATTTCACAACTATGTTCTTGCAATGATTGACTGGTTTCTTCATAAAGAATTTACTATTACAGAAAAGTATCTACATATTCCTGGAAAACACAGTAAACTGTAAACTGCCTGAAGAGCAACACATGAATTACAAAAGCTTGCCCCTTTTGTGATACACTACAGAGATAAAACCCAACAATGTACTGGGATTTTAGGTCACAGTTCCTCTGCTTATATAGCCTGGGCTATCACACTCAGATCCCAAACTACTATTTCATTGTTTTCCTCTGTGCCCAAATGTGTAAGGGTTTTTTTTCTCAGTACTGTCTGGGGACTGGCCACTGTCAGATGCTAACCTGTGGGTGAGGCACGATTTGTTGATTCAAACTGCATTTTGTTTGCTTTGAACTTGAAACCATAAAGATCTAATAACTTGCCAAATCTTACTTGAAATGTTTACAAATGTCATAGAATCATAGAATGGTTAGGGTTGGAAGGGACCTCTGGAGGTCATCTAGTCCAACCCCCCTGCAGTGGGCACGGACATCCCTAACTAGATCAGGTTGCCCAGAGCCCTGGCAAGCCTTGCCTTGAATGCCTCCAGGGATGGGAACTCAACCACCTCCCTGGGCAACCTGTTCCAGTGTTCCACCACCCTCATAGTGAGGAACTTCTTCCTAATGTCCAATTTAAATCTACTCCTCTCCAATTTAAAACCATTGCCCCTTGTCCTTTCACTAAAGGCCTTTGCAAACAGGCCCTCTCCAGCCTTCTTGTAAGTTCCCTTTAAGTACTGGAAAGTCACTAGTAGGTCCCCCCGAAGTCTTCAATGGCTTTTTTTCACAAATCTAAACTTGGAAATTTCCAAAGGTCTAACTTACACATTTCTAGTGTCCAGCCTGAAAATACCTTCACTAAAAAGGGTGCTGGCAGTCTTAAGAAAGAGTTCAGAGAATTGATGGAGGAGCTGCCCAGTCTCTGCACCCACTTGCAAAAAGGAGATGCACAACTTCTCTCCACAGCCCACTGATCCTACAGTTTGAGCTGAGCAGTCAAGAATGAAAAGAGTAGAAGCCAATTTAGCTGCTTCAATGAAGTAAGTTTGGCTTGTACATACTGAGTGGATAGTAATTTTAATAGCTGGTTGAAAAAGGTATCACTCTAGTGCGTAATTTTGCTGCCTTTCGTGCCGCCTACTCTTTAACTCTGCAGGAAGACTGTCCTTAATGACATTTGAAGAAGCACAGAATTGTCTCCTGTCCTGGGCAGGCCTTTATCTTGTTTTACCTCAAGAAACAAAATTCACTAAATACAAGAGAGCTGACAGCACTCCTTCCACTGGGTGTTTGATTGAGATCATCCCAGCAGAAAGCAAGGATGGCAGCAAAGATGACTAATCTCATTCTGATTTTCACAAGTTCAGCTGAGTTTATACACTAAAGCTAAAGAGACAATTGCAGTAAATAAAATACAAACATCATCTAAGTCTGCTGAAGTTAAGATGTTCTCTTTTCTCTCCTCCTCACTCTGTTACTGTGTGTAAGCCTCATATTTGTTACTGGCAAGGCTCTACCACAAACAAAAGACTATGGATTTACTAAAATCCTTCACTAGTTACCCATCTTAACTAAGTTAACAGCAGCAAATATACTTTATTTATCATGATAAAGGTGTCTTTTGTTTTGTGTTATAGCTGTCAGCCTACCTACAATTTTACTTGGAAAAAATCCATCAGTTAAAAACTTACATGTGAATTCTTTCACAAATGCATTTCTACATCACTTCTTAAACACACAAATGGTTATGAATTAATGAAAGAATTACGTCTTTCAAAGACTCACTTTGTTGGTAAAGAACGTTTAAGTAGACTTGAATCTTCTAGCATTTAGATAGGAGTGTTAAAATTTTAAAACTGAATACACTTGTCTATTTGTATTGGGAGCTTTAAAACAGGATAACATTGGGGAAACAACTCTCAGCCCTGCAGAAAGACATATTTTCAATTACAAACAGTTTTCTAACTATCTGTTAGTGAAAAGGAATCTGTGACAGACTGCATGATAAAACATTGAAAGTAATTCAATTTATAGGATTAAAACCCTATGATTTTGAAAAATTGACATATAAATGATTGCAGCTTCTTTTAAAGGTGCAAGGGATTTGGTTGAGCACAGTATTTACTTTGGATATGAGCCCAATTTTGCTGTAGGAAAATTTATCTTAAATGTGGAAAGTACATTTTCTTTCACAGAGCAAAACTGTTACTGGAAATAATTTTAGTGATACAACTAAAGCATTTTGTTATGAATTGTTAAATTACTACACAAAATAATTAATTGGAAAGGGAAGTACTGGAATTCTGCAGGTTGCTGGAACCAGTCTATGAGATTTTTTGGTGTCTTTTCTAACTTATAAAAAGATGGCAACAATAGGAAAAAATAAAGGATATTTCTATTACTTCTCAAGTGCCATTTACTGCTGTGGAGACATCCCTTTATGTTACCGTACATACCTTGAGAAGGAAAGATCACCACATAAAAAAACCCCAACAACCCACCAAACAAAAACCACACACAAAAACCTCACCAAAAAAACAGCCTACCAGAACAAGAAATTGCTCTGTTCACACAAGCATCAGTTCTTCAGAGGACTGTGCAGAACAGATCATTAATTTCTTTCTAATGCAAGTGTTGATCTCCCACCTATTTTAATGTCTAATACTAAAATATTACATTAAAATGTCCAATATTAGCTGCTGCAAGCAGTTAAACTGAGCAAAGCTTCCTATCAGAATTTGAGTTTAGGTCTGTGTGGACTGAGAAAAGAAATAAATGTCATCTCTGTGGCAAATCCTCTCATGCAAGCTGAGGAATGGGACTGGAATCTTCCAATGGCAATTATAACCACCCTTAGGTGGGCTGACATTGACCAACAGAATGACTTACCCCTGGACTTTCACCCCATGTCTGCACTCTCAGTCTTGATTTCTTTCTAAAACAGGCACAGAAGCTAACAGTAATGTTCCCTTCCTCAGTTGCTTCTGGGGTTCTTGAGCCAGCTCTTTTTTATAAAATCCAAAGTGATGCTGCTGGAATTTTAGGTATTTCACAGCTATAGACTCATCTAAAGGAATTACTTTCTCAAACATCACAGAATCATAGAATAATTACAGTTGGATGGGACTTCAGGAGGTCACATAGTCTAACCCCCTGCTCAAAGCAGGGCAAATAACTGAATTCAGATGTCTCCATGCTACAACCCATTAACAAGTGATTCCAGCTCCTCTGTTCACACCCTGTATTTCTCTGTCCCTCCCTCCTTCTGAGCAAGCTCCTCTTTGGTCAATATAAAACCCAGGAAGAGAAAATGTGCACTGCTAACATACTGGAAATGCTTTGAGTATATCAATAAAATATCAGGAAAAGGGGAGAAAGCAACCTGATTTGTTCATAATAAGCTTCTGGCAAGATTGCGCTCTAGGGACTGCTAAGAAAATAATGTCATCACGAGCATAAGGAAAACTACTGCCATGGATCAAAAACAGGCAAAGAGCATTCAGAACAGGCAAAATACTGTGTCAAGCCTAATGATTTCATCTGAAACAGGGGAGTGAGGAATTAGAGAGGCTTTCCAGCAGGAGCAAGAGGAGGGATTGGAGAAAAAGAGTGTGCACAATTCTCATGGTAGTGGAAATAACGAGAGGCCTCAGGTAAGAGATGTGATCTGAAGCTTCTGCTGTCTGCTTCCTTAGTTGAAGTAGAAGAGGAGACAGTCAATGAAATCAGCAAAATCAAATTTTAGAAAGAAACTGTAGGTAGCAAAAGGAGAATATAGAAAATGCTTGCTGTCCTAGGATGGCTGAAATCAAGAATTAAAGAAACAGTGAATCTTTACACAAATAGTCCCATTCAGAGTTGCAGGTTAACTTAAAATTCAGGTTGCATTTTAAATATTTCTATTTGTGGCATTAGCCCCCAACTATGCTCACACATACACAAAAAGATGACACAATGCCCTCCCCCCCAAATCCACCACCACATCTCACCCAAATATCCAAACCACATAAATGGTTAGAAAGGGGACAGACTGCTCAGTGTTGACCGCATGGAGACTTCATAGAATCATAGAATGGTTTAGGTTGGAAGGGACCTCTGGAGGTCATCTGGTCCAATTCCCCNCAGACTTGTTTTCTTGCACCTTGTATCAGAGTCAGATTACTAATTTGTCTTGGTCAGTATGGCAATACTTGTAGACTACTGAAGTCAGAATGCCATAAGGGCTGGTAGAAAGACATAATACCTGCTACATGTCACATCTGGGAATGATGTGTCACTGAATGAGCTACTGGTCTGAAACTTATTCCTTGCAGGCAGGCACTCTGTGTTACGTAAGTCACACCAGAACGAGATTCTTACACAGAAATCAAGGACAAAGTGACACGGTGTCTGAACTGCATCCTCAAATTAAATAATGAAACTTGAATAATTTAAAACTAATATTTACCAATGTAATTATTCACAAATATTAATAATAAAATCCCAGGTTTTTAAACTCAAAAATACATGCAAAATATGTCTTTTAGTTGGCAAGATTCTGGTGGTCTTCACAAATACACCGGTACTTAAATGTACAAACTCATACAACATGAATAAAAATACTCTTCACTATAAGATTTTTGGATGTTGCATGTGTGTGTTCCTTATCCTATGACTGGTGCATTTAGGTGAACAGGAATTCTCCTGTTCATCATTTTCTACAGTTATAATTTAAGCATTTATCATGTAGCCAGGGAACAAAAATCAATAGCATCTGACCTGAATGAACCAGGTATTATGCACAACAAATTGCTAAGTGAGCATTTTTCATAATTTAAAGATTTAACTTTGAGAATAAGTTATAAAATGTTCATCCAAACCATTATGATTACTTGTGAATAATGGATGCATTTGAAGAAAACAGTTCTGGTTTCAAAGCAATTTTCCACAGGAAAAAAAAAAAAGATAAAATTAGTTAGATAATGCACCTATACTAGAGAATTGTGTCCATCTCTCCTCTCAGCTGTAGAAAATATTTGTACTGAACTTGGCTGAGTCACTGAGCTGGATGGCACAGTCCTGTCATACCACTGTTTGTGAAATGCTTACTCTATCACACAACAATTCAGCACCTTTCAGGAACACTGAATGAACTCAAAAAAGAAGGAACATTGTCTTCTCTAGAACCTCCTCCTCAAGCTCTTTGCTCTACAGAAGTTTTAAGTTTTACTTGTATAAATAGCAGCTCATTCGTGCCAAAGCCTCTGACCTACATTCACCACTGCTTCAGCTTTTGGTCATGAAATATATGCTAACAAACAGTAGAGATTCACTATTCAGAAACAATTCCACAGAATGCAAACGCTTACACATTGCCTCTTGAATTGTCATCATGTATTTCTTCAGTCAAGAAAACCCAGGAAAGCTTACTAAAAATGTATATGCTTCATAAATACTGCCAGAATAAAAAGCCAGATAAGTTCTCCATCTATCAGCTAACTAAAAAGTAAATTATCAAATAAACTTGTAAACATTGATGGATTTTAGAAATAGATTTCTCTGAGGTGCTGTTAAAATGCTGTCAGACCCATAAATGTTCATGAGGAAAACAATCTATTGGAAGACTATAAAGATGTAATGTGACTGCTCTCCACAGAATTATGGATTTAGCAAAAGTCACCCTACTAAATAAATACTTACCATAGTCATTGTCATAAAAAATAATGAATTTCTGCCAGGCATATTCTGTGACCACCCTCAAGATGACATCATTTAAGTAGACAGGGGGGCGGACAGAGAGCGTGTAGTCATCGTTGCGGTTGCTCCTGGTGAGCCCGCAGCCGCTCCTTGGTGTTCCTGCCGTTGAGCGCTGGATGAAGAGGTGAGGGATGTGCATGGCATCTGCCAGTGACTGCAGGGATCCTGCTGACGTGCAGCCAATGGAGCTGACAAGGGCCAGGATGCCTTGGTTCATCAGGTCACAGGCTGAAAGAGAACACAATGATACTAGAGGTGAGAGTGGTTCAGGGTCTGGTTTCCTGTTGAAATGCAGATACTGGGAATTAAAACACAACAGGTTCAAACAGAAAACAGAAAAAATTTTGCACATTGAGTAATTAATAGCTAAAATTCATTCAAATCACAAGGCTTCTCTATCCGCTTCGAGCTGTCTTGTGGTGAAAGCTGGAAGGCTGCCCTGTCCACCTTGCCCAGAAATGAATTATCCCTTGAAAACAAGACCCACCCTTGGGCTTTCTGAGGAACATTAAGAACTGATTCCAACTACTAAATTAAGCACTTTCAAAGTCTAGCACAAGAGCTCCATGAGCAGGATCTTTGCGTCATACAGAGAAAACTTGAAGAAATAACAGCTCAGGCTTGCTGTCAACTTTTGAAGACAATTGAGTATGATTATGTACATTAACGTGTCCAAGCAAAAACTGAATTGGTTTGGGGTTTCCAGAGGTACATGCACTAATTTTACTAGTTGTTTGCTTGGTTTTTTTTTTTAAAGAAAAAAACAACTAGTCTTACAAATAGCAAAGTGTTTTCAAAATTCACTTAATGGTTTATATTCATTTACTCTCCTCACTTCCAAAAGAAGGCATGGAGTTGTTTATGCAAAAAATAACACCTTGTAACTAATTGTCTTGTTAATGAAGGCTGAGTCACAACAGACAGTCTGAAGTACAATACCAATGACGGTCACATTAATACAAAGGTGTTTACCATGATTAATGTTAATGCAATCAATAAATATCAAAAGAACTAGCAATGATTAGGTAATTTTGAAGGATTACCCTGTGAAATAAAACAGAGTCAAGTGTTTCTAACAGACTTGAGAGCTTGAATGAAGAAACAACACAGATTTGTAACATAATTCCCCAGGGCACATGCAAGGCTAAATTTTGAAATAATTTGCCACTGGCAAAGCTACATAGAATCATAGAATGGTTAGGGTTGGAAAGGACCTCTGGAGGTCATCTAGTCCAATCCCCCTGCAGTNGGTAATGGGACATATATTTGCATATGACTATCTAATACTAAACTGTGCAATTACTTATTTTTGTGGGAATATTCTGCACACACAACAGGTGCAGGCAAAAGCAACAAACCCACATATGAGAATCCGTTCCCCTAAAAACACAAAAACATATTTTACTGCCAAACCCGTTGTCTCGTATCATATGGCTCTTACTCACAGTGAGTAATGTTTTATTTCACAAACACTTATTGATCTCACTGGGAATATTTACAGTGCAAGGAATGGAGTTCCACATTCAGGCCCACATGGAGAGAATCACCTTCTCAGAAAGCTACTGCAGTATTCTTGTTAAGATACAGAGATCTGGAACACACTGTAGTGGATTACCAGGGCATACTGATGCCACTGATGCTCCATCTGATGAAAACACTTCTAAATATGGGAGAGCAAGTGTTCACTTAGAGAGATTTTGAAGTATTTTGGCTTAGGATAAAGTGTTCCTTCTATATATGCTCTGCATACAGCTCAGTTTTGGGGCTAGCACCTGGGCTTTAAGGTTAAAGGTAAAACATTTTCAATAACCACAAGTATCCTTTTTCAGAAATGTACTGAAAATAATTGGTGATTGAACATAAAAAAAAAGAACAAAACCAGTGCCTCAGAAGTTTCTAATATTCAAAATATTCCAAAACAATCCTATTAGCTATTCCCCTTTTATGCTGCTTGTTACATTCCTCATCATCACTTCCAACAAAGATAAAAGGGTTGTCAAGTTATCTTTTTTTTGTGAGATGTTTAATCTCTTGGTGATACCTGCACCAAGTACTGCATTATCTAGGCTGCACATGCCAGTAAGAATGCTACTGCTTAAGAAACGATCTGTTTTTATCGATATATTAACCTATCCATCAATAAATGCCTGTACCTATATGTCAATAGATATCTTCCTAGCTAGATATTGATAGAGGAATAAAATTGATGCTAAATTTCACAGAAGCCTGCTTTTAATTCAATGAAAATTTAAGTCTACATGGTCGTGATACTATTTATTTTTTCAAATAAAATATGTAGTCTGACCTCTCCAGTCTCTCAAACCTGACTTTAAAAAATAGAGCAGTCAAACTGCATTACAAAAATTGCTTGAAAATGCCTAAACTTCCAGGCACACTTTCAGACTAAGAATAACCAGTTCACTCCTGGTAATGCTATGAAGTAGGAAACATGCTTTTTGTGAAAATTGTTACTGAAACATGAAAGGGAAGAAACCAGCACTGAACATTTAGCTCCATAGAGCTAAATGCCAAAACTGGCAAACAAACTGAATAAAGGATTAAAATCTTCTCTCTTGACACTGCACCACATTTGTTACAATAGCCTCAGGACTAAAGTTGCCTGTGTGGCTCTTTCTTTCATGAAATGCTTACGAGAATCTTGTGTGCTGGATTGGGGCAATATGCACTTAATTATGCTCGCAAATAGACCTTATTCCTGTACACATTGTCGTCGGGTCGTGGCTGGGCTTCGCGAACGAAGANATTCCTGTACACATAGACACTAATCCTCAGAGTTAGCTGCTGGAGCAAGGGCTGTTATCTCAGAGGTAGGCTCTTCTGGAAAATGAGTGCATGAGTTGCAGAGTTCCTCTCTAAGTCAGTCTGACTGGATTATTCTTTAAACATAAACATAATTTGTACAATGTATACACATACAAAGTAAAGCCTATACAATATGTCAAACTATCATGTACAATATTCATATATTCCTTAACCAAGCAGAAGTTCTGTTATCTCCAGTGGAAGAATTGATTGGTAAAAAGTATAAGATTACATATTTTCTTAACCCATATTTTTGCCTCAAACAAAAGCTCTACTAAATATTTTTCCTAGTGATCCAAATCTTTTAACAGTATCTTATCAACTCACTCAGAGCTCTAGTTCAAGCATTTGGAATCCTGGTTGCATTCCCATCTTGAGCCTGAAATATCCAAATTCTATTTTGTCCCACCTGCCTTAAAATATACACATACGTGTATACATATATATGTGAATGGATTTAAATGCTATTCAAAACTCTTTTGCAACCTTCTTAGAGGTTGTATTTCCAAGCTGGTATTTGGTCTACTGCCAAGATCATGAAGGAGTATTAGTTTGCCATGAGCTAGAGAAAGAAAAATATCACTGTGTTTTAAGTCCTCAGGACAGGAGAAATGTCAAATTCAAATGGACCTGGACACAAGTTTAACAAAGAAGGAATAGAAAATAAGAAATAGTGTTTATAAAACTTTACTGTTCCATACTGTAAGTTATTTTTAAACATAAATTGCCATGACATAAATTCAGCCTCACAAGAGAGCAGATGCTATTAAAAACTAGATCTTCACCAGATGTAGGAATAAAACTGATCACAGAATTTCACACATTGCTTAGAAAAAATATAAAGAATTTCTATGAAATAACTTAAAACATTTCTCCATTGTGGATATAGAGAGCATGCATAGCACACAGCATGCAGAGGACACACTGGCATGCACCCAGCAGCACATTTAACTCTTCAGCTTATTTGGTCTTTTCAAATTGCAAAGTTACTAAATTTCCAACCCTAGGGGACCAATCATCAGTAACAAAAGAGTGACCTTCTAGAGTAAAATCTCTTCTAAGTTAGTTTGGCAGAATATCTAAAGAAAATAAAAAACCCCAATTTTGTGTTCAGTATGCTTTTTTTTTTTTAAATAAAGAGAGCATAGCCCATGCAATTTGAAATAAATAATTTACATCTAGGCTACCAGCTTGTATAAGCACTTCCAGCAAAGCAGAATTTAAATGGCTATGGTTACAAATGTGTCCTTAAAAATATCTTCTCTGTAAAATCGAAACTATGGCAGGTCCTTAACTACTAGTTGCTGTAACTTCAAAAAAAAACCAAACACAAACAACAAACAAAACCAACCCAAACTACAAATAAGAGGATGTTTAAAAACAGATGCAGGAATAAATAAGCACCAAAAAAGGACTACTGAGATTTAGCTATTGCTACCAATGTGAGCATTTTCTTATTTATCCCTTTTTCTTCCTGATAATAAATCACCCTCATGCATCACATACTGATGAGCCAAACTGGAAAAAAAAAAATTAGTAGAAGATATCTGGAGACTTCAGTAAAAGCCTAATTTTGCTACCATATAAAGTGCTGGCTCAACAGTCAGATCACTTTAACATTATTTTTTTGAAAATGCTAAATACTGTACATAAACAGTGGGTAGTATCCCTTTAAACAATCAGAGATGTATCCTAAGGTACTTTTCATCTTCTATAGTTTTAAAAATTACCAGGCTCCTTCCAGAACTGTAATGTTGTTGGACTGAGTACATGTTGAGTGAACAGAAATTAGATATAAACCCTTTTCCCACCAGAGTTCTGTGGTTCCATGGTCCTAGACTTGGACATCCCAATGTCATTCCCCTGGACATTCTTTTCAAAGCTGGCATCATTTCAATCCCACTGCTGCTGGATGTTTTCTACATGTTACACTTACAGAGCAGTGCCTATTTAGCTCAACGTAGAGCTGGGGGAATAAAAAAACCACCCAAACCCTCTCTTCAACATTATCTCTGCTTTGGGATGGAAAATGAGGGGTTATAAACAGGTGTTTTTTTTCCCTATATATCTACCATGTCTTTTGGAAGTGCTCCAAGGACTCTGAAATCAGCAGGGGTTCATACAATTGGGCAAAATTAATTTTCCCTTGATTTCTGTAGAAGGAGAGTACAGCCTTTCCACAGAAACATTCTTTATCTTACTCTCTTTTGGGCCTGCACCATTCACCACTAGTTAGGTTGCAGGTTCCCTGGAAGGATGCTCAGATTTGTTCTCCATTCCAACAAAGTAGCCAGGAACCCATAATCTGGTCAGAAAGAAAAATCTAGGCCATAAGAACCTCAGGTTTTCCCATACATTAGCCATGAAGAGAGTATTTTCAGAATTAATGGAAATTCATCTTCTCTTGCATCATCCTATGTGTACTAATCAGGATAAACCCCAGATTTAAGTGGAAAAACATAACATCAGGTGACTTGAGCATGTAAAAGTGGATATTAGGCACTCAAAGTCTATGTAGCTTTGAAAATACAAACTATTATTTCCTGTTTACTTTGAGAATACAAAGCTGCTGGCTGCTCCTCAGATCCTTTCTTAGTTTCAGGATGCTGATGAATAATGGACCGTAACACCCAAATTCCCTGTTGCAAGGGTTAAATTCTGGATTTCTTCCACTGAGATGTTCTACTCACTCCTCATCGAGCGGTCATGCTAAACACAGTATAATCTCTTTGGTCTGTCACCTTTAAACAGCAATCCCAAAACATTCACAAACTCATTGCAGAAAGAATGTCTTCACGTGAAAAAAGTCATAAGAACTTACAAGAAGTTTAAAGAGATAAACTACAGGTCTTTTTGTTTGGTGTTCATAAACTCAGATGGCAAATAGTAAGGATAAAATGTGATAATGAAACCCACGATCAAATGAGCCTGGCCTCAAGTTTTCCATAAATCTTTTTAGTCACTTCTGGATAGCAATTCTGCTCTTGCAAATTATTTTTCCTTCATAACACAATGGTTCATCCCAGACTTAGAAGAAAATTACTTCAAGATGAGTGACAGGACATTTTTAATATATCCTGAAAACTATTCAGAAGGAAATAAGGGTAAGATAGTGGGGGGAAATATTATTGACTGGATTTTACAGAGTATTCTCCTCTGCAGTGCAGATAACACACTCTATCCTGTTCCCTGTTCCTTTTCTTGAATAAGGTTATAAAAAGCCACTTCATTAACATCATCTCTGTAAATATTAGCCAACTTCCCCCTCCTCTCTGTTACGTTATACACAACTCAGACTGCTAACAGTATTTTAAATTCACCTGTAATTAACCTTTAAGGGATTTCAGTTTGTCCTGACTGTAAAACAAACTTATGTTTGAGTCTTAAGAGCTGTGCTTCCTAAGCCTTGGGATTTCTCTGTTTGGGAAAAATAATCCAAACTTCTGATATCTAAGACTAAAAAATATTACCAGAGAGCGCATTTGCATCTCTGTTGCACAAAACATCACAAATCATTTTTGGATGTTTTTACTGAAAAGCCTTTTGTGAGAGTCTTTTCTGGGTCAGTATTTTTCCTGTGTACAGGCTTTGCTGATTATGGCAATGTTAAATCCATCACATTAAAATTTAATAATTCATCTGAGCCTTGAAAAAACAAACTAGAAGTCTCCCAGGTTTGGAGGGAGGCAAGGTACACAGACAAAAGGTATTTTGACATCATCTCTTGCAGGATGCAACGGGAGAGCTTAAAAGAAGCACAGCTTGCACAGGCTACCAAATAAAAGGCTCCACAAGTTCTCCTTTTGAACAAAACTCTAGATTTATTTTTTCCTACAGCTCCTCTGTTCAATTCTACAGAGCACACAAAGGGCATGTATCTTGTCAGATTACATCACCAGGCAGAGAAACAGCAGTATATCTTCTTATGTTTTGCAAATCTGGTTTCACCTGATATTCAACATTGCACTCAGGTTTTGTTTCAGAGGAGCAATGGCTTTTGGCCCTTCAAGAATAATGGAATACTGTGTCCAGTTCTGGAGCCTTCAATACAGAAAGGACATGGAGCTGATGGAACAGGTCCAGAGGNAAAACATTTTAAAATTTTTCAACAAGTTACACTGCCACAAATCTTCAGCTGCAGAATGGCTTTAGCTGCCATCTGCTCTAGCATGTGAACATGAGCATACTCCCCCAAAAGTGCCACAGCTTTTCAGGGTGCCTATGGTTGAGAAGTAACAACAGGCTGTAGAGCTGACCAACCTGGAAAGAGAAGACTGCACCAGCCAACACTGCTGTGGAAAGGTTCAGTATGAGCACTAATGGGTGTAGAGGGACAGGGAAAGGAGAAGGTTATATCAACTAATTCCAGGCAGTGACAATCACTGCAGAAAGGGCTAGAGATACATCACACAAGATTAACCTCTAGAATCCTGGCATCACAATAGTGATGTCTATCTGCAAAGTTAATGTAGCCCATTGGAAAATAAAGAATGCAAGGTAAACTGGGCTTAGATTCCAAGAATTACTCCAAAATCCTCATTTTTTTAATGCTGATCACTCACTAACACAAAACAAATCTCACCTACTGCCAGCACCCTTGCTTAATGTGTTGCATGAGCAATTTCCATTCATCCATTCAGCAAAATGAAAACTCCATTTCATGTGTAACCATTGGCAGATTACACTTGATTACCTATTTAATGATGAAGCATATACTGCCTCAGTCTACAGTGCAACCTCATCCCTTGGTCTATCTTTGCTCTTGCACCATTTTAATTTCCCTACCCAGCACTGTTTGAGACATTATTAAGCAGCACATAGTGTCTGATACCCTTCTTAATAGCTAGTTTGCCTGCTGCACAGCAGACAATTGCTGCATAGCAGAAATTATACGGAAACAAAAAGGCTGAGTATTAAAGCAGCTTAATATAAAAGACAATTTTATCAGAAGACATCATCCTGATTAAAATCTCAGGGATTTACTCTAGTTCTGTGTTCTGTGAAAGTCTGTGTAGAAGTGTTGGGGGGGTGTGGGGGGGAACATCAACCACAAAACCTGTTTAATCCTTGAGCATCAAACAATTCTCGTTTTATGGATTTGCTCAAAACAAGCCAGGGCAACATTCCTGTTAAGAGAATAAAGCACTGAACTTGATTCCACTTGACAAATATTACACCTTGCCACCTATCAGAATGACTGGCAATTTTCCCTTCCAGCCTTCCCCTCGGATCTAACTTTACCTTCCTATCTGCTTTTTCATCTCCTGAGCATTGCAGAACATTGGCTTTCATCCTCCCATTGCCTGTTCTCCCTCTCTCCTTAGGATCTGCTCCAGCCAGGCAGAACGCATTGCTCTCCCTCTTCATGTTTCCTACTCCATCTCTTTCCTTACCTACTTCACCCTGTCTCCTCCAATGTCAAGAAACTACAGTATCTCAAGTCTTGGCACTGGACTGAGGATCTGAAGGCTCATATCCTGATCCTACCTCTGACATTACTTTGTTGCATGACTAATTTTGGATGAGTAATCCAATTTCTTTTATGCTGTGGTGATGATGATACTTTGACACCTTTCTAGAACACTTTTGCATGATCTAAATACAAAGGATTAGGATTTCATTTGTGTTCTCCCTCCAACCACTTTTTCCAAGGTTAGAAAGCCAATTTCTTAGCATGATTTGCATTGCCAGAAGTTCCTTTACATCTCTCCTCTTATCCAAACTATTAGTATGGAAACAAAAGGCTCTGCTGGAGAGATGCAGTGTGAAGCACAATACCACAACCTAGTCCAGGGCAGACAAAAGAACACACAGCTGGTAGCATTAGTTTAATTGGAAGCCCTACAATGGAAAAAGCTGCCTGTGCTGTCCTGGATGAGCTTGGCATTCTCCCAAGCATAGATATTACTGAACAATACTGCTCAAAATAAGACTATCCCCCAAAGGAAATCTGTGAACAGCAATCTGGGAGAGCTTTCTTTCCTACAGTGAAAACAGCAAACATTCAGGGAATGTTCTACTAAGGAGATAGTTTTTTCTTTTTAGTGTGGCATTGTAGAGAGAGAAAAGTCTTTTCAAGATCCAAGAAGGCACACATTGAATTCTAAAAAAAAAAAATTAGATAAATAATTAAAAAAGCTCTACTAGACAAGTGAATCGAATAGAGCAATTTGAAGAACAAACAATACAAGGGCCAGATCTTGCATTTGCCATGAAAGAGTGAAAAAGATTCTACATCAAGATAAAAGAGATTCATATGAGAATAAAAAGAAAGCAAGGAAGAC
The DNA here is from genome assembly GCA_013396975.1 of Bucco capensis. Classification (NCBI taxonomy): domain Eukaryota; kingdom Metazoa; phylum Chordata; class Aves; order Piciformes; family Bucconidae; genus Bucco; species Bucco capensis. The sequence continues at coordinate 360,159 of VWZO01009804.1, forward strand.
AGTACATCAGTTGCAAAAATACATGGGTGTGAAAGAACTGAGAAATCTGTAGGAGTTCAGAACATCAGTTCCATTAGCAGCTTAGCCACTCAAGTAAACCTCAGACGAGTCAAAACAACTATCACCATTATTATTTGCTAAGAATAGACATTGTGCTTATTTCACTGACTGACACACAGAGTAACAATCATGGTAAGAATAAAAATATCAACTAACTTTTATAGAACACTTTATTTGTAGCTCCGAAAATGCTTTGCAAAGCAGCTCAGCATCTTCATCTCTATTTCAGAGAAGAAATATAAAAACCACGTGTCAAGAACAACTTCAGGCCCAAGGTCAGAAAGTAAAGCAAGGAAATTATTTTCCATACAAAGTTAAAACATGCACAAAGACTGTAAACAAAGTCTTTTGTTGCAGATTCTTATTGTTTGTTTTGCGTATTGTTGTGTCATTGAAAACATTTTATGTTCTGAGCTCAATATAACTAAGTTTTATCAAAAGGAGAGATTTGAAAGGCAAGTTGATGTGACCTACAGGGGAATTAAGTGACTAAGAGTTCCAGATGCATAGTGACCCCAGAGCAAGAGCACTGTTGATTATGGGGGGAATGTACCACAATACTGAGAGAGGGGCATGCAGGTAATGGGAGCGAATGTGGGAAGCAGAGGTGCAGATGGGAGACAGAGTCTGGGCAGATAACACCAAATCCCAGCAGATATGGGCAATGTATTATAAGGAGAAATATTCAATAAAGGAGTAATCACTTCACTAGGAAAATCACAGATACAATGTTCAACTGGAAGGAAATCATAAGGTATTGAGGCAAGGGTTCAAAAACATGCATGGAAAATTCAGCTCCTGGGAAATAAACACTGATGATCAGGTGTTTTGGAGAAAGGCATATACCTGTATCAGAGAGGTTATCTGGTACCAGTGACAGAGGAATCCAGCATCTCAGCTTGTATTACAAACATCCTCAACATGATTTCATTCAGCATGACTGGTCCTAACAACCTTAGACAAGCTACATATTCACCAACAGCCACATAAGGTGGTGAAACCCAGAATATCACATTTAAGAAGGGCTGGGGGTGCAATGCTTATATAGTGGATATATGAATTCAGAAATGTTAAAACTGAACTAGTGGAAGGCATGGGGATCACAAAAAACAGTGGCCAGAGGTTTTTGCAAGGAACAACAACAAAGGAATATGAAGAGCAAAGGAATGTAATCACAGCTTTGAGGTCACAGAGAAGGATGTTAGCCAGTAGGTGTTGAGGCAGTGAGATTTGCAGCTGGATACTAATAAATCCATTTAGACTTCAAGGAGGAGGATGCAGGTTGCTGCAGTATGGGAGTAATGGAAGAGGACACAAGGTACAGCAAGGAGGCCAGTGACAGAGATACTGTAACAGCTGAAGTGGTAGATAGCCAATGCATTGACAAATGTGTCCGTTAAATGGGCACTGAGGAAAAAAAATCAACTTGGGATATGTTATAGACAGAGCAGCAGGAGGGCCTGGCAGCAGCCTCAGCATCTGAAGAGAGAGAAGACAAAATGTGCCTAAGTTTGAGAGTCTATTTTTGCACTCTTACTCCAGGAATAACAACAGTGCAGTGTTCCTTTGGTGCCAGTGGTAACCTTTTACTGAGATTGCTTTGATTTTAATGGTTGCAAGAGATGCCAGGAAAAGGTAATGCAGCTTTTCTTTTCCCTTGACTTTTTCCAAAGTCACAAAAAAGGAAATCTGCATAACTCCAAAAAGGAAAATATACATTTCCAATAAGAAGCATGTGGGTAACACTAAACAACCTTAAATGAAAGTAGTAGTTGTTCTAAACTATGCACACTATAGTAAAGATTGCCAGGAGACTTAAAAAGCATCTCTGACTGTGGAAAGACATGTCCAACAAAACACATACCCAACCAACTATCAGAAATCAACTGATACAAATCCTACTTGGAATCAGAGGCAAAGCTTCCCTTTGCACGTAAGTACTGTTCTACAACTCTCTAACAAACACAAAACCTCGTGGGGAGGAAAAAATAAGTTGTCTCAGCTTCTAGAACTGGAGCAGAAGTAGTTTTCTGCAGCCTGTATAGTGCAAGGCAGCAGTGCCACGTGCAGGGACACCACATGAAGCAGTTGATCTGCTGAGTCTAATTCTACTCGCTTGCTTTTCCCTCAAATGGAAGTCACAATTTTCTCCTAGCAATCCAAAAAACTTTTAGTTGTTACTGGATCTCAGCACCAGTGCTCACTGCACTACTTCAGACACCAGAAACTGTATTCCTTCTTTCATAGAATCATTTGAGTTTGAAGGGACCTCTGGAGGTCATCTAGTCCAACCCTCCTGCACTGGGCACGGACATCCCCAACTAGATCAGGTTGCCCAGAGCCCTGGCAAGCCTCGCCTTGAGTGCCTCCAGGGATAGGAACTCAACCACCTCCCTGGGCAACCTGTTCCAGTATTCCACAACCCTTGTGATAAGGAACTTTTTCCTAATATCAAGTCTAAATCTACTCCTCTCCAATTTAAAACCATTGCTCCTTGTCCTTTCACTCCAGGCCTTTGCAAACAGGCCCTCTCCAGCCTTCTTGGAAGTTTCCTTTAGGTACTGGAAGGTCACTAGTAGGTCCCCCTGAAGTCTTCTCTTCTCCAGGCTGAACAATCCCAGCTCCCTCAGCCTGTCCTCGTAGGAGTGGTGTTCCAGGAAACGAAAGGAATTACTTTCTTCAATCCTGTGAATGCATCATTTCATGTAATGACTGGTGTGATTTTCTCCCCTTTCTCCGTGTATATATGTATGGCTACACTTCGTGCACGAAGANCTCCATGAAACACATGATAACTGTACAAGGGCATTGACTCCACTACATTCTTATGGCTTCTTGGCACATTGACTCACTTTGCATGGGTGTCCCCTCATAAGTTTCAAGCCAGTTGGTCTGTCACTAATGGATGTGAGTGAGAGGAACCAGGATTAATATATTTATTATCAAGAGCTCCTGATTAGGGATTTCAGACAGTGTAATTCCTTTCAGCTTGTTTTTTCTACACAACATCACAGAGCAGACAAAAAAACCTAGGGGTGTTTGCTGCAGAAGTAAATTTTTTCTGGGGTATCACACCTGTGTGCTTAGCTCCAGTACCAAGTTCTGCACCCATGTGGAAATAAAGGACCCAGTATAATTTAGCATGCATAGCTTGCAGAGATGCCCTGAAACTGGCACTAAATCAGAGTACTACATACCACCATCTGATCTGCAGTATTATAGATAACATGCTGTAGGTGAACAAAGTCAGAAAAGAGAAAATAACTGACATAGTATTCTTTTCATTCAAGCATGTTCAATACTTTATGAAATCAAAGAAGTATAGTTATTCCCATTTTACCACAATATCTGAAGTACATAAACAGATTAAGCAGCGCCTTTGAAAAGCTGGAGTTACAAAACATGAGTGTTTTTCTGCCCAGTACTTAGGTAAGCAGTAAAAAGCTGGTCCCCATATATATGTAAGCAGCACTCTAAACGCCCAAATCTCTGCGTTTGAATCCTGCGTGCACAGTAGAAAAAATGCTGAAGTTTCAAAACTTTCTTTAGGACTGAGTAAAGCACCATTTTCTTAGGAATGTAAGCACTGCCAAGGGCATTGTAATAATGCCTACATGGTCTTTCTGCCATTGGGCTGGTCTGATCAAAGAACACACACTGCCTGCCTTTCCCAGTGCATCTCATTAGTGTGCTGCAAGAGGCATTCCATGGAAAAAAGGAAGAAGGTCAGTTTTCAGAAATTTAATTACAGCTGACTGGCTGCCAAGAGTAAATAATTTCAAAATGCATTGTAACACATGAGTTTAGATAATTCTAGCACATTATTCCATTGCCTGCAGAACTTCATATAAAGCAGGAGGCTTAAGCTTAGCAAATAGCCCTGATCTCAGTTCTAAAAGGTGTGAAGTTTTCTGACTTTTCCAAGAGTTATGCCTGATCTCTGCCTATGAATTAGTGAGAAGAAAGCCCAGCACACTTTGCCACTTCTCAAGTTCCATACAAACCATTATTTTCCTCTGTTAGCAAAGGAATTTCAGACTGCTATACACTAAAGCATTGTTAGCTAGTCTATGTTTCTCTCCTTCTCTTCCTCTTGCTGCTTTTGATGCCAGCTTATTTTTAATAGGAATGTAGCTGATACACCAGAAATTTTCTAGGAATTAAATGCATTTTCTTATTTGCTACGTCTGCAGCACACAAATAGAGAAATATGTATTTATACACAGAAAACAACACATGATGGCCTCCAATTCCTCCTTGTGCGCAGCAATATTCTGGGGTAAGCTGCATGGCCCAAATGCAAAACCAAGAGCAAAAGACAGGCTTCAACTTCAAGAAGAAAGCCTTCACCATTTATGGAAGGCACTTGCATTGCTACATCTAAGTCATCCAACTACAGGAAAAGTCTAAGGTCAGTGCTTTGTAAAGCTTCAATTAACACCAGTGTATATTTAGTATTAGTGCAAGAGATGACCCAAAAATCAAATGGTTTTGTCCCCACAGTAGAAAATGAAAGCCTCTTCTAGACTGAAATTGACATTTGAATTAATGCAGCTTTCATTCTTTGTTATTTTGTATGAAGGCAGATGAGCAATGTCAAATACCATGAAATAAGATGATTTGCACAGAAGTTTCAAACATCTGTCAAATTTCCATACTTCCCCAAGTAAGAAATAAAAGGTGAGACAGAAGAGAGGAAAAAAATAATCCTCTTATTCTCAGTATCACATTTCTAGAGCCAAAATCAAACCGTGTTAATGTCCAGGGATGTTAAATGAAGAATGGCAAAGTGTAAGCCTAGATTCTTCATGCATCTCTAAGATTTGCAAACAACAGAAATTGGTATTTAAATTAGAAAAACAAACCCCAACCAACAACAAAAATGAAACCAAACACCCAATCCTGTTCTCAGTTTTTATCTATTTGGAAAAAATAGGGATATGATCCTGAAAATGCAGTAAAAAGCCCTGCTTATAGCATTTCTCCCATTAATTTAACAGCCTCAACATTTTTTCCAGTAAGACATGCTGGTTTTCTATCACCTTGTATTGTTTGGACTGCTTGGTGCCTGGGAGCTCACTGTGCTTATATTTCCATGCACAGCCTCTTGGGAGGGTCTCCAAGTCTACCACTAAAAGCCAGATTTGCAGCTTTCACTGCAGAAAGGATCTGATTCAGCTGTTTCTCAAGAACAACCAAGGTGCTGGTCAGCCCATGGTTAGTTCTGAGACACAGGCCCCAGGAAATCACATCCTCCTGCCTTGCAACCACGTGTACACCAGGATGTCACTGTATCAGCTAAAGGATGGTTTTCCTCACATGCAAACTTTTTGTACCTGGGAGTGCAACAGAAATAGAAACTCTGCTGGCTGTAGAACATGTAAACTGCCCACTGCCTTTAGTTATTTTCTTTTTTGCTGTTAATAGGAGCTGGCACAGGCTCAGGGATTCACACTAGCACATCCTGCTGCAGAGCTAGGGACTTCTATTTATAAAGTGCTTTCTCCTTTCAGAAAAGAAGACTATAGCACATAACACTGTTTCAGTGGACTGATATTGTTTTATTTTTAATAGATACAACTGCAAAGGGAATTGTTAACAGTACTGTTGTTATAAAAAATAGATTAGACAAAACAATACACTTTATAGAGAATGCTGCTTACGTGGAGAATGATAAAATTGGTAGGGCAACTGTTTTAAAATATAGGCTAACATTTTCCTGCAGCTCAAATAAAGAGGATTAGCAATTCTGCAAATCAGAAACCTGACCACTTGAAGTGAGGGAATGATGTTAAGAAAGCCTGTACTATCTTTACATGTAGATAGACAGCCTGTCACTGGGGAGGCAGATAGCTGTGAGAGAGGAGAAACTGCAGGCTGGAAAAGACTGGTTTTTGTTTGACTTTCCTCTTAGTTACAGCCAGCCAGCTATGATGCTCTCCACATTCATTTGAAACACCAGCCAAGGTGTACTTCTCCACACTTCTAGATTTTGTTTTCACCCCCCACCTTACACCTACAACACCACTTGGTTTTCCAAGCTGATATGAACAGGAAGAGGTCACTGCTATGTATACAATAAGTTAGGGCAACTTAAACAAAACCTAAAGACCAGGTCTGAACTAAGATAGCACATACCCAAAGGAATCTATATCACAAGGAAAAACCTTCCAACCAGACCAGTGCAGTCACACTGTAGTATTGTGTTTACTCTGTATGCCATGTATTTACTCTGTAATATAATCTTAAAAGAAGGATGATTATAGTTCATACCAGTCACATTACAAATTTTACCAATTCAGGTCAATCAGTATAGATGTATTTAAGGCTGCATGACAGAAAGTAGAACTGGAAGTAAAGCCTTGACTTCATTTTTTGAGGAAATCTATCACTACAACTAGGGTTGCTCTAGGCAGGAAGGGTAAAACTCCCAGTACAGGCAGGCTGCTGCACAATTTTGACTATCATGTTTTAGAAGACGTAAGACAGGACCTCTGCATAACTCCTACCAGCAGTTGTCTCTGCAAGCAAAGGTCACCAGTTTTGCATCCAAAAGGCTGCTAATGCCTTCAAAATCTAGAATTAAATTGGTTCACCTGAATCCGGGCTCATAAACCCACTTGATCCACCAGTGCACTAAATTGCTTTTCCTTTACAGCCTTTACAACCCAAATGTAGATATTTGTTGAGGGCCTGGGAAAACTTTTTCATTAATTAGAATCTTGCTGTAAAACAGTTTTTGTTGTTCTGCTTCCCTGGACAGACTTACCACTTGTAATGCCCACGCAGAAGCAATAAAATGACCATTCAGAATTTGGAGGATTTAGACCCAGTTTTCTTCTGTACTTAATGCCACCACATCATATGTCCTAGTCCAATGAAGCCTGTTAATACTCAGGCAGGAATACACTAGGTGGTGAAACTCCACATTGTTTTTCCAATCATTTCACTTTGCATAGGCTGTCAAACATGTAATGGATTAAGGACTGTAATCTAGGCAGCCAGCAGTCTACTATTCTCCCATCAAACACACTCTCCTCATAGTACAGTGATTAAGGGAGATTCAAGTTGAAATCTTTGGTGGCAGAAAAGACTTTGTGCCTCCCACATCCTGACTGTGTGCACATATCACTCAGCTATCACAGGTAAGAAGAAAATATCCTCCCTTAGGAATTCTGTGAATCTAGGCTCTCACCTCCCTTGCTGCTTTTCTTACAAAAACTTCAGACATTTTGCTTTGGGTAGAACAGATACTTTTTGTCTACTGGAATAAAGGATTTTTTTCATATTTTATTCTTTTAATCTCTTGTTTTCTATAGCCAAACCAAGTAGTCTAATTGCACACAGGCATGAAATCTCACATCATCCAAGTTGTCTTTAGCCAACTGCTGAGAAGGTATAAGGAACACATATTCAGCAAGCATCATAAAGGAAAGGAATTGCAATTACTTTGCTCCTTTTAAGGACAGACGATATGGCACCCAAGTGAGAAAGGGTAAATGCACATCACTACCACTGTAATTCATGTATTTAATCTTACCTTGTTGTGACCTGTGAGCACAGTAAGGTAACTTATCCCATTTACTGCAGATGGTCACAGAACATTTGACAAATCCAAAATATACACTCTATCCTACCACCTAATAACATGCTCTCTATGCCAAAGTCTTGTAATATTCTTTACAACATAAATGAGATGTCCCTCTGAAATCCATGCACAAAACCTGACACAGAAACATCACAGTATCACAGTATGGAAGGGACCTAGAAAGATCATCTAGTCCATCCCCCCTGCCAGAGCAGGATCACCTAGACCAGGTCACACAAGAATGTATCCAGGCAGCTCTTGAATGTCTCCAGAGAAGGAGACTCCACAGCCTCCTGGGCAGCCTGTTCCAGGGCTCTGGCACCCTTACTGTAAAGAAGTTCCTCCTCGTGTTAATACTAAACCTCCTGTGGTCCAGCTTGCTCCCATTCCCTCTTGTCCTAACATTGGATGACATTGAGAAGAGCCTGGCTCTCTCCTCCTCACACTCACCCGTAACATATTTGTAAACATTCATGAGGTCTCCTCTCAGTCTCCTCTTCTCCAGGCTGAAGAGACCCAGCTCTCTCAGCCTGTCCTCATAGGGCAGATGTTCCACTCCTCTAATAATCTTGCTGGCCCTGTGCTGGACTCTCTCCAGCAGCTCCTTATCCTTCTTGAGCTGGGGGGCCCAGAATTGGACACAGTATTCCAGGTGGGGCCTCACCAGGGCAGAGTAGAGNAAAAAACACATCCACTGCCTTCCCCTCATCTATCCATCTAGTTATGCCATCATAAAAGGCTATCAGATTAGTCAAGCAGGACCTCCCCTTGCGGAATCCATGTTGACTACTCATGGTAAGCCTCCTTTCCTCCAAATGAGTGGAGATGGTGACAAGTACAAACTGTTCCCTCACCTTTCCAGGGATGGAGGTGAGGCTGACTGGCCTAGAGTTACCGGGGTCGTCTTTCTTGCCCTTTTTGAAGATTGGGATAACATTTGCCTTCCTCCAGTCCTCAGGCACCTCTCCTGTTCTCCAGGACCTCTCAAAGATTATGGAGAGTGGCCTAGCAATGACCTTTGCCATTTCCCTCAGCACTCTTGGGTGCATCCCATCTGGACCCATGGACTTGTGGATGTCCAGTTTGCTCAACTGCTCTCATGGAGGATCCTGTGGTGATACTTTATACAGATTTTGAAAGACAACTGAGTATTATCTAATTTACTTTAGGGCAGATGACATTATAAAATCAAAATCTTTAACCAGTATTTTGCTATTTTCTACACTGCCAGAGAGAGCAGTACTTAGGAGGAATTGTCTAAGAGGACTCAGTTCTTTGTTATTGAAATTTTAAAACAACAAAAAAATAAAATAAAAAACCCCAAAAAACAACCCAACCAATTATCTACCAGTCAAATAGGAAATGGAAACAAGATAATAAAATGTCTGAACATTAAAAATAAGAAACAAACAAAAAAATGCTTCAAGGACTATAGCTTAAAAACATCAAAACTTTTGCTTCCATCCCAAATATTCTCTTACAGAAACTAGGGACACCTCAGCCATACTAAAAACAAAAATGTAAATAAGAAAAGCCTCATTTTATGCACTTAACAGGAATCTGCCCTGTACTTCCTCCAATTCTGCTTTGCTTTTATTCATCCCCCAACTGAAATTCTTGGCTGTACTAGTTTACAAGGCAAATACACTTTTGAGTAGGTGCCACAAATAAGCACATACAGCTTCATTCATGGGGTAGGGATAACAGACAGCAAACTTAAAATTACATGGGAGATAATTCACTCATTTTGAGATTTCAGTAATCTCTACTGCTTTGCATCTGAATAAAACCAATACATCTGAAAGTTTTGCTGTCAAAAACATTAAAAGACAAAAATGACATTGGTTAACCTTCAAATCTTGTCTATATTTAGTGAAAGAGTGCAAGTGAACGAGAAAAGTTAGAAAGGTAACTATTTTTTTATAGACTGAATATGCTGCAGTAGGGAAGACAGAACCAGAGATGTCTCATAATAAGCTAGAAATAATTTCATGGCATTCATCTGGGATACAGGGAAACCAAAAGTTCAAGATGCTGTTGCAAAAATCACTGAAAATAGAAATAGGAAAGCAAATATTCTACATCCTGTCACCACGCTAACTTGTCTGGTTACTTTGGGTCAAAAAAAGTCCATTGTGGACCTGCATAAATATTTCCAAATAAGTTCTGCTGGAATATGCACAATAGCTCCATTTTCACATGAACGGAAAGAAGTGTCAGTGTAATTCCCATTAGCAATAATTAATTTGTTCTGACTGGAAAAACTGGGTCAAATTCAGTGCTACTATAAGCCAGTGGAACTCCATGCTGTTACAGAATTGTTTAAAAAAATCCACTATGCTTTTATTTGCCCTTTTTTCCTTTGGTACCATTTTTCCTTGGGGTAAGCTGCCTTAGCCCATAAATTTACTCAGAAGATAAGAGACCTACTAAACCTACCTGATAGTACTGCTCTGTATCAATTGGGAGGTACTGTTCAGTACTCTGAGGTTAAGAAGAGCACTTTGTAACATCAGGAGAATTAGATGAGGTCGCTGGAGGAACCTGTGCTTCTAATCCTAACAGAGAGGCTTTATCACTCCTGGTTATCCCTCAGGAAGCAGGGGATAACATCACGGATGCTTTCCTCCTTATTTACTACACACAGGTCATTTCAAGTTGCTGAGTCACTGAATAGGATCTATGCCATCAGATCATCCTTAAAACATCACATTTAATTAAAACTTTATTGTTCCCTTCTTTCTCATCCTTCTTTCAGGACAGCACCTTCCTTCACTGCTGCCAAAACTAACCCTGCCACAAGGGATATTATGTTCCAAGTGGCTCAGCCTGAATGTACTTACTAAAAAGTAAGTTACAAAAAGAAGCAGCAAATTAATCTTCATTAAAAAAAATAATTCCTTAAACAATTGCAAAGTACTCTCACACTTACTCCATAACATTTCTCTCAAGGACTTGTAAAGACAATGTTGGAGACCAATGCATCTGAACAACTTCAGAAGGTTGAATCATAGAGAAGAAAAAAAGTGGAGTGAGGAAGAAAATGTTTACTTTTTTCCCCACTCCCTTTGGCATTTGTAGAGAGGCTTTGGAGGAATCAATATGATCAGATTCATAAGAAAAGCAAGCAGGGGGGCCCAAATTTCATGGCCTTTACAGAAGCAGGCTCCTGTTAGCTCCACCAAGGAAATGTCAGATCACAATGACAGCCCACATCAGAAGCTACCCGAGAGCCATCACACTGACTAAGTAGCCTGGAAATGGGGAACTGTGTGAGTCATCAGCTGGAAAGTGCTAAAAAGCTGTCAAAAAAACCCCCCACTCCAAACACATACACAAGACAGTGTGGATTTTTTTAGCCAGAAGTGAACACGGAAATAGTCCTTCTAGTTATAAATTGTTTTTGGTGTCGGAGAGAAGTGATGTGCAAAGGTGATCTCACTAGATAACAGACCCCTGCAGAGCAAATAGAGACAGTAAGTACTCTTGCTAGCTCACTGGCTGTGGGGTGATTTACCATGATGTGCCAAGTCCAACTTCAGGAACAAAATCTTCTCTGTCAAGTGACTGATGTTTGACCATGAACTCTACAGTAGCATTATCATAGAGAAAACAAACAGCAGAGCTATTACATCTCTTCAAAACAAAATTCAGAAAGCTGCAGTGATTTTTATCTTATCTAAAAGAAAGAGGAAGAAAAATCCATGTAAATGCTTATTAGTTAGGAATGCTCTATTGGCTCATCTGAACAAAAAAATGCAAAAATAGCAACTTGTGAGAATGGCTGTTGGCCTGAGCTCAGGCCAATCAATCCATTATGATGTAAGTGCAAGCTGCTCTGATAGAGGCATTAGTTCCCTACTATATCACATCTGTCAGTTTAACGGGAGGAGAAAAGAAAGGAAAAAGAAATTATATTGAAACCAGGGACCTCTAGGACTGGGGCTGACCAATGACTCAGATGTCAAAAAGAACCTTGTCCATCAGATGCAAAGATTTGTCCAAATGTTGCATGTTTACAGCACATGATAAATGTTCATTTTCCCAGAATTTTCCTGATTTCTTAGTGGTAAGGACATCTAGATTATATATTCTTAATAACATCTAGGATGGAAGAAATTAAACTAAAAACCCCTGTTGCCAAGCCAACACATCCTCTCATCAGTATGCCATTCTCAAACTGCACACCACACCCACCATGATGTGAAACATGTAACAGACTCCTTGCCAGAATGACAGACAAATTTTTCTTTTAAAAATTGAATTTGGGAATGGTGAGAGGGGAGTTGAGAGGAATATAACCAAGTAAACATACATGTTATCCAAAAAAAAAATCACTAAAATCAAAATACAGAAAGGAACATGCGCATGCCCAGGAGAAGATGGCAGAGTACCCTGCACTAATCAACAGCCAGCTCATGGCTTGCCAACTACCTGAAATTTTTCCAAATGCTTTAGCTGGCTCAAATTTGACTGCAGTCCATTTTGGCTGCAAATTCTAAACTCTGTCTTTCCGTTCATATATATATTGCAAGCATTTGGTGAGTGCTAAAGCTAGGCATTACAATTACAACATGCATTACTCAAGCATTTATATGCTCTATTTAGTTATTTTTATCACATTCACGCATGCGAGAGGACATCTCAAATCATTCAGGTCACATCAATTTCAGTTCATTTAAATCATAGAAAACCTCTGTGTTCGCTTCAGAAATTAATACATTCAAGGGATTCCTTATTCAGCGATGGAAAACATTTCTTTAAATGCTTTATTTTTAAGGCAATGTGTGCTTATTCTTCAGCTTAACTGGCAGTAAAATTAGCTTAGTATGTGAAAGTTGTTTTCTACAATCAAAACACTTTATGGACACTGCCAATTTAAGGTCATTTTCCTAAACAACTTTGGTTTACGAGGGAAACAGAGGGAAAAACTCAGATTATTTTCAGAGTATTTCATACTCCATGAAAACTTGTACATCTGGATAGAACTTTTCTTAACGTGGTAGTTTCCCTGTACACTTCCTAAACTTGAAAAATGACAGTAAACGAAAAAGACAGCACCAGAAAGGTATTAGTTGGCTTTTTAACACCTGAGAACTTCTGCTCACTATCCTCCCCACCCCTCCACCTTGATATAAGTTTTTTTGCCAGGATCTACCACTCTATACGATTTGTGTTGCATAGCAGGGAGGAATTGTAAATAAAAACACATTTGCATTTCTGTGCCTATGTGTGGGTACACACACGTTGTTACCTCCTCCATCTTTTGCCAATCTGTGAGTCTCCTGAGGAATTATTTTCTACTTCTTTAAAATATAGCAAGGTTGCACTGGAACAGTTTTCCAGCAACATAACTGCTCTGATATTCTTGGCATGCTCTTTAAAAAAAAAAAAAAAGCCCAACAATAGATAAAATTCTATTTACTAATGAGTGCATGTCACAAGGCACAGGCCTTGAGAGAGAGAAGGAAGGGAGGGAGGATTAAAGTAACAGGAGAGAATGTTGAAGCAGGAGGAGAAGGTGCTTCATAGCAGAGCAGACATTCTTGAGGGACTGTGGCCCATGCAAGATGAACATCTGATACCTGAAGGGATTGGAGTGAGGAGACAAACAGCACTACTTCAGGTAGTAGCTTGCTTCCTTGTAGCACCAGATTTACCACAGCACAGTTGCTGTAAACATTCATTTTCATCACATGTATTGCTACAAACCTCACTTAGAACTAATTCTGACATTTTCTAGTAGAAATGCTCAGTTCTTCACAGATCTCTTCCACATTACTAATGGGTTTCAGCAGTGACAAATTATACCCTCTGTGTTTTTTTTCTCACTCATCTTCACAATACCTGTTTTCTTCGATATTCCCTGCTGAGTACCCTCTAAAAGTTTGAATCACCTTTTGACATAATAGACAGGTTAGTGGTTCAATAAAAAATTATTACATCTTGCAGGATCAAAACTTCACATACTAATGGAGGAGTGGAAGAGGCATTCAACAGGTGGTATGTCTATGCCAAATCAACTTATCCTAGCTGAAAAACTCAGATAATTTGTTGTTGAAGACAGAGGTTGATTCAAACATTAAATGATTTTTAAAAGAAAGTATTTCCAGAGGTGAACAACTTTACTTTAGAATTGCTTGTTAAAAGGTATAGCTTTTTTCAGTCCTTATATGTACCTCTCTTCAGGTATTGAGAATCTAATATTAGGAACCTATTTTTCCTATTTATACACCTTTCATTCTAACAGCTAACACTGAAATGCATCACTTGATTTTGAAACACAACAGCAATTTCAAAGTTTCTGAAATCTCTGTAGAAATGATTTTGTGTATACTTACCTAGAGGTTAGATTACTTGCATTTATTTATTTCCGTTAGCCTGTGTCTGCTTTGCCATAAATCATTCCAAACCTTATTTCCATGAGCTGGCAAGGAAGCTTAAAATGTTGCTGCAGTGTACCAGACATGAATATCTGTTAACCACAATTACTTAACCAAACAGCCACAACTCTCTTCACCCAGATAAAACTTGCTACCTCAAACCAGCTCCTCCTTTTAACACATAGTACTTACTAAATACAGAGCAGGCTAGAAATAGACAAGTGTGTAAACAGTATCCACAGTCAAACTCAACCTGGGGCAACACAGGGGTACAAAGGCTCCACTTTCCCTTCTTCTGTGTGAGTATTTGCAGGCTGCCTCACTCCCTGACCACCTACTTCTCCATATGGATTTGATTCAGAGAAATGTCCTGCTTCCCTGATGTCACTTCAGCTCAGTCCATGGCATACATAGCCATGACAATAACTGCAATCTGGAAGGTATTTGGCTAGAGAGAAACTTGACAGGTAACAGCAGGTAGAAAGAGAAACCAGAAAATGAAGCTGTTTAGAGTCAGGTCCTGTATTTGGACATGACATATTCCATAGCAGTTTAGTAATAATAAATGTATTAACCACTGCAACATTCTACAACCGTTTAACTTGGTGTTATTAATGATATCAAACAAACATCAGTTGTAATGAAAAATTCAGTTTTTCACAACTGGCCTGCAGCATTTAGAAGAAGATAAGGATCCTTAGAGAAAACTCAGTTCTATTGGGGCAATGGCTAAACTCTCTTCCTTTGTAAATCCTCTTCCTATCAACAACCTCCCTTTTCTTGCAAAGCAAGCAGCTGTTTGCTTACTTTCATACTATGAGAAGGAATGTAGAAAAAGTTCACAATCACCCATTCCAAAGTATATCTGAAATGCCAAATTCTGCTTTTTGTTTCAATGGCATCAGAATTTTGACAGAATTGCACATCAATTAAGGGAACAAAGGCAGACTTTGGTAAACTGCCAGTACCTCTGAATTTCAGTGGTAACCTCTCTTTACCTGAGTGTAATAAATCCATATGTATTACACACACACAAATACGTGCTAATATACTTGGTGTGTACTTATTACACAGAAGCCTGATGATAGATAAAAATAATGCAAGACAATAAAACAGGAATAAAACCCAGGATGAAGCATCTTATCTGAGCAGCCTTATGAGAAGAGTCAGGTCTGAAAAACCCGTTATGTTCACATATGTTTTAACACAATGTAAACTCTTCAGTTAAAACAGTCTTAGAAAAACTTTTTTGCACCGAAGCACAGTAGCCCTCCTTATATTGAAAAAATGTTCTACGTTTTACATAGTATAAACCTATGAAATATTAGTAGTTCATGGTGATGCTAGCAATCCTTCCAATATTTCTGGAAACAGTAATTCACCCATTAAGTAAAAATTTCTAAAATTTTACCATCATTTTCCATGTCTGCTTCTTTCCCTCCTCCTCCCTCTACTTTTTTAATTAAAGCTTCTGAGGAGCACTGATTGAAAGGTCTTTTATCCTCTTATTGCTTCTTTAATTCTATACCTCAGCCCTTTCATACTCCTCCTTAATCATGAATGCAAATAAAATTCAAAGAGTAATCAGCAGCTGCCTAAGGAGAGCACTGAGTTCTGTTGCTATGGGAACACTCAAGTCAGTCCTTGACCAGAGGAAGAATCACACCTACCTCTTTTCCTTATTCCCTTCACCATCCCTCACCCCCATCAGTTTCAAACCACATATGCTTCCCTGAAACATGTGATACCTGATCTAGTGGCAAATGATCACCAACAAGAAGGTCTTTTACGTACAAAAGCAACCACCAAGAGCAGTAGCTTATATGCTGGTTCTCCACATTGAGCACCATCCCAGGGCTCACGGACAAGGGGTAAGGGTCATCGTTGCTCAGAGATAACCACTCACCCACACTCTGTATCTCTATATACAGCACTTCCTCAATCAGAAGCACTACATTTTTATCACTTCAACATCTAGAGAAATTACATTATTGACTTCCCATGAAATGTCTCTAGAAAAACCTAATTGCCCTGCTAAACTTAAATTTCCTAAGACAGAGGAATTTTCCAATATGAACAGGAAACTTCACACGAACTTACAACTTCTACCTCAGTTTATTTGTCAAAGCATATCATCAATTCCATCAACAATACCCATCACAATTTAGGTGCAGTTAGCAACTAACAATACCACTGAAGTTACAGAGCATTAGATTTCAGTCCAATTATTAACAGGAGATGAAACTAGACAGATGGTCCTGCAACATTACAGCGCAAATGTTTTTCATGCAAGAGAGATGCTTGGTGCTACTCTATGGAAAAAGAGGAGTAAAGTATAACAAAACTGCATAAACAGGGCCATAATGCCCTTCCTCACAGGTCTGATGGCAACCTCATGAGATGGGTTGACCTTGGATGGACACCAGGTCCACACCAAAACTGATTTATCACTCCCCTCCTCAACTGGATGGGGAGAGAAAATGTAAGGAAAGCTTGTGGGTTGAGATAAGGACAGGGAGAGATCATTCATCAATTACCATCAGGAGCAAAACAGATACAACTTGAGGAAAACTAATTTAATTTATTATCAGTCAAATTAGAGAACGGTAATAAGAAATAAACTAAATCTTAAAACACCTTCCCCTCACCACTTCCTTTTTCTGGCTCAATGTCACTCCTGACTTTCTCTACCTGCTCCCTAGCAGTGGCACAGAGGAACAAGGGATGGAGGCTGCAGCCAGTTAAGTTCATCACACATTGTTTCTGCTGCTCTTCAGCATGGGTCCCTCCCATGCAGTGTAGTCCTTCAGGAACACGAACTGCTCCAGTGTGGGTCCCCTATGGAGTCACAAGCCCTGCCAGCAAACCTACTCTAGTGTGGGACTTCCCACAGGGTCACAGCCTTCTTCAGGCATCCATCTGCTCCTGCAGGTGGATATCTGCTCCACTGTGG
Organism: Bucco capensis; assembly: GCA_013396975.1. NCBI lineage: Eukaryota > Metazoa > Chordata > Aves > Piciformes > Bucconidae > Bucco > Bucco capensis. The sequence continues at coordinate 377,143 of VWZO01009804.1, forward strand.
ACCTCTGTGAGTTGCAGTGAGACACCCAGCCTCACCATGGCCTTCACCATGAGCTGCAGGGGAATCTCTGCTCTAGTACCTGGAGCACCTCCTCTCCCATCCTTCACTAACCTTGGTGTCTGCAAAATTGTTTCTCTCACCTGATCTCTCCCCTTTCTGTGGCTGCAATTATAGTTTGGGGAGGTTTTTTTCCTTCTCTTAAAACAGGTTATCCACCAAGGCACTACACCACTGTTGGTGATGAGCCAGATGGCATCAGCTTGATTGGACAAAGAGGAAGCTTCTAGCAGCTTCTCACAGCAGCCACTCCTGTAGACCCACTGCTACCAAAAGCTTGCCATGCAGACCAATACACCTCAACACCTAGATCTTCTGCATAGTGCCTCTTTCTTACCAAAACGCACCACAGCCCTTAGTGGTTCTGGCACACTACAGAAGAAGAAAGTGTTCAAATAAATACATATTATATTAACTATTGAAATGATTTTCAGGACAAGTGTTCTAACATGCTGCATCTTCCACCTTCTCACTCCTTTGCTGAGGATCTTGCCATGCTCTGATAGTTAACATACTTTGTCAGTGTGAACAGCTTAGTTCACTGTTTCCAAAAGAAAACCCAAAAAACCCCCACACAGGTAGGGGTGAACAACATTGTATTGTTTCTGAAAATCCCCAAACAGGGCTGGTTAAGATTCACTTTAGATAAACTAGAAAAGACCTGAGGAAGTGGAAGTATCTGGTGATGATGGCAAGTTTTGTCTTATTTCTACAGGCTTCACCACAGCTTGAGCTTTTGCTCAGCATTAGATAAATGACTGACTCTTAACGTTGGTTTTTTTTAAGTGCACTGGGAGTCAACAAATTGTAAATATGCTTGAGTCATTTGCACTAATTAAACTTTTCAATAAATAAATAAGAAGACTTGTAATCTCACAAACTCAGACAGAAACCTTAGGGGCAGCCATTGTCCTGACTGAAGCAAAAGACATTTAAAGCATTTGCATACATATGTATATGCACACACACACACATCTAGACATACATACACATTCAAGAAAGTAAATGTAAACAAAATAAATAGAAAAATAATTTATGTATTTTAACCTTTATCTGGAAACTACATTAAATGGCTAAATCTAGAATTTCATCCTTATTTAAGACTTAGTTAATTGCACTTTTACCCTTTGGCACCTGTTGAATGCATCTTCATTAAGTGGAATATGTAGTTAAAATTCCCCAATTAGGCCACAGTTATCTCCATTCACTCTCATTATGCCAAATCAGTCTCATTAGAGATGTGCCACTGATGTCCCAACTCTAATAAGTTTGTTCTAATGAAACAAAAGTAAATCACATAGGATGCCACTGCACACACTGGGGAGAAGGCAAAACTGAAATACACCACATTCCCCTCCTGAGTGAAGTTCATTCTGAGACATTCCCAATTATGTCTGGGAACAGAGAGAACCAGCTTGCTCCTTCTTTTTAAATTGAGATCTGACAATTAACTGTACATGACTCCTTTCCTGTAATTATTCCTCTTTCAATCATTTGAGAGCAGAGTACAGCACAGAGTATACTTGCAAGGAAGACTAAAAGGCAAGTCCTTGAAGAGAACTGTTCAAACAGTTCATATTATTAACTGTGTCATATAAAGAAACTAGGAGGCCCTGAGGTATAAGAAAAGCTTGACATTCAAAGTGCTTGTCAAAGGCAAGCTACAGAAAGCCTATGAAGCATAGTATGAGGTCTATGTTGTGGATATAGACAACATTTTTTGCTGGCAATTGTAAGCTCAGTTTGCCTTTTGAAACACCCACTGCCGACAGAAGTCCTCAAAAGTTTGTCTTGATTGTTTATCCTATCTTCAGAAAAGAAATCAATAGAGAAACTATCACTAAAGGAAGAGAATCAAGCCAGGAGATAAATAAAAGATAAAAATAAAAAAAAAAAAAAGGCAATCTGAGAAGAAATTGCTCTGATACTCTTTTGGAATGAGCCCTGGTTTAGCACTGTGTCTCCCTGGCTTTATGCCAGAGGCTTACTCAAAATAGAAACATCATGCATTGGTGTAAGACTTGTTATAAATATGAGCAACAAACCCTAACATAATTGAGCAGATGAATCTAATATTTCAACCTCCTGTGGATGACCATTGTCTTGATTAAGACAGATATTAAAAAAATAAAGAAATTAAAGGGCATGACTATAAAAGATAATGAGGGAAAAAAAGGAAGTAATTGGGAATTATGCAGAAAGCTTATCTTGATTCTTGATTTCTCTGAGTATGATACTCCAATGAAGGAAGCACAGAATAACATTATTATAAAGCACTCCTTGACATGGTCAGGCTTCCTGTTTTCTGGCAGAGTGATGAAGATGGGGGAAAAGGTGAAATATGTTAAAAGAAATGTTATGTTCCAGTGTTTATGGAAAAAAAAAAAAAGGCAAAAAAAACCCCAAACCAAACAAAAAACCACTCCCCTCAAACTAAACAAAAACCACAAAAAGACCAAAACCCCAGTAATGCATGAACCTCTCTACATATTTGGATTGTTGAGGCAAGGCTAAACTGGCATGTTCAAATTCCGATTAAAATAAATTTAAAAATCCATCCATTGCAGAAAAGGTAACAATCACAAAATAAACGGAGGCACCCTTGCCTCCTCTTACAGACTACAATTTTTTCCACAATTATTCCAACACTGCTTCTGGAGACCCCCTGAATTTCTCTCTTACTGTTTACCATATGATGTGTTTATAACCCATGCCCTTTAATTACATATTTTATCCAAAAGTTATTGCTTATTTTTTAACCCTCACTCCTGCATAATACACTCTTCCACAACCAAACCCAGATGCTCATCTCTCTCTTTCCTAGGTATCAAATTTTAAGTCAGGTAGCTGTTAGTTGCAAGCCCATTAGCACCGTACACTTTATGCTCTTGTGAACATGACATGTAGCACACTCCCAAATCTTTCAACGTCTTTTACCAATCTTTTGCTGTACCTTCTCCAAAACCAGCCTTGTGGGAGCACAGGGAAGTTACCTACACTATAAGAAAGCTGTAGAGAATCATACCACACACTGCCACTGGAAGAAGCTTCAACTGGATGATAATGACTACCAATTTCTGCATCCCCTTTGTACACAGCACCTAGAAACTGAAGACCTTGTAGAGCTTTTCATCCTAATCCCACTGCTTTGAAGCACATGCAAGCTTCTGAGTTGTTTCATGGTCTGAGAAAAGAAGGTGGAAACACTTTTTTTTCATCTAAGGCAATCAAGTCCAAGACTTCACTTGGTCTTCTTGAAGAAGACTCACACCATTTATCTACTTATGTAGAAGCTAAATTTTTACAGGCACAGTCTGAAAATCCCTTGGGGTCTCCTGTGGCCCCTGGTGTGATAACTGTGCCGACAGCAGAGGGAGCATTAAACTCATTGCCCACGGGAAAGTGTGGGGAGTGATACCCATGTTCCTATAATCCTTGTATGGGTAGCATGAGCTCATTAGCCTTCTGGCAGTCATCCTAGGAGAAGGACAACTCTGATTCCAAACCTGGGCAGATGGAGCTCGTTTAGCCCTGTAAGGCCTTCCAGCTAAGAGAAGGACACTCTAATAAAACCTATGTCCTAAGGACTTGGCTGCCAGCGTCCAAGCTTGCTAGGCCCTGGCAGATGAACCTTAGGACTAAAGGGTGGGTCCAGCTCTGCGCATGCTGTGTCTCACCTAAAAAAAATCCATAGTGCAGGCTCGAGGGTGCTATCTGCTATCCTCTTTTTATCAGCGCACTTGGAAAAGGCGCTGATGAGTGTGGATGGAGCCTAGCCATGCATATACATACATAGAAGCAAAACTTTTACAAACTTAAGAACTGTGTGTAGAATAATTTCCCTTTTGTTTGTTATTTATTTGCACAAGACAGATATGAAAGGTACTTCACTTCTATCGAGTATTTTCTTGGATTCTGAAAACTTAAAAATCAGTATGTGGGGCTGCTTTTAGAAAAAAATCCCTGTCTTTAATTTCTGCTGCATTATAGCACATTTCCTCTACAAAATATCTCAAAACTATGTAATGTTGCTGGAAGTAATGCACACATACAAAATGTATAGTCATGACTTGCTTCCTGTGCATTGGGATGGTTACAAGGTGAACAGAGAAAAATTAGTCTATACTTTTTGAAAAAATCATTTCTGGCTTAACTGTGTTGTGCCCTTTTCAGGTAGCTTCAGCTCATTTAAAACTTCCATAAATGTTTTTTTTATTCCTATCCAGTCTTTTTAAAAGAACTCTCATTCTTTCCCTGTAAAATCTGATTGGAAAAATTCTCCATCTTGCATTAGAAAGCAAGACAGGCTGTGAAGAAAAAACACCTTTCAAAATGAATTCAGAATGTAATAATAATTACAACAAACACATTTTAGTAGACATTTGCCTAAATAAGATGTCAAAAGTCATCTCACTATTAATTGTGAAATAGCTTCACTTTTAACTACTTATACAGTTTTGCTTTTCATTGTCAGTACCAAAATAAGCCAGTTACTCCTTTAATCTAATGGTCTTCAATTTTTCCTAATGGTCTTCAATTTTTCTCTTGAAATAAAATGTCACTTTAAAATCAGAGGCTAGTTTGGTGAAAAATGATTTTGTTCTGTTTTGCCTTTCTGATCAAGCATGTTCCTGCAATTACTTCATCCTTCAGGAGTAATCTGCATTAAATGGATTGTTTTAAATTTCATGTATCTATTGTTCTGACTGTGAAATGCAGGGAAGGATGATAGAGCAGTCAATTTTCCAGTGCCAAAGAGTAGAGTGTAAGGTTAAAAATCAACTGCAATATTACTTCAAACAGCATAATCCTGATTGCAAGGTCAAATTAAAACAAAACAAAAACACAAATAAAAACTCCCACAAAACAAACCCACTGTCCAAAGACTCAATTTCAAATCTGCATTTGGCAACTATTTATCTAACCAATTCACAAAAAAAACTTGCACCTTTCAGATCTCTCATGACTGAAAGCTGCTTCTGTATCAGGCATCATTGCCCCTTTCTCCTACCCCAGAATTAAATGGGATGAAAATATATTGCACTCTCAGTAACTAAGACACAACACAAGCCATAACAATGTTAGAACTCTCAGTAAAGTAGTATGGGCTTTCATTGCTGTTTCTGGGAGTTCAGAGCTGCAATAAGTACAGCCAATTGCAATGTAAACAGCTTAAGGAATTCTAGTGTAACAAGTTGAGTTCATTCAAATTAAATTTTTCCTACTCACTTTTGTAAGTTGGGTGGAAGTATTTGATGTAAAAGTAGAGTGTAGGGACACGTGAGTATCATAAGACAAATTTGGGGCATTTAAATGGTATCCTCATAGCCAAATTTAAGGGAACTGGCTGAAGGACAGAGCGCAGAGTTGTGGTTGGTGGAGCAGAGTCTAACTGGAGGCCTGTGACTAGTGGTGTGTCCCAGGGGTCAGTGCTGGGTCCAGTAATGTTCAATATATTCATCAGTGATTTAGATGAAGGGGTAGAGTGTTCCCTCAGCAAGGTTGCAGATGATACCAAGCTTGGAGGAGTGGCTGGCATACCAGAAGGCTGTGCTGCCATCCAGTGTGATCTGGACAGGCTAGAGAGATGGGCAGGGACAAACTTAATGAAATTTAACAAGGAGAAGTGTAAAGTACTGCATCTGGGAAAGAACAACCCCATGTATCAGTAAAATTAGGAACTGATCTGTTGGAGAACAGCCCTGGAGAGAACGATCTAGGAGTTCTGGTGGATAGGAGGNTGTGTGACCTGGTCTAGGTGATGCTGCTCTGGCAGGGGGGTTGGACTAGATGATCTTTCTAGGTCCCTTCCAACCCTTAACATTCTATGATTCTATGAAATGGCTTTTATAGACTCCACAGTGTTTCATCTTGTGTTTGCATATGCTCAGAAGTGAAAACTCCAATCTATGCAGGGGGCAAACAAATTTTATTTGTATGTTGTGTAATGTGCCTATAGAAACTGCTAATAGTTTTCCATTGTGGTTCCACTGTCATTCTAGGTTCCCCATTTATATGCTTCAGCTCTTTAATAACAAAGTTAGTCTCTTATTCACGAAGCAATGTCTGAATATGAAATAATATGGATAGGATTGTTTTTAATGTAGATAAAAGCATGGCATAGTAAAATAAGTTGCAGTGCCTCCAAGAAAGGAATTTATCACTCAAAATCACTCCTTGCAGATAATGCTTCATATACTCACTTTAACTGGAAATTAAAGTAGTATTTAAGCAGTAAAATGAAAACTTTCATTATAAGCTAAAGAAGTTAGAAAAGAACAAAGACCCTAAGGACAAATCAAAGACATCCAGAAAAAAACTCACACTCCTTCACCACAGAAGGAGACGTGTTAACTTTCATCCCATTAGTAAGTTTCCTTCACTTGCAAAATTTCTTGACATATCTCCATTCTCTAAAAGCTACATTCCAGACAATATAACTTAACAACAGCAGACTCATGTTAACAGCTGTGTCCATATACAGGCAAAATTTTGCATCTCTCCACTTAACCTGGAAGCACAGCAGGAAGTTACTAGCCATAAACATAAATAAATGCTATTTATTTATAATTAATTAAAGCACACCAAAACAATTACAGGACACAGCCACCAAACTGTAAAGAGCAAATGGAANAGCAAACCAAAACAATTACAGGACACAAGTGAATGAAATGCCACAGTACCACAGCCACCAAACTGTAAAGAGCAAATGGAATTGTTTCATACTATAATGTAATAAGAAATAATTTCAGGTTCAAGGGACAGAACAGGGCCTGACTTCACACAATCATTTTTTAACTATCTGAACTAAACAAAATTGTAGTTCTCTGTGCAATATTCCTGATGCAGCAAAGCTTACATGTATCTGTTAGGATGCTCTGCTGAATCAGGCCCTTTCAGCACTTACAGGCACTTAGAGCACTGATCTATAAAAGGAAAACAAGCATTTGAAGTTAAAAAAAAGAGGTAAATGTTACCTAATACATTAAGGAAAAAACCCACAAAACCAAACCACCAAAGGTAAATCTTTAAAAGCACTAGAAAGATAGTTTTATTCCAGTCAAAACTGCTGCTGGAAGTTATGTAAATATTTAAGCATAACCAATTACCTGCCATGGAGTTCTTAGCAGTAAACAATGCAATGCTTTACAACATGTCAAATGTACCACTTGACACTTCCTTTATACCGGATCTTCTATGCAAATGTATCTGTGGTCTTCTGCTATGGCACAACAATATGAAGACTCCAGATCAGAGAAACAGCTAAATGTGGTTTTTACAGGAATGATATGCCTGTATGATTTGGTTCATTCTGCCTTCAGCGACTCCAAAAATATTATTCATTATATCTCCAGTGTACATAGACTTCATACACAGATTTCACTCTTACCTGCTAGTCTAACAGCCTCTGAAGCTTATATGTTGAACTAACCATCTCAGATGGTTCTGTTTTCATCATTTCCCATGCTGACTCTTTACTCAGCTTACCAGCTATCATGTGCCAGTCAAAATTGTTGTGCTAATACAAAGCTATGGTCAAGGGTGATTGAAGACAGTTTTACCTCTCTGGTGACAAGGAATTTTTGAGGGGCAGAACAACATACTAAGACAGGTATTAAAGGCTTGTATTTTTCGATTTATGACTGAGAGCCTTTCAGGTTTTATTTGTTTGGTTAGTTAAGGCAAAAGGAGTCACTTCTAACTTTAACTTCAGAAATGCTTAAGCTGTAACTCTTCCTCATCCCGTTAGATCCATCTTCCATGGCTTTCCTCAAGGGTATGAACTACACATTAAAGGAAAGAAGTTTGCCTTCTCAAACAACAAAACAAAAAGCAAATCTGCTTGATAGATTTGACTTCTTCTCTGAGTCAGAAATACCTTCTCTTAAAGTTGACATGAGTAGCTGTTGGCTATCCTAGGTCAGTATCTCAGTCAAAAGGACACAACACAATTTCAAGTCAAAATGGTATTCACACTCATATTCTGCCAGACAGAATGTAAGCCTGCACAAGCCCAGTAAAACATTTGTGTAGTACCCACAGACAGGCAAGTGCTTGAGTTAGGAACAAATACCTTGGAAGTTATGGGTTGGTTGTCTATTTTTGTAGAAGACAGCCTAAAACCAGAAGTAATTTTCCCTATGTGCAGCATGAGGAAACCCTTTGTAAACACTGATGCTATTACATGTACAGTACTTAATGCTTTCCTAGTTTATGTTTGATTTACAGATAAAAACGTTCTGCAGATTTCTCCAGCTGTGCTCCCTTAGCAGATTGTGAGATGCAGCAATCTGTTTGAGAGCAGCTGCTAGTTCACATGTAGTTTTATTTGCATCTGTGTAAAATAGCAGCTTGCTACATGAATAAAACATGCTTTCTCTGTGCCCTATTCTAGCAGAAAGATTTATCTATTTAATTTAGTTTTACATGGAGGATTTATTTTTAAATAAGATTAAAATTATTTATAGGTTGTTTTTTTTTTAATAAATAATGTGGTTTAAGATTCTGAAAAGTCCACATGGTCTCTTTGAAATGTGTGGGATTTCTTTTTGGTCTGCATAGAGATACTTTTGCAGGTAGATTTTAAAAGGTGTTCAGTCTATACTTTGTTTGACAAGCCCACCTCCATGCCAGCCATCAAAAAGAACCAATACACAGTACACTGTCAGAGTTACATGCAGAAATGTGCCATCCTCAATATAGCAATGCCAACTACATAATAGTTCAGAAATTTTCAAACTGTTAGTGGCTAATTCTAAACATCTAGGGGGATTATTAGTGGTGATGTTAATCCAATACCACAGGTGCAAATCAGTATGTAATTTCATTTGAAGTAAGCCAGCCACAGGAGATCTCCAAGAGAAGTTTTAAAGTGTTTAATGCCCACTTAAATTGGATTTATGCCATCAGTTCCCAGTGAGACTAATCCTGACCTTCCACACTCAGAAATATCTGTTAATACACAGAAACCCTTGCTGTACAAGGCCACTGATCTCCTTGAAGTTCACCAGATCTCCAGTCTCTCCCACTAAAATTGGCTGAGAACTTGGCTGTAGCCAGGAATCTAAGAGAAACACACCCAGCAGCACTTGACAGCTGTGAGCCATTTTCTGTGCTCTTCCTGAATGCTTTCAAAACAGTTCTGTCTTGTAGAGAGCACCTACCCTACTGGTGCCATAATTTCTTTCTGTCTTAGGTTTATTTCTTAACTCTGCCTTTTTACTGTTTAGGTAATATCCTTGACAGTTTGGATCTGGTTATGGCATATAAATTGGATAAAAGCATTAACTTACTCCCCGCTTCACTGCCTAACAGAGACATTTATCTGCTTTTCCTCTGTGCTTCTTTCCTTCCAGACAGTAGGGAGTATACCAAGAGGAGTACAAAAAAAAATAAAAAACCATGTTTTGAGCTCACTTTAAAGTGTTGCCTACAAAGTTCCTGGAGCAAGGAATCCCACTGCCTTTAGACCATTCTTTTGTTTCTTTAGAAAGTCTCTGAGGTGATTTCATAGACTTTCCTCCATTTAACATCACTGAAGTACTGTGAGAAACAGGGAGCGAGTCAATGAATAATTCCTCGTCTTGTTTATACCTTTCATGATTTTTGACAACATGATTGTATTCTCCTTGAGAACCTTATTCTATTTAAATTCTCAGTGCCTAAAAATTGCAGAGTTCAGCTAATCTGAATTTCAGCTGACCATCTCTTCAATAGTGCTGTGTTTGAAAAGTCAGTCAGAAAGCCTCAGCTGAACCCAACAGCATTTGTACACTGCCACTACAGATATCACATTCCATTGAAATATCTGTAAAAACACTTTTCCCACTTAATCACAGTGAACCTTAGGCTAGTAGGAAGAGGTTGGTATATTCATTCTCCTGTCCCTTCACTGTTTCACCAAAAAAAAAAAATACACTCTAAAATAAATGTCTAAGTTAGATCAGTGAACATGATAGCAACAGCCTGTTAACATCACTGAGAGAGATGTGAACAAAATGTATAGGACACTTTATTCAAATAGTGAAGGATAGGCATGAATTAAGCCAATTGGGAGTGGTTAACAAATAAAATGAGGTTAACTATGACTATATATACTGAGTAAAAAGATTGGACAGAAAAACCAAGACAAGTGAGCTAAAGTTTACGTTACTGAGGACAAAGATAAGTCAAATCTTTTTACCAAACGCTTCTCTCACACTTACTGCTGATTCTTTTTGCCATATTTCTTTACCTGCAGCATTCAAGCCCGCATGAGCTGTAGAAAGCGATCTATAGCTCACTGTAGCAGACTACATGCCCAAAGCCCCTGTTTTCAGTTTTCACAGCAGTTTTTCCATGTGATTTCTTACTGATATTAAAGATGTAGCTGCTAGAAGTGATTGAAAATTAGTTCTAAAAGACACCCTTCGTTCTAACTGCTCAGGAAATATAACATCGTCAAGAGGCAGACTGAAAGAAGTGTTATCACACTCATTCCTGCTCTGTTTTTCAAGGAAAAGGCATTACATTTTAATTCCTGGCTGCAAATGCATCTTCTGGTTTGGATCTTATGAAGCCTTATAAGAAATGAGTAACAAGGTTTGAAATGAGACAGAGTGGAATCAGTTCACTGCATAGACTGACTGACAATTGAGCTACAAACCACCAGAATGGCTCAAGAGATTTTTGTGACTTGCAGTTCAAATTAGACCATTGATACTGACTTTCAAACGAATTTACATACATCTATTCATCTCTCATCTGATCTCACTTTTTTCCTATCTTCTATTATTCATTAGCAGCCAGTTCTGTTTTGAAGTCAGATTCCTGCTAAAGAGCAGTTTGACTCCCTAAGCTTTGAACAGCAGGCTTGCTCATATTATAACAAAAAGTATTCAAATTATCTTAGGGGGGAAATAAAAATAAGAAAATAACCAAAATCAACAACAAAGCCCCAACCCTGAATATCAGTCATGTGCCAAAGTGTCCTGAAGAAACCCTGCTTGTCAGACTGTTACTCCAGCATTGGAGTTACAGGGCTTTCCCCCAGTCTTTTCAGATCTCAAAACAGTTCTCCATCCACCATATTCCCCAGATCTTGCAAGTGACCAAGTGCATGATGCATGGTTTGGAAAGGATAATTCAAAGGTAAGATAAAGACCAGGCTGCTTCCTGCCTGGAAAAATTATCTAAAGCTCTTCTATTTTATGCACTCAACTGAAATTCAAGCAAAGCTATTCTGACAGCTCAGTTTGGTAAGGCATCTGGCTATTGTGGCTGTGAGACTGGAGGTGGAGTGGTTGGTGTTGACAGAAGGAAAGTAAAAACCCTACAGAATTACTTATTTTCAGCCTTCCTATAATTACCATGCAATCTGAAATACATCAACAGACTCACACAAATAATTTTAACCAGAGAGAACTGCTCCCATGTTCTACATGAGACTGAGGACAGAAAACCAGACTACTTTATTGCTCAAGCTGCTGCTTCTGCCTCCTCTACAGTTTTTAGGAGAACATTTATAGTTCAATAAAACACCCAGTTACCATATCCTTAGCAGGGGTGAAAGAGAGCACCTCAATTCTGAACTCTGCTCTTAAACCCATGTCACAGGTCCAGATTTGCTCTATAGCCCCCAAGGGATGTTTCCTCCTGGCATAGCCTTTGCCATTCTTCTGCTGCAGCTAAAGTGTAAAGATCAATGTCAAAGGGAATATCTCAGCAAGCAAAGAGAAGAGGATACTGGTTTCGTTTCTAGTGGCAAGATTCTGCCACTCTGCATCAGAAATAACCGTGCCTTTTTGCTGTAGAAGACCATGAGGCCATACACAAGCTCAGGCACAGCTGGTGGCAGAACTCTGCGTTTTGGGAAGGTCAGTGAGAGATGTGTTACTCTATGCCCACACAGATACACAGGCTCACAAAATCCCCATCTGCATTTTTTAAAAGGATTTCCTACAGCTATACTCACAAATAGAGTTGTCGTCTTTTGTCTTATTTCTTTTTTTCTGGAAGCACTAAATACAGTAGCAATGCTACAAAGCTATACACATTGCAGACTAAAAACGATCAGAACCTGCAAACTATCCTAAAAATCCATATTATCCCTCAAAGTTATTGTAGTAAAGGTCGCATAAACATTCTTGTTCGATAATTAGATGGAATATAAAAAATAATAAAATCTGATCTAACTGCAGTGCTAAAATAATCCAGCATCTGCCCAATGAACTGCTTGGCAATCAGTCAGATGTTACATTTTATTTAAATGTCTGTATTACAACACTGACAATATGCCCACATACCTTCTCCTTGCGTTTCTTTTCTTTCTCCAATAGCACTGAAACTCTCAGAATACCTCCTGGGGTTGATCCCAGTAGTCCAACATCAGGTTCTCAGTTGTGACTGAGAATGTCTCAGATTGACATTACATAAAGTGCCATACATAGCAACAGGAAAATGAGGCAAGCACACGCTTTTCACCTTATAAGGTTACATATGCACCACTACATTTTACTACATGAATGACTTTTCTCAGCTATAGCACAGCCTCCCTCAAGGGATGTAAAGACATGAGCAGAAGGTATCAACCAAAAGGCTTTGCTAAAACGTAGTCATTAATTGCAGTAACTGCATAACTTAGCAAAGTGGAGAAACAATAAAGATAGTATTTAGAACTGACTAGAATCCACACTCCCTCAGTTAGCAAAATGTTTGCTGTGTGAGATCTTACTGCATATCATTCCATAAAACACACTTTCTCCCCTGTGTTTTCCTCTTGACCACAGTATCATTATGCATTTGTCTCAATATCTGTTTGAAAAAAACATTACTTCTATGGTTTTCAAATGTGGACAACAAAATCAAGCCTGAAAAGACATCCCTCTTCTCAAATGATCTTTTAATTTTTATGTACAATACAGCAACATTCTCCCAGAATCTTCTTAAAAACAAAAACTGTGGGAAGATACTTATCTGTAGTTGAGAAAGCTATCTGTAATGAAATTATTATAGATGACTACAAGAATGTGTTCACACCCAGGGAAAACTACCAAAAAATGAGTTAATACAAAGCCTAAATCACCCCAAGATTTGGCTAAGATCATACTGAGCAACAGTTTAAGATCAGATATACCCTCTGTTTGAGAGCAGAAAACCAAAATAGGTTTCTCCAAATGTTTCATAATTCTTAAGGTTTTGATTCAGTGAGGTTTTCACCAAGGTCAAGTACCTAAATTGAACTATTATGAAGCATTTCAGAAGAGTCAGTCTTCCTTATCATGTCAATAAGCTGTGTATTAAAAAGGATTTATATAAGACAACACTTGCAGACTAAAGGGTCAAATCCTCATTTTGTAAGAGAAAGTCTCAAAATACTGTGTAGACTGTAACTGTGAATTGCCTGGCCTTCAAACTATTAGAAAAATCAGAATACACTTTCAGAGTTGTATTTGTGCTTGTTACCAAAACAAAGGAGCTATTTTAACCAAATGATGTATTAAATATATTTCTCAGAAATCAAGTGAAGCTGAATTTTGCCTATTGCTAATTTAGAATACTTTTATCAAATATATCTAAAATTTTTGTTTGACCAACATGGGATCTCATAAGGCAACTTCATTTTCAGAAAGTGCCAGGTATCCATTTCTGAGACTGCAGCTCTCTGGAGTTCCCATGCTCCTTACTATGAGTGAAGCAATGAAAAACACTTGTTAACTTTTACCTCTTCACCATTCAGTGAGCTTCACACTTGTGTTATCACTAAAGCTTGGGCTTTTACAGGTCTTGTTATTATCTGACACTACCACAGGTATTTTGTTACAAAGCCAATATAAATGGAAACAGTGTTCTTTTCCTCCCCAGACTAGGATCCCAGCTCTAAGAAATACTGCACACAGCAAACCTGTATTAGCAAAAGCAAACAAAATTATTTCCTCTTTCCCCTGAGTTGTTCTAATAGTTTTAAAATACCACAACTTAGAAAAGGTTAAGTACACAGCTACTGATAAATGGTCTATTTCTATACTCTGTTATCCCCTTCTGATTTTTTCCCCCATACTACTTATAATAGCATTAATTAATACCCAGGCACCCACCAGCTGACTAGAGAGAGTGAGGGAATCATTGTACCTATACTAAACTCAGTGTAAGACTTAACAGTTGTGAGAGAGATGTCCAGCTGAGGTATTACACACACACACACACAAAAACCCCAACCCAAACAAACAAAACCAAACCAAGAAAAAAAGAAAATCTCCTTTTATGTTCCTCAAACTCTGCAGCTGCACTTGTACTGCAATCATTGCAATACAAATTTAGCAAGTCTGTTTGCTAAATCTGCCTTTGCAGTTTAGACAATCACACAGTATAGGCATTTAATCATCTGAATATAGTGCTTGGTCCTTGGGTGACTGTCCTCTTGCTGCCAACTTCTTCAGCCTCCTGGCCTACAGGACAGAACAGCCACAGAGCAACTCTCCTCTTTCATTCCTGCTCTGCTCTTATCTGCATCTAAGCATTACAAAACCAGTCACTGCCTAGGCTGATGCCTTGTTTGCTGCTCCAACACTGTGTTTTGCACACTAAGGCAGTACATTTCTTCCTTCTAGAATACACAATAGGTTTAAGCAACCCTAATGAATCAGTTGCTGATGAATGGTCAGTGACAAGTGGTGTCCCTCAGGGGTTCATATTGGGACCAAGGCTGTTTGATACCTTCATCAAGCACAGAGAATGTGATCAAGTGCACCTTCAGCAAGTTTGCAGATGATACCAAGCTGAGTGGTGCAGTTGACATTCCTGAGGGACAAGATGCCATCCAGAAGGACTTGTGAACCACACAAGGTACAACAGAGCCAAGTGCAAAGTCCTGCATGTGGGTCCAAGCAATCCTCAGGATCAACACAGGCTAGGGGATGAAGGGATTGAGAGCAGCTCTGCAGGGATGGGCTTGGGGGCATTAGTGGAAGAAAAGCTGGACATGAGCAGGCAACGTGTGCTCACAGCCCAGAATACTAACTATATCCTGGGCTTCATCAAAAGAAATGTGGCCAGTAGATTGGGGGAGATCATTCTCCCCCTTTACTTGGCTCTGTTGGGACTCCATCTGGGGTACCTGTGTCCAGCTCTGGAGTCCTCAGCACAGGAAAGACCTACTGGAGGAGGTCCAGTGGAGGAATACAGAAACAGAGGGATGGAACACCTCCTCCTATCAAGAAAGGCTGAGACAGTTGGGGTTGTTCAGCCTGGAGGAGGCAAGAGAGACCCTATTGTGGCCTTTCAATACATAAAGGAGGCCTGTATGAAAGATGGAGGCAGTCTTTTTAGCAGGGCCTATTATGATAGGACATAGGTAATGATTTTAAACTAAATTAGGGAAGATTTACACTAGATACTTCATTATCCGTTGTTTTCTTTCTCCATAGACTAAAGTTCTCTCCAGTAATTCCAGCAAGCAGGATACATTACTACTTTTAATCTATTATAAAATATTATTTGCCATGAACTGTATGTTTTGCTTTTGATTACTCTAACAAATTCTCTTTCTTTACCGTGCCTCTGTATTGCAAACTTCACACTAATATGCTCATATTAAATATGCAAAAAGAGGTTAATTTACCCATACTCAAATATTTCTGAATTTTCTTTAATCCCTTGCATTACTTACTTCTACCTCATAAACCTATTTCTGTACAGCAGAAAACTCACAGTAAAAATTATTGCAATATAATAATACTCTTACACTCACCTTCTGGGGAATTTTTCATATAAGGACACATCAGAAAGTCAAAAGTCTACCAGCTCCTGTCAGTTCCTTCCAAGTGGCAAAAGCAAAGCAAGGTGTGATGAACCAATTTATCTATTACTTCATTTCCTCAAACACCCTAGAACCTGATAAACCCAAGTGATGATGTTTAGAGTCAGGTGTAGCAGTGTAGCAACACTAATGATCTAGAGGGGGAAAAAAAATTACAGGGCAGTAGCACTAACGAGCTCCTAAGAAAATTCCCTCACAATCTACTTGCAGCATTTAATGTTTAATAGCATGTTTTCTTAATAACGTGACAAATAAGTGAACACTCACAAAGTAAAAAAGTTAACTGTTAAAAGTCCTGCTTGTTCACATTCACTAGTTTATGCTACTAATTTCTCCATTACTCCACTTGTAGCATCAGCACTGGCTATTCTGTTATACTTTTCAAGGGGGCTAAAGAGACCAATTTGTTCAAATGTGACAGTGTGAAAGGTGAAATCTCAATACAAGCCATTAAAATTGAAATGCAAAAGAGGCACTGATTTGGGAAGAACAAGCCTAGTAGTCAGTGTCCTCATTCAGTGATCAGCTCTTTTCAGTAACACACATATAATATTACATTAAAACACAGTTATGTCATTGCATTGTATCCAGGTGCTTCATGATCAAATAATCAAGACGTAATCTGACCAGGAAAAGTAAATGCCTTAACCTTTTCTTGGAAGAAGTTGCCTTTATGGATTTTTTCACAATTTTTTTTTTTTTAATATCAATTGGGTCATATTTTGACACAGCAATCACATTGTGACATGTCAAAAAACACTGTTGTGTTTTGTGCTTTGACTTATGGCATGAAACATCATACAAATGAGAAAGCAAAGCTTGGAATTAAAATTAAACTCTGCTTGAAGTGAAATTATATTATCCATTATATTTATCTGAGGGAATTTTAATCAAAGTCCCTGCAATGTAATAATGGATTTTTTTCTGTAACTTTTCCCACTGAAAATTAATTTTGACAAAAATAATCCACTCCTTTCTATTCTTGGGACATATTAAATCACGTTTTCACTATGGAAAACTTCTTTACTATTATTATTTAGCAATATTTAGTGTTATCCACTCAACACCAAACCTAACAACTCAATGTAAGATTACCAAATGCAATACAAAATCCATTCCATTTTTGAATATAAAGCATTTTTGATTGTGGAAACAAAGATAATCTAGAAAAATTGATTTTCAGCAAACTTCTTGAGAAGTTTGCACAATTCATACTATTTACAAAGAATAAGAAAAACAGAGCTGGAATGGATCTTAAGAGGTCATTTAAGTCCCCTCAGCAACATCAACTATATATAAATTATTCCTGCCAGATAGTTGTCTAATTTATTCTCAAAAACCTCCAAAATATGGAAATACTGCAGTCTCCCCAGGCAGTCTATTTCAATATTTCACAATCTTTAGTTTAAAAGTGTTTCTCAATATCCAACCTCAAGACTTCCTTGCTGCAATCTACTTCCATTATTTCTCGCCCTAAATACATTTGGAGAATCTTTTGTTCCTGCACTCTTCCAGCTTACATCACTGAACAATGCTACTGTCTTCAGGGTATTTTTAAGTGAAATAAAACCTATTACTTCACCTTGCCAAATATATTAATATTTCTAATATGGACAATTCTTTTTGTTCCTCTCTTCCTCATCCCTTGCACATAGTTTTCAGTTCATGGAATAGTACAACAAAGAAATCTGCAAACTTATGCAAAAGCAATTAATTCAGCCATACAATTCACTAGACCACTCACTGAGCTGCATTTCTGGAACAGGACCAGAAAACCAGGGATAACATTCTTCAAGCAAGACTTATTGCTAGTTTGTACCTCCTTTTCACTTGTCCTACTAAAAACTTGTGAAGGGGTTGCAAAAACTGTGCAAAGGTGCACTCACATGTTTTACCAATTATGGTGCCTTTGCTATAAAACACAGCTCCTGAGGCTTCTCTGTGAAATACAGGCTCTACTTTGCTCTTACAATGAACTAGAGAAGTCCACCCTGGAGGAGACTTAGAGCTTCTGTGCAAATGAGAGACCAAGAGTGGCAATGGGGTGCCTCATCTGGAGGACTAGGTGTAACTAACTTAGAGGTGTGAATACCACAGACTCCTAATACCAGGCATGATCTTAACTGCTTAGAAATGCTATCTTCAACAGAAGAGTCTAAAACATAAATTTTACTGTCTTACTGATCTTTTAAATGCCCTCCCCATTTACTAGTTGGTAATAAGCTACAGAGCATTTCAAGGTTGACAAAAGGAAGAGAATTGTGAATGGTGTATACATTTTCCTTAAGGTATACATTTCTTTAAGGTTAACTAAAACTTCTTTTCCTCCAGCTCTTTTGTTAAGTCAACAAAACTAGCAAGTCACGTCCTTGAGACAGCTCTACAAAACTGCAATACAACATTCTTAACCTCTGTGTAAAGCACCTAATAAAGTTATTATGAAGGCTTTGATAGGGTAATTCATTAACTGTTCTTTAAGCAGGTTGATAAACAGCTACCTGATAACTATTTATTATAGGAATACTGTATGCTTGCACATTAGCAGCAAGTATACACTTGCACAGAAAACTGACATGTCAGGGTTGTAAACAAAACAAACTGAACAGCTGCCATAATTGCCAATTTTTCTAGGTTGGCAAAAATGAAACAATGACAGTTGGCAGAGATTCCAGTCACTAGGGACAGTTACTCCTCCTTCATAACCTATAGGTGGTGCTGGTTTAGCCCTGAACCATCCCACCCTGCTATTTGTCTCTAATTCCTTGGTTATGTATTTAGGAATGGTGATAAAAAATTGTTCTAGAAATTAATTATATACTCCCATCACTCACTCCTGTGCCAAAATAGCTCCATCTCAGGGCTATCTAATACTACCTTATCACCTGAAAAAAACACAGCTCAGTTCTAACAACCACAGAAAAAATATATGTTGGAAGAGACCTTTTAAGATGACCTCATCCAATCCCCTTGCTCAAAGCAAGGCTAACTTCAAAATTATATCTGATTGCTGAGGGCATCACCCTGCTGAGTTTGGAAAACCTCCAAGGATGGAAATCCCATAGCTTCTCTAAACCCCTCTTCCAGGGTTTGACCTCCCTCATAAGAAGGATATAAGGAAAGATGTTCCTTGATATAAACCAGGACATAATGTGGTGGTGGTGAAAGAGAACTCAACAGCTCTTGAAACTAAGTTATAAAAAGCCAAAAGGAGAAATAAAAAAATGTTCTCATCAGAAAACACTACCAGCGGCAGAAGAAAATATAACACATAAATATTCCCATGTAAACAGTATCCTTCCCTGTAGCTAGTCTGCAAAAGATGGCAATGTCATTCATTTTATAGTGCCCTAACATCATGTTTGAATTGTTTCTTTTCTACAGATACAGAAAATGAATCTTTGAGACATTTATCATATTCTCAAACAAGATCTCCTTCCCTGTTAGACACGCACTCCATTTTACATTTAATGTGATTTGGACAAGCCTGAGATGCTGGGTGAAAGAGCTGCTCTTGCTGCTCTATCTAAGAAATGTCTGAGAAGCTTCCCCACGACCGCACCTTAGAGAGTTGCGTTATGGCATTACTCAATAAATTGCTGACTTCTACAAGAAGCATGACCCTACAAGTTTTGTGTGCTTTTTTTGTTAAAATATCTTCCTCACACTTGCATAGAGGCAAAACCTGTCTGCTTTTATTTCTCCTCATTTCATGTAACACACACACACAAAAGGTGAAGCTTCCTTGCTTTCTTCTTTCAGTAGAAGAATATAAAACAATGTACAAGAATGACAGTTACCATCATGATGTAGACTAGCTAAACTGTACAAACATCATAACAGGAAGACAGTTTCCTGAACTGAGACAACAATTATGCCAGCATTAGCTATGGAAATTATAGTATGCAGAATCCAATTCCTTTAATTTTTCAACGGACTCCAAGCCACTGAAATTTATGTAATTCATTCAACCATTTTATTGAACATGCTCCTATATTCATCTGTGTTGCATATAATAATGAAGACACAACCATACTTTCCATTTTTGCTTTCAAAATTAGAGTTACTGTAGGAATAAGCTCCATATTCACAGCTATTTTTGCCTCTCCAGCCCTCACTAAGGAGGAGCTAAAAGGAAAAATCTGCTCACACACAGAGTCAACTTTATGCTTAGATACGACTTTGTAAAGCAAGCAGGCACTGGCAGTACACAGAGGCAAAGCAGGCAATGTGTGTATTCAAAAGCTATGCTGTCTTTTCACTGAGAGAACTGCAAGTATTTCATTGCAGCTGAATATGAACTCATTCCAAATATTGTGTGGAAAATTAATAGTGACAAGATAAAAGAGATCGCATTTACTTAGCCTCATTTGCTGATTTCTTTTCTAAACTGCAGATTCAAATGCAATTCCTAAATAAACTCCCTTTGAAATATGATCCTTGAAACGTTGAACATGACAGAGGCACATTAACCAGCAGCCTCAGCAGACTAGTCTGCATTTAAAGCTATTCAGTTTGATTAAAAAAGATAACACAGCTCAGGATGTATCTAAATACATCTCCAAAACTGTTTGGACAACTCAACAGATATGTGGGTGTTCTAAGTATGCTCTTAGTTAGCTACATAATTATACATAAATTTCAACTTTGTTATTGCTGCAGAATCAAAAGTATGAGGAAATATACAACCAGATATCTTTACCACAAACTTTTTCAACACTGTAGTTCTTTAAGGCTGGGATCTTATGCAGATCTCAGCATAACTTTTTTTTTTAAAGTGAAAAATGAGAGTATTCAAAACAATAACTAGACATAGGATCTTGAAAATATACACTGGAAAAGGGGAAGCCAAAAGTCTAAATGTCAATGGAGAGGAGAAAATAAAAACTACTTCTAGTGCCCATTCCTACAACGTTTAGATGTGCAGGATTCATGGTACCAAGTTCATCTCCCTGATGCTTCTTCCTGGAAGATTCACCATCTGTTTGAACTTAACACAGCAAAAGATTTGCTGTCTTCTGAGGAAAATAACTTTTTCCTTCCCAAAGCCCCTTCTCATTTTAGCTGTCTTTCCACTGAGGATTGGTTGGATTGGTATTCTAGTTATACAGAAAACAGGAGAAAAGGTGGTTTCAAGGACAGTACTTGGTAGAAGAATCAGTATTGCTTGCTTTTACAATGCATCCTCCATGAACCCACCTTTTCTCTTGCTTTCCATTTTGCTAAAATTCCTGTTTATGCCTTAATCAGTATAAACTGAGGTTATGGTAACTCTTCCCACTAGGGCCTTCTCTGCCATCTAGTTTGCTCTATCTGTTCAGATGAAATTTTAACTATGAACTTCCACTTTTCTGGAGCATAAACAGCTCCAAACTTCAGTACCTGTCTTTGGTTACTTTCCTTTAATCCTTCTGGCCATCACTAGCCAAGTTCACTTACAGCTCTTGTCTTCCTAACTAGAGGAATTGCCTAATCTTGCCTATTAATGCTGCCTCATTTCCTTGTCATAGAATCATAGAATGGTTTGGGTTGGAAGGGACCTCTGGAGGTCATCTAGTCCAACCCCCCTGCAGTGGGCAGGGACATCCCCAACTAGATCAGCTTGCCCAGAGCCCTGGCAAGCCTCACCTTGAATGCCTCTAGGGATGGGAACTCAANGAGCCCCAGGCCCCTTGCCATTTGAGCTACTGCTTCCATCATTTCATCCCAGCCAGTGCCTTCTAGTTTTGGCCAACTGCTTACACAATCCTTTCCCTAGATTATGATAGGCAGAGAAGGCAAATTAAGCTTTTTGGTTTCTTCACACAAGCCAAGGGAAAACTGAAATCTGCATAGCATCAGTATACATCACTTGACTAAATCTTTCTTCCTTGGACTGAAAGGGCTTTTACAGACACAGGAAAAACCTGCAACTTTTGGGGAAATGATGCTGAAATTGTTTTCTACATAGAGCCTTATAAAGAATCATAATAACAACAGAGACAAAAGTTCAGTGACTGTGGTAGGTAGCTGCCATTATCATTTGCTGAGTGTAATAAAGCCTTTGTGTAATTCATCAGAGTGATGAATTTGTTACACTTGTTTGGGCTTCTGTTTTTCACACAGGCAGGCTTCTGCCCATGTAGAAATGTCACAGGCTGTGGCTGGAATTCCAGTGCCATTTTGAGGTAGGACTTAAGAGCATAACAAATGTGTACCATCACATCTTCTATGTGGTATTCAGAACAAATATTGTAATAGCACATCTGTCTACACATGTGCGACCTGTGACCACAAATTAACATCCGAGGAGCAGCTACATATTTTATGTTTTCTGAACAGCTCATGCAACCTAAATCTGTATTTAATGAGTGCACCAAATATAAACAGAAGCAACTGTTAGCTTAATTTACGTAAAACATCTGTTATTAATGTCACTATTTTTCCTTGAGGAAAATTCCTTGCTTGCTGTAATCAGATTCAAGAAAGTTCTTATCTGATGTTATCCTATTTTGTTTTTAAGTCATTTTCCACACAAGTTGCCATGAAATGATAAATTAGAACCAAGGAAAAAAAAGGCTGCTTAGTCCCTGCAAAATTTAGGAACTTATTTAAAAATCCTTGGTTGAAGACCAGATTCACATATGGAGCAAGCCTTCAGAGAACACAAAAGAAGTAAAAAATTCCAACTCCTTCATTTTGCACATAGGGATTTGGCATAGCATATCTTCCTCTTGTTCAGCATCCTCTTTTTGGTCCAACCAAAATGTGCTGAAGTCACAAGGGGGGAAAATACTTGGGGAAAAAGAGACAGTGTAGAGGATGAACAGTGGGAAAATGAGGAAAAGGGTACCAGGAAGGTGGCATTGAAAGAGATGTGCAAGTGAATTTAGGAAAGGAATAGGACAAATAAAGATACACATATTTTGAAGAGCAAATAAGAGGAGACAGTATTTTAAAACTATGAAAAATCTATGAAGAAAAAGATACATAGAGTACAGATCACGTGAAATCATGGCAGTTGAAAGCCTAGCAGCCAAAGAATCATCAGGAAAAAAGAAGAAGAAAAAGAGCTGGCATGCAGACAAACTAAAATTGAGAAGAAACAGAGGCTGCTACACTGAAAACAAAAGGCAATGAAGCTATTGGAAAGTGCTAGGAGGGGGAAGAAGTAGCGTGGGAGAATTGAAGAGAGTGTAGAGACAATCTAGATAGACTTCTACTTTTAAAGTGGTTCAATTACTTTTGAAAAGGAAAGGCATGGATTTATCACTTTCAGTAACTGGAGGAGGAGTGGGGGGAAGCTCTTCAGAGGAGGATCAGTTTTGAATCTGAAGAACAGCATATACAATATTCTAAGGAACAATTAGTATATTAATCATTTACTGCATCACACAAGAAGTAAAACCAGACAGCCCTGCAAAATGAGGAATCCTATCCAAGCAACCAGGGAATCTAAAAATTTAATATAAACCATTCGACATCAATTCATCAGGCACAATGGCTGTTTGTTTATGTAAAATAATGTATCAAAAGCTTTATGAATTTTAGCTCAGGGACTTGGAATGTTTGATAGTTGAAATTTTAATAGTTTTGAGGGAAGAAAATTCTCCAATGAATAAAGCTGTTGTATCTTACAGGCATCTCATAAATTGTTTAAATAGAATTTAAAATGTATTAGCTATCAGAACCAAAACTGTTTTAAAAATGGACATATGATGAGTTTAGGAGTTAATTTTCCCACAAGAATCTCAAATACATCACAAAAGTACTGTACAATGTATATAATGTGTCAGCTACTTTTGTAGCTTTTTATCAATCTGTTTCTCAAGTCTTTAGAGACCTTTGCTCCTGAAGCATGTACTTCACCTCTACCATAATGCCATCTCTGGATGCCAAGCCTTTATACTAAGGGAGAAGTGCTGATGCATGCAGAATTATTATATGGCTCAATGAGCTGTGACACAAGATACAACAGTAATACACTCAAGGCTGAGTGGTGAATTTTAAGGCAAAGCCCATATTTGAGTGCAGTTAGGAGCCTTGTCACCACATCAAGGAGAGCTCTGAGTAGGTGTAGGTGAAAGGAAGGTGGAGGTGGAATTGGCTGGGATGGATTTAACCTTCTTCGTGCAGCTCACATGGTGCTGTGCCCTGGATTTGTGGCTAAAACAGTGCTGATAGATAACATACCAGTGTTTGGGTTATTGCTGAGCAGTGCTTGCACAGCTTCAAGCCTTTCTTCTTTTTCCCACTCCCTTGGTAAGTAGGCTGGGAGAGGAATCAGTTGACCCAAACTGACCAAAGGGATATTCCATACNAGGATGTAGTCAGCAATAAAAGCTCAAGGAAACGTGGAGGACTTCAGACTGTGCGTGGGTATGGCATTTTTTTCCCCCAAGCAACTCATGCTTAGCTTCTGCTTTCCTGGAACTGGCTTGGCAGCTGCCTGGCAAAGGCAATGGGAAGGAGTAAATACATTGCTTATTTTGCCTTGCNCATACACAGCTTGTCTTTCACTTACTAAATGAACTCATTCCATCAGTCTCTTCACCTTTTATTTTCTCCCTGTCCTATAGGAGAGGGGAGTAAATGAGCATTTAGTTGGTTGCTTGGCTGCTGGCTGGGGAAACCCACCTGAGGAACAATTTTTTTTGTATCATAATATAGCTTGAAATTATAATCAGGAACAACTTCTTCCCCCCACAATCACAGTAAGTGCAGGAGCCTCTCTTATACCCAGATGGTGCAGTACAAGTACTGCAACAGGTTAATAACAAGAAAAGCTCTTCCCTACTCCAAAATTCTACACTACAAGGTGCATGGTTCCATTTGGAAAACCTGCTTTAGGCCTTTATAAATATGTTTATCTTTTCTGACTGACTTGGTTTGACAGATATTTGACTACAAGAGCCAGAGGTAGAGGAACAAAACACATGATTAGAAATTTTACTGTGCTTACACAGCTCTGAAATATAGTACTCTGCTGGCACAACCTAAGGGCTCAGACTCCCAGTCATCTATCTGGAATTGTAATTAATGCTGAAAACATATGAAGCCAGTTTAACACTCCTCCTGGGTGGACTTTCTCAGAGATAAGGATTACTGCATCATCAGTCTGATATATTTGTATTCTACTTCTCCAAAATATGGCATCTTCTCAAAAATAAATATCAGCTTGCTGAGCTTCTGTGAAGCAGTGTAATTTTGCCTGCTGCTATTTTCCTAGGATAAGAACATGATGAAACACTGATTGGAATGATAGATCAATGTAGCATTCAAGATGAAACCCAGTTAAAAAGAACAGTTCTCACCTCCACAGTATCTGTGCATTTATCTTAAAATTTTAGATCCTGGATTCAAATCTGGAAAGCACTTTAATTCTAAATACAGCTGTCAGCAGACATCTGCTTGCCTTTGTATTGAAGACAGCTGGGGTGGGAGAATTAGCAACAAGGAAAAAGTATAAAAGGAACAGAGTCCTTATGATTGAGAGTCAAATAGTAATATTTTCAACTACACAAAAGTCCAACAAGCTAAAATTTTTATCTCTTACTGATCAACACAATTTTAATAAATCTAAGGCAGGAAGCAATGGGAAGAGACAAGGAAGGCCATAATACTATACGTTTAGCATTACGCTAAAGAAAGAGCTGAAATATGTAGCTTATGCAGCTATTTTCTCTGGATCTTTTGTCATTGTTACCTCAGGGAATATGAGGGACAGAAGTGAGGAACTTCAAAAGAATATATAACATCTGAAGAATGGGCAAGTTGGCAAAAAGAGATTAGTGATGAGATCAGCCCAGTCAGATAATCCTCAACATCTGTGTAAGAAATGAAGGAGAATGTTAAAGTTATGTACAGGATTATCTCTCCTAGAAAGAAGTGTCTAAAGGACAACAGAAAAAAAAAAAGTTAGCATTAAAGACAGTTACCACAAAAAGGTAAGTTAAAAAGTTAAACAGCAGTTCCTACTGCTTTATAAAGTGGGAGTCAAAGGCTACACGTACTACATGTGAGGCAAAAGAGTCTGTTCAAATATGGAAAGTGCCACAAGGAAGAGAGGAAAAAAAATGGAAAGGTACATGTCAGGAGGTTGCTAGTCTTTGCTGTCCCTTAACACTAGGCATCCACTAAGTATGGGCTGTATTTCATAGACTGATTTTTCTCAGTATGAACTGGAGCAGACACTGACTTCTGGAATCAGCTCCTTAATAATTACTAGCAGGTCTAGGAGAATTTTATATCTCTTAAGTTTAGTATTTTGGGTTGTTCATAGGTTTGCCCAAACATCCTGAGGTAGGGCACACGCCTTTTGGTTTATGCTAAAATAGCTACTGCTTAGTTGTGTGGGATACAGACCTACTAGAAATGCATAGTTTCTGCTGCACAATGTGGTGGCTGCACAAAAAATGATTGCCCATTTCCTAACCTACATCCACACTCCAGGGAAGTACCAGGACTTGTCCATTTTGCTGTTGGCACATATCCCAGTCTGACAGACAGTACAGATCAACTACTGAAAAAGAGCCACATAGAGTGAGCAAGATATTTGGAAACCTTGTGATTCTGCACATGATTAGCACTTTGAAGTGCATCAGTAATTGAGGCAGGGATGCAAACGAATTTGTGAATCAGTTCAGAAACTACTCTTTGGAAATTACGTGGGACTGTAATGTCTTTTATACTCTACCAAGAACAGCACAGCTTCAATCTTAATAACTTTGTGCAGGAACTATTTACACCTGGGAGCAGAGATCCTCATCAGACCCAACAGATAGCTTGCTGACTGTTGCACACGCCTTGCTCAGAACCCTGGGTCTTGCCGTGTTACTAAACCATGACTTGTAATAGCTGTCTGCTTAACAGGTTTTCTATGAATGAACATATCAGTGTCTTTAGTATCTGTGAAAGGTGCTCAGATTCCTTGGTGAATGCTGCATTTAAAACTGAACAGGTAAAGAGTTTGATTATTTAGCATTATGTCTCAGTAACACACAAGTGCTTTGGGGTTTCAGGGCAAGTATGTATGTGAAGAAACCTCTATGAGTGTTACATGCAATGCATTAACTTGAAAAATTACTTCTGGAACGTTCTGTTCTGTAGCAGCAATCAGATGCTGCTATATCATCTTATAGCTATCATCTTTCACTTAATTGTTGCAGGAACAAGTTCATCAGACCATCAAACAAAAAACCTTTGAGAAGCAGAACTGATATAAATCAGTGTAGCTCTAGTGATTTTAATTGAACCTCAACAACTTATTCTAGTTCAAAGCAATAATTAAAGCCTTTTAATATTTTTAAAACTCGAAAAATGAATAATTTTACATGTATATTGTAACCAACAAGAATTAGAATCATATCACATATAGCAGACAGGACTGAGCTACAGTCAGGCCCTCAAAAATCTCTGGTAAATCTCAGAATGCTACCAAACACCTTAGGATAATGCACACTACTAGTTTTTGTTGTTGTTGTTTGCATGTTTGTTTTGTTTTGAAATATGTTTGAGTTTACCACTAGTGTTGTTTATATGTCAGCCCATACAGAATGCTGCTAAGGTATTTTTTCTAAACATCTACAGAATTGCCCTGGCTGTAAGGAATTGCAAGTGCTACATTAACCTTTTTTTGCTGAGGTGCCTTACACTCACACATCAGGTCAGTTACAGATAACTTCCACTATTATTTTTCTTTTTCCTGTATCTGTGCCAATACCTGAAGCAAAACTATAGATTCCTATCTTATAGAAATATATTTGCAACCTCTTCCTCATCACTTGGAGCTACCTTGATTCTATCAGCCTTGGCTAGGAACACTTCCCAGCTATTTCAATGCCTGACTACTGCATTACAAAAGGAAAGAAGAGAAGGGGAATCTAGGATTTAGAAACAGTTGTGAATCCTCTTTTGCTTTCAATCCAAAGGACTATTAAAATATTTTAAGATGAATGTCTGAAAGAAATGTCATTGATGCACCTATAGCACAAGCATTAAGATAAAATACAGTGGCATCTAGAGTGTCCATGGATCAAATATTCAAGCAGTTACAATGATTTACTTTTATGGATGAACAATCCCTGCCAGAAGAATTGTTCTGCACAGAAATATTAGCGAATAATAGAGATGATCTTTTTATTTTAGTAACACTTATGCCTTGCTACACTGTGAACCCAAAGCTCATTGTAGAAACTATTACTGTTCCCAAAAGGATCTGATTTGCCACAACAGGTATGAGCAAAACCTGGATTACAGTCCTTCTTACCTGGTGTATCCCTTTTGCTTACATTGCTGAAAACATAAAGATTGAACACTAGCCAGTTATACAGCACCAATTTGTTGGAGGAGTTATCTGTGGCTATCTGTGTTTGAAGATTTCTTTGTAATGACTTCCAAACACATAAGGCAACACCAAAGGCCTTAAGTTTTTAGACAATGAGAAGCAACAAGGGTTCCTGTAGTCCAGTACATTGACACAGGCTCACACACGTTTGCTATGTAATTGCCTTCACTACAAGCTTTAATTCACAAACAAAAGCCTCTCTGGTTTTTTTACATGCTAATCATAAATCTCTTTATAAGCAAAATGATCAAAATATAGAAAAAGGTCTGTGTATAAGAAAACTGACTGGAAAAAAAAGGAAGTTAATTTTGAAAATAACAGCTTTGCCTGAACTTCTGGTCAAGTGATTTCTGTGCTTTTCATTTCTATCCAACTCTACTTTTTATTTTGATTGCTTTCTTCAGAGAATTGTAATATTATCTCACTGGGGTTTTCACAATTCCAGTGATCATCATTGCTATTCCTCCATAAATTTTCTTTTAAAAGTTATTGTTATCTTTACTTTTTGTAAAATTGTTCCTTCTCAACAAATTCCCCCCAACCTTTACATATTCTTTTTGTGAACATTAATGTTTCATGCTAAACATTTTATCATCAAAATGGAATAAAAGGAAAATAATGAGAAATGTACTTTAGATGCTAATTTTAGAGAGGGAAATTTCATTGTAATATGTCTATTACATTTGGAAGAATATAAGGATATCAGAGAGAGAAAATGGAAGTCTTTAGACCTGTCAGTTTTGCTATATGTGTAGAGCTCTAGCAGTGTCATGACCTCAATTCCCTTATGATACTTCCATCAATAATACTAAGGATGTGGGTAAAGTTTTCAGCCTCTTCAGCTCTTTCTGCTACCTTGTCACTCTCCAACTCCTGGAGCTAAGAAACTCCCAGGTTTTCTGTCTTCTATTCATATTTTATACAAAGAACTAATTACTAGACAGAAGTCAAAAAACTGAATTAAGCTTAGCTGATTTTAATGTAAGGACAATGAAAGGTAATTATCTAATCTACAGCAAATTCAGTGGCACGTTCAGCAAAAGAAAAGGTTTTAAATATGTATTTGAAAGTAGACATTTGTTGGCCAACTAATTTCTAAAAATGTTCATCTGATTCAAATAAATTATGCAGCCTATATATTTGCAAAGAATGCACCAAAACGTCTTCATCCTCTTTACAACTAAGTAAGCATATATCAACATAGCATCCTTTTTTATTTTAGAAGCATCTTCTCTGATTTCTGTCTTCTACTGTAGTGAGGTACCACAGAGCCCTACATTTTCAATAATATTTCTAGATGTAACTTCAGATCTTCAAAGGTGTTTAGATACCTTATTCCTTTTGATTTAGATGAGAATGAAGCAGTTAAACAATAAAATGTGCTTGACTATGGAAAAAGAAATAATATTTTCAGGAGAATATTATTTAAACATTTAAATTATACCTTACATAAGTACAATCAAGCAAAAAAAAAAACCAACAACACAGAAATATAGGAAGAAATTTTCAGCTGGTCAGGATGACTTTTTTCATAGAATCCTAGACNTTATATCCATTCCCCCTTGTCCTATCACAGTCTGACCGCTTAAAAAGTCTCTCCCCTTCTGTTTTATAATCCCCCTTTAGGTACTGGAAAGCTGAATGCAGTGGATTACTCAAATGGTCATTGACACCAAGGGGTCAATTTTGGGGTAAAATATCTTAGAGATTGGTTTGTTGATGGTCTGGGTAGTGAAAACCAGCACTACCCCACTATCTATGAAAGTTGTTTTCCATTCTAATCTACCTAAGATGCCTTCTCCTTTCCCTCTTCCCCCAGTCACCTCTGTGTTACTCCTCCTCCCCTAGGTTATGCCCACAGCAGGATGTGAAATGGTCCCTATTTCAGCCAGCAGGGATTCCCAGTCATTTGCAGAAGTTAAGAAGTTCTAAGGGCTACATCCAATAGGTGTTTCTATTCAGCACCTTGATTCTGGAAGAGGTGAACTCACTGGAATACAGGGTGGCTGTTCATGTCAGTTGACTAAGTGTCTGGGGATGCTGTATCAGTGTCCTTTACATCTTTGTCTACACTGACACTCTTTCTGCCTACCCTGCTTTTTATTTCTCCCTTTAAGTCAGCCTTTTACACATCCATGTCCTTCAAGCACGGGAAAGGGAAAGGAAAGGGTGAAGCTTCTCCTGGCCTGCAGTACAATAGGCAGGACAGGTAAACTGAAAAAGAGTAGAAAGAGGACTGATAAGTACTAGAGGTGAGACAATAGGGCTTTTTCTTCCTGGTGACACTGGCAGAGATGACTATGGTTTCCTCAGAAAAGTTGTCCTCTGTTGCTGCACAGGACATCAGCAGGGTTAGCCAAAGATGACGTTAAGGTATTTTGCTTATTTGAAACATCCCAAACTTGTCTCCCTTGCCTTCAGCAATAGTCTGCTGCTGTCTTTAGTGCTACTGCCTATTTTGTATGCTGTTCAGAATCAACCCTTCATAAGCAAGGACAACAATGACAAAAAAGATGAGGACTGCAAGAAGGCTCAAATGTCAAAACGTCAACTTAAGATAAATTATTTCCTTTTTTGTTTGTTTGTTTTCCTTCCAGAAATAAGCACTGCTAATGAAATCACCCTGTTCAGTCTCACAAAGAAAGCATCAACATCTGAATGATATCATGAATGGATATTTTATGATAAAATTCAAAATGTATGTTTGCAATATCACCTTTCAGTTACACAGAAATGCCAGTTGAATGTGAACCTTTTAATGTATGATGAGTAGGGGAAAACCACCATTTGAAAAGTTCCAAAATATGCATTAGCACTAATTAGTCTTCTGTAATAAGATTAAAGAGCCACAGTTAAGGACAATTTATGCTTATTTCATAATGATTTATTCTTACAAGGCATTTCTCCAAAGTGCTGTTTCACCATCAACCTCTCAAATCCAGTTAAAACAACCCAAAGTAAATCTTCACTAAACAACAGAAGAAGACCAGTCTCTTTCTTCTTGGCATACTAGTCATATGCCTGAAAGAACACACAAACTAACTAAAACCTAACTATCAGAATCTCTGTATATGTAGAAACATAATTTTACAAATGCACTTTCCTAAGGCAATAATGTATAGGTCCCACTAGTTTCAATTAAACTTCCAAGAAAGTCTAACATTACAGAAGATTCTTTGATTTTATAAGCCAGGAATAACATTTCTTTATGGAGTAATATTCAGAAATGTACCTGAACAAGCCTAAATAAGCCGACCTAAAGAATCTGAGAAGAAGATATGATTAATGTGGTTTTTAAGCCCTCGGTCATACATGAAAGCAACCTGAGCTGTAGGTTGACACTCACTTGTTAATGATGCAGATCATCTGATCCCTTTTGCCCAGGCAAAGCAGGATGGAAAGCAATACAGGATGGAAGCACAGAAGAAAGTCATGAAAAAAACCCAGCCAGCAGAAATGAGCACACATGAGAAGAATGGAGAATTGCCTTCTATCATAATTTTAGGGTTTCTTTATTTTGTGGCTCAAGGGCATATAACTGACATTTCAGTTATAAGCAGAACTCATTGTTATATTGGAGTTCAAGTCGAACTACATCACTTTCTACACCAATTCTAAATTCAACCTCAGTGACTATTATCATAGCCTCCTATATAAAATACAGCAACTTCCAGGAAAATACTGTCCTAGATAATTTACTCAATGTTTATAAACTGTTTGGGGGTTTTCAGAAAAAAATGGCTACAAGACTGAGGTATGAAACACTCTTGTTTCATTCTGAACAGACTCACACAGCAATGCCTTTTTAAAAAGCAAAACTAGTAAGTTGGTAAGTCATGTACTTAAAATGTGTTTGAGCTATATAAATACTTCTAGGACTTTGAGTGTCAAAACATCTAGAACAGCATATGGCAGGAATTGGTGGTCTTTTGGGGGTTTTTGTTGTTGGGTTTTTTTTAAAGGTTTAGGGGTAGAGTTGCCTAGCTTTTCTGCTAGAGTATGTTAAAAGCACAAAAATGCATCTAAGGTTGAGGCAACAATATACAAATCCCTTACATTTGCATGTAAAGTGTTAGAGTTTGGATGTGCAAATGCCTTGAAAACAATCCTGCTTGTTACATCACAATTAGCTGTCAAGGATTAGGGGCTGGGCCAGCCACTAAACAAGGGACAGATATTCTCTATTGATGCCTCTCCCTTCCTAAAGGGGAAGAAAAGGAGAAGAAGGGAGAGACTCTTAGGGATTAGAAAACAAACCTAAAGAGCTTCAATGAAAATAAAAGTAAAATGAAATATATATGAATATATTCAAACCCAATCAAACCCAATGTCACTGTTGATTATTATGTCACCATCACCACTGATGCTATCAGGCATGGAGGAAGTCCCAGCCTGGACACAGTGGCAGATGGGAACCAAATTTAGGAAATGTATTCAGGAACACATGGATTGGGATCAAAGACAGAATGGACAGAGTCCTCAGACACTCGACACGGAAGAAGTGAGATTGACCCTCATGATTCCTCAGTTTTATACTGAATATGACATATATGGAATGGAATACCCTAGTTGGTCAGTTTAGGGTCACCTGAACTGTCCACTCCTCCCCACAGGTGTGATCTCTTACTTATTGCACTCCCAATATAGTACATGGATTTAGCAGTGAGCTTGGTCTGCACAGGAGAAATACAAGCAAGAGTCTTTCTGCATACCAATGCTTGGTAGTAAATACAACCATCAAGTGTTGTCACTCCTAGAAGCAAACATCACCTGCAAACACATGCTGTTAACTTCAGAAAGTGCAGTAACATAGAAGAGACTGAGCTGAAAAGTATAATTGCTGAACAGAATTAGTTCTGTTCTAACTCAAGCCAGGGCAGTAGCCATTGCATTTTCTGAAATGGAATGTATGATACTTTCATGCCTGGCTATAGTCCAATTTGGGTAATTGCATCCTACCTGCATAAATTGCATTGGCAGTTTTCATTAGGCACAATATTAATCTTTATCTCCAACCTTAGATTGTTGCTATATGCTATTAACACATAGCTTTTTGTGATTCAGCCAAGAAGTGGCTGCATGTCTGTGAGAAAAAGCCCACAAATTCATGGTTTCTTTTTTATTCATCCATTTCCCACTATTCCCCCCAAATAGTGTTCTAGATAAAATTAAGAAGCAACTATGATTAATATATTTCAGTAAGCCTCTAATTTTACACACCTCTCTGTGTTTTTAAGGTTGTAAGATAACCTTAAAAAAGAAATAATTTGTTGTTGTTGGTTTTCAGACAATTGTTGAGGTAGTTAGAAGCTTTTGCGCGTTTGGTTTTGTTCTGGTTCGAATGTTCAGGTATTAAATTAACTGATGGCAAGAAGAATGAAAACCCAAAATGGTATTCCATCAAAATTTCATCCAAAACTAAGTAATAAGAAAGTCTGGGAAAAAAATTAAATAAATAATTCCTCCTACCTAATATACAACATGCAGCCCAAGTCTTTCTGCTTGTTTTGATATGCCTCTCTAGATCTATGTTCATTTGTAAAATTATGCAGCAAGCTACTCTGTTTCTTTATAGTTATAGTACAGTTGTTTTGCCCCATACTTTGCAAGTAAGTGTTCATGAAATAAAAATTTCCAACTTTTCAAAGCCAACTAATTAACAGAGTAATTA
Organism: Bucco capensis; assembly: GCA_013396975.1. Taxonomy (NCBI): domain Eukaryota; kingdom Metazoa; phylum Chordata; class Aves; order Piciformes; family Bucconidae; genus Bucco; species Bucco capensis. The sequence goes on from VWZO01009804.1 coordinate 410,989, forward strand.
ATTGGAATATTCATTAGCATCTCTTCCAAGGTATTTGTTGAGAGTAAAAGACTGAGTGGCTTTGGTTCAGAAAAATTGTCTGTCACAGTGTGAGAAAATTCAGAGATGCTGGAAAGAGGAATAAGGAGGCAGCTTGGAATAATTTGTTGCAAAGAATGATCTCCCGGGATTTTTTTTATTGTGGTTTGGTTTTAACTCTATGGCCTCTGCAAGGGACAATAAAGTGTCAAGACAGCAGCATTAGCCCCAATTTTGCAGCATCAGCAGCATAAATAAAAAGATAACTTAAGGATGGTGCTCAGTTGTACATTCTTCACTGCCTTTGTTCTGCCTGAAGTTAGATAAGGCAATGCAGCTTCATCTTCATTTATCTGAAGATCTTGTTGACATCCCATAAGCTAGACTCCTGGAAGACATTTTTTATAACATCAGCCTTGATGAGCTGAAGACAGGAACAAATGCTTTCTCCTGTGGCTGCAAAGAGTTTTTCAGGCCATCTACCACAATTTCATCATAAATGATAACCAGAAGGAGGCTATTATTTTCTCTCTCTTCAAAAGTACAATCATCCTAGAAAAAATATGTTCTTATATGTTAATGTATGAAACCAGTAATGGATTTGGGGGATGGGGAGGAGGAAGGCTGCAAAGGACAGAGTATCCAGCACAGTCAATAATCAAGTCTTTAGGCAACTGTACTGAAAAAAAAATAAAATAGCATTCTAAATGGATACCCATCAGGCCTTGGATTATTTTTTTTCCCCAGCAACTGATAGGCTCTAACATAATGACTTAATATATCTTGGAAGATGTGTTATTGATAAAAAAAGTTCCATAATGATGTGCCATCAACAGGGTAATTCCCAGGGTTGGAACTAACAGCAAGTATACAACATGGATACACATTGGCTAGACTGAGGGATCTGGGCCTGTTTAGTCTGGAAAAGAGGAGACTGAGGGGAGACCTCATTGCTCTCTATAACTACCTGAGGGGAGGTTGTAGAGAAGCGGGAATTGGTCTGTTCTCCCTGGTAGAGAGTGATAGGATGAGGGGAAATGGAAGGAAACTGCGCCAGGGGAGGTTCAGGTTACATATTAGGAGGAATTTCTTTCCTGAAAGGGTTGTCAGCCATTGGAACAGGCTGCCCAGGGAGGTGCTTGAGTCACCATCCCTGGAGGGGTTTAAGAGACAGGTAGATGTTGTGTTGGGGAGCATCATTTAGTGGGGTGATAGGGCTAGGACAAAGGCTGGACTCGATCTTCAAGGTCTCTTCCAGCTGTAACTGTTCTATGATTCTATGATTCTATGACTGTGGCTGTCCATTGATTACTTGATGGATAACTGAAGAAGTATTTTTTCTTTTAGTAGCTCGAGATTACTGGCACCACATGAATGCCAAAGGCATTGTCTCATAGGTGCACTTTCCTAATTCACTATATCTGACAGACAAGACAGACAAAGCTGTAAATCCTTCTAGACAAATTTTTGTCTTTTCCACTGGCTCCTGGATATTTCTACAACTTGGAGATGCCAGCGAAGGATGGACATCATCATACTCAAGGATTGCAATTAGCCTTTCTGGAGACACATCAAATATTCCTTGAAATAATCAACCTAGAGAACTTAATTGCATGCCCTTATAAACACTAACCAAGAAGTTTAAAGACTAGCAGAGAGATTGGGTTTTACTGGGAAGACTGTCCTCTGTTGTAAAACCAGAACATCAATGATACAGTCAAAACCAGAAATCACTTTCACCAATACTTAAATTGGCCTAGTACACACATATGATTAAAATTAAAGAAAAAATATGGCAGGAAACATGCTGACCAAGGAATGCTGTTTCACAGCTAGCAAGTCAGGTGAGCACTAAGACTTGTGGTGGCATGAAAAGAAGGATCATGAACAGCCTGAAAATACTGATGACTTGGTTAGCAATCAGTTGCAGTGCCATTTGATCTGCAAATCGTTTTCCCTCCCAGTTCCAAGAAGGTGACCTTTCCTTTGGCGTTTGCCTCAAGGCTGATAATAAAAGAGGACAGCTCTCATATTCTAAAGGTTGGACAAGACTTGAAAGGTGTTCAGTGTCTGAAGTTTTAGCTCTTTTTAATTAAGTCTACATTTTTTTTATCAGCAGAGATCTAGCATTCATAATTACAGAGTTCCAGTATGCAATCAAAGATCTGTTCTTTTAGCAACAGAAATATATTTCCTGTTCATCTAAATCTTAAAACCAAATATAATGAACCTATTCCACACTTAGGCCCATCTTTTCGTAAAATTTTACTGGAAAGAAGGTAAAGCTTTGTATCTTCTATTTGTACAGGCAGTGCAAGTGTTTGTAAATTTTAGGAGTGTTTGGTGTTTTGGGATTTTTTTTTGTGTGTGTAAGGGTTTTTTATTTTCCGTATGATAAAGCCTTTAAAGGGAGCAGAACTATGAATATTACTCATCATAATGAACAGGTGAATCCACAAGTCTCCACTGCCTCAGAAAGGATGTGCATTTCCAACATTGCTCCAGTGGATGTCAGTGGAAGCTACAATTTCTTTTATTGTGTTTATTCTGTTAAACAGTCTAACTCCTAGTTTTTAGATGATTTCCAAGCCATGATCTTGTGAGGTTATGGTAAATGGCAGAACCATTAAAGCATTTTCACATGCAACTCTGATAATGGTTTATGGGGTTTATGAGGAATATTACGTTTGAGAAACAATCATTGCTTCCTGAAAAGTAAGGAAACACATTTTTGAGCCGAAAATGTTTTTACCATAGATACACATACTACTACTACTAGGATTATATGCATCCTTTATTGGTACCAAAAATTAATGCTAATGACCTATGGGGTGCATAAAGTATAAATTACTATTAGCAGACAACATCTCTACATCAGTAAGATGAAGGAGCAATGTTACAAAAAATTAGTATTTAGGAAATGTTTCAGCAGCAAAACTTGAAACTATCAAAGAAATATTGGTGCACTGAGCATACGAATTAAATTTCACAATGAAGTAGTTACAATAAAAGCCTCTTAATATTCATATGAACTCTTGAAGTAAATATAAAATGTTTAAGGAGATCTCTTTGTTTTCTCAGTGTTTACTTCACATCACTGCCATAAATTAACCAATTTCACTGTAATTCCCTGAGATTGCTCAATTTAGTGGCACAGTAAGCAGTATTACAAACTACTTCTTACTTCAGGACACAAAAATATTGACCATTTTTACAAATTGGGAGTATCCCACTTGTATTTTTCACTACAAATTCTCTTCCTCCCATTTGTGTTTTATTTTCATTTAAACCTCTAAGAGATGTCTGTGCTGTCAGTCTACACTCTAAATTTGATGTAGGGTTGAGGTGAAGTTAAAAAAAAACAAAAGAAGATATCCTGAAATACTGAAATGTGATCAGCCTAATGCAAATGCCCTTCTTCCTCCTCCAAGTTCTGATATGATGTGACTGACTGCTTTTAAGGGTACTGGACTTTTAGGAAGGGGGTATTCAACCATTTCAACGCATTTTTTTTTGCCCGTTTTCATTGCCTCTAGAAGGAATATCCATCCCAAATCAGTAACACTTTTGGTTTCTGGCCAAATGCTAGCACACTCATTATCTCCCACAGCTTGCAATTAGAGCATCTTTTTTTCCTCTCAGGGAAACTAAATCCTTGGCAATGGATGGAATCAGTGCACTTCCACAGCTTCCTGAAAGTAACTGACTGATCAGTTGACCCATATCTTTATGAAATATCTTTCATCTACAGAAGATAGTTGGTTTTAGGGAGTTTTCTTCACCAGTTTTTTCACTTAGTTATACTAATCCTGAGTAGATTGCAAATTGAAAGTTTCTCTGCCTCTGTCAAAGTTTACAAACATCTTGAACAGTTTTGAGTCTTTGACATATATTAACACAATGAGTTTTTACTAGCTGAGTGATTGAAATGCTTTGCATCCCCTGTACTGTGATTATTGTAGAGACTGCTGATACTATTTTTGTATCAGTAGGTTGATTTCAAAGGGCATTTGAATTCTTCAAATGCATTAAGCTATTACTGCTTCCTGAGGTGTACTAGTGATGTACTGCAAGATTTTCTGAGACTACTCTGAGGCAAGAGAAGAGCTTCAGATCTGCTTGGACTGTCTAAGCCCACATGTATTAGTTAACTACATTCTTGTCAGCTGCATCTGACAGTGTCCTCATAAGCGAGCAATGGAGATCTGCTTGTGCTAACAGCATCACAGCTCAGTGCTGCCCTATGACTGTGTATGAAAAATCAGGACTTGACTGCAGTTACACATGGATGTAGGAGAGGATGGATATAGCTTCTTACCAACTGAGAATATCAAACAGCACTCACTCACTAAAATGTTCTGGCTGTCCCTCTTACCCACCTTAAAACTGACATTATCTGGAAGGCTGCCACAACAACTTTGCTCTCCCTGAACGGCCAGGAATATTGTCACAAATCTCAACCCAGATAAGGGATATCTCCTATGTAGTCAAACATCACCTCTTTGGTTATGCAGCAGCACTGTCTTCTTTTTTTTTTAAACTGCTACATTATACATGACAGAAACTGAATTCTAATAGATTCTGGCAAGAAAAATTGATCAGAGGAATATAGAAAGGATAAATATGCACAAACCCCACATTTTGTCTCATGCTTGCCACCATCAGATAAATAATGTTTACTCACCATACTGATGTGTATACATTTACTATCTGCCACTGTATAAGCTGAGAACAGATATATGTAAGCAGCCACACAAGCAATGACAAAGACAGACAAAAATGTTTTTTCAATATAAAATAGTGAGAGAGCTTTATGCACTCAATATAGTACAGTTCCATTTCATTTCAAGAGTTCTATTAAGCACTGCTCTAATTGTACATCACTTAGAGTCCTTGATCTGTGAAGGGGGATAATAGATGTCAAGTCATTGTGTTAGTAGCCATTCATTCAATTTATATTTTCAAAATAAAAACCATACACGACTCAATCCTTATGAGCACACTAAAAGCATCATCACAAAGCCATCTGTTTTAGGCCATGTAGATCTGAGTAACAAAACAAATGTTGCATTTCATTTTCAGATCCAGGCTTATTGATTATTTTATCTCCTGTGCTGCAGAGTATGCCAGAAGGCCCTGCTCTGGAGGCAAGTTGCAATGAAAAGAGACAAGAATTTTATTAGTGTTAGAAGACACATAGCTCTGCTTTGGGAAAAATTACACAGCTCTCCAATGAGAAAAAATAATACATATGAATGAGGCCTGACAAAAAGCAGGAAAAAAGCCTGCAGCTGCCATAAAATTGATAAATACTGAAAGGGATCTCAAAGATAAGTTAAAGACACCTAAGCCAAAGACATTTCATTATTATCTCTCTGTAGCTGTCTAGGAGAGCAGGTGAGTCCTTGATGCGTTCTCTTCCATGCTGATAACTATTTTGCCAACCAAATTAGACCTCAGTCACCCACAAGATCTACAGAACCATCTAGTGCAGCTCCTGTTGAGTGAACAGCTCCTTTGGACATAGCAACACCTCCAGTAACAGCACTATTGCCAGTTTTATTACCTGTTAACAACACCTAGAGAACTCATTGCCTTTGTATGTCTACGTATTTTACTGGTTAGGAATGGCACATGGAAATGTTGACTACCCTGTGAGTGGGTGCTCTTAACAGCACTGTGATCTAGAAGAAGATATGGCAGAGTCTCCCTCTGCTTCATATATTTTGCAACAGAAGAAAATAATTTGTCTAGGGATGTTTTGACCCACTGTTTTCTACTGACAGAAAGATGCCTTCAACAGACAGAGCTGCCAACAGCAAATGGACTAATGACCACTGCAACCCATTCAGGCATGCAGGCACTACCTCTCCATCACCATTTGTGTAAGGGCAAAAAATCAGTGCTGTGTCAGCTGGGAAAGAAAAGGTATTTAGATGTCCCTCATCCCCAAGTAAGAGTAAAGAAAAGATGCCATTTCTGTCAGTTAAGCAAAGGTGATGCTTGGACATCAGCTCTCGTTTTAAGAAACCTTGATAAGTAGCAAAAACTGCAGTACAAAACCAAATTTGTCCATAAGCTTATTTTTTCAAAACCTTGCTCAAGTCCTTTCTGGACAAATTTACTGAACACTGATTCAGAACATTGGGTCTGTTTTTCACACACTCTCTGCATAGAGAAAATGATTCAATTTCTTATGAATTAATTTCTTCTCACGCCACAAATTCTTAGATATCTTGGTGGTTTAAATGACTTCTCTCTAATAATAGCATATTAGCATTAATCCTGTTCTCTCTCTCCCAGGGTTTTATACACCTTGATAATATCCCCCTCATTCTAAGTCCACTAGAGTTTCACAGCTCAAACTTGGCTAATCTTTCAAATCTTCCAGACTGTAAATTAGAGGTCTCTGCTGCAACCTAATCTCAGTAATGTCCTTCTTACTATAAGGTCACTGGAAGTGCACAAATTACTCCAAAGACAATTTTTTTATTTCTTTAATTTGTGCCAAAATAATCTAAAATTAATTATAACCATAATTACCTATTTACAACCCCATATCAAGACTTGCCTGTTATGTTGCTATGTAGTAATCTAGGCAGACTGTATTACCTACAAATAATTTTCTTAAAGTCTGTATTTGTCTCACTTCTCCTGTTGTAGGGTGTGTATTACTACTTTTGAGTTTCAGTTTCTTTGCCCTTTAAATTCTTATGCCTCTAATCCATTAAAATCATCAAGTACTGTTCTCTATGCCAGTAGAAAGCTACACTAGATTATTTTAATGGATTAGAGACATATTGTATTTAAGGATACAACACAAAGTCTAAGTTATCAGCATCTGCCAAAGTTTGGTTTTGCCAGTGGCACAATCTTTTTGTACTATGTCCTTCTCCAAGGTCATTTATGTATGAAGCATACATAATCTTATCTAAAAATGCAGCCAAAATTTACCAGCACTTGCCCATTAAAAGAAGCAACCAAACCCCATATTTTAAAACACTTGAAATATTCCTATTTGCATAGCATGATTTCACTTTTTTCCCCCAGCAGTTCATTTTGTATTACAGCAACAAACATTTACTTGAAATTTAGCTGATGAATACTATATTACATAATCCTACAATATGAGCATAACAGCAGGGCTCTGTGGAGAGGCAAAAAAGGTTTTACAGCTACCAGTACTGAATGATTAAATTGTGATAAACTTTTTACAGATTCTTTTTACAGTTCTTTAAAATCTGACAGGAGGGATTTAATTCTCTATTAAATTCTACATAACAGTTAAAATATTCAGGCTGATGTACAAAGCATACTTTGAATTATAAGTGAAATGTCTTGCCATTTATCAGCAATTATGCCCTTAATAAGTTCTGACTATTGTCAAAGCTTCCTAGCTTGTCAGTGAAGGTAGGCAAGAGCTGATCTCTGCAGGAAGATTTATGAATTAAAAAAACTCCCCAGAAAGCTCTCAGTAAAATCTGCCCTTAGGATCTACCACTAATTTTTATGCACAATTTCATGAGAATCATCCAGTCTGCGGCCAGAGTGAATAATTCAAAGCAAATGCATATTATTCATCTCTTTAGGAAAATATTTGTAAGCAGATCACAATTGCCCTGAGTGTATTCATTACCATACAGAACTGCAGTAAGCACAAATTCTTTTATTAATATTAGTGGACTCTGGATTAGGTTCTATTTTAATTTCCTCTAAATGCATTTTAAGTAGGATTTTACTCGCTTAGAAATAAAATTCTACACAGAGATCATTTAGAGAGCACCGAGTGTTTCCTGCTTGGTTTATTTGGGTATGATGCTGTTGCTCATGTCAACATGAATGACACAACACCATTCTTTCCTGTCAGAGGAATACAACTCTAATCCTAATAAAAGGGAAGTTGTAAAGGTAATGGGATATTTTAATCTCTCTAGAGAAGTTTGGGGATGAACTGGATTAGGGTGTTTCACAAAATTCCTACACCAAGTCAACACTGATTATATCCAGAAAAACTATGTAAGTTGTGCGTATATTGCTATGTTACACCGACAGTGTGCAAACTCAATACTCAGTTTCTTCCACCCTTGAGTAAGATTGGGTATCAAAGAGGCAAAGATATAGAAGCAATGGTGAGACTATGTCATTTCCAGGGTGACAGCATTAGAGCTCACAGATGGAAATTTGGGCTCATGCTTCTCAAGCAGTATCCCACATGGAAAAAAAATCATATAGTTGCAGACTTTTGTCTTTCTCTGTACCACAAACCTAACAGTTTCTTACATGGATTATCAGTATGCATGAAGTGTCCTCATTTATGAACTCAGTGATGTTTTCAGGTTCCTAGCAAAATCTTTGGGTGTGCCTGAAGTACATAAAGCATACTTCTATGCCTGTATACTCTTCAGTGAGCAAATGCTTAACAACTCAGTAAAACAATTATTTCTCTCTATGCCCTTCTGGCAAATGTACAGAGACAGGAGTAAGGGTGGGACCAAGCCATTTAAACAAATGCAGTCTTGGCTAGCTGATGCAAAGCTGTAAGCTAGTCACTTATCCACTAAAATTTTTGTAAGATCATGTATTTTACTAAATATATTGTCCTTCTTAAAAATTAAAGAAACCTTCCTTTAATTTAGCTTTTAAGCTATTTACTTATTCTTTGCTATTCTCCTCATGTGGAATTCCTCTCTGGATCTCAGAATTACAGACAGGTGTTGATGTTGATTTCATCCCCTTTGTGAGCGTGTCGTATTTCATTTTGTAGCAGGATATTTTTCAATCCTGTCATCCTAAACTTCTTCTCCCCTCACCAGTAATGATTTTGGATATAGGTATGACAGATAATCAATACTTTGCAAGCACTGGTCAATGCAAACTAAACTGCATGTTTCTTGAGTCACCATCCCCCAAATCTCAAAATACCTACAAAGAATCCAAATTCTTTACGTTATTACTTAGGTACCAAAGCCATGCATTCGGTTCATTTGAACTTTACAGCAGACTTGAAGGAAAACTGTACAAAGACTTTCAGCTAGCCAAAGCCCACTAATTACACTGCATTCCCAGGATGTGATTACCTGAGTATAGAAGTACAGTAGCTTTTGTTAGTTCTATTGCCATAATCACATCACCAGAGAACCATAGCTAACACCCAGTTCCATTTATAACTGAAGATTGTGTTTCATATTGGAGGTCAGTAACAGAAATAATAAAGGAAAGCATCATTAAATGGATGTGGTTTGCTTTCCCCCCAAAGCTACGGTCCAGCCGTATTTCACAGCTGATGGCTAAGGTACAACTTGTTACAGTGCTCTGCAATTGGGTCAGCAGCAGGCAGCACTTCTTGAGTTTAGGACCTATCAGCAATAACACTGCACAGACTTTACCACAAAATTATGAAGTGATTCAGAATTGTGAAAGATTCAAATGCATGTGTATGCAACACATATGCCTTTATGTCACAGGACTAAAACTGGGTAAGCATACGCAGGGCAACAATGGGGAGCAAGTGAGAGAGTGAATGAAGCCCTCTGGAGATACTGCTTTTGCTGCATGTACAAAAAAGATGCTGAAAGTGATAAAGGCAAAATTAAACCATGAGACAGGCAAACAGCACAAAAAAAAATATGTTTCAAATTCAGCAACTCCTACTACATTTTGTGTATTTTTTTAAAATGCAGATTTACTTAAGAGTGTAAGAAATATCCTTACTGGGCTTGCTCTTTTGATCAGTGATTACTATACCTCACACAAAACTGAGTACACTGATCTGCCCTGTCACTCTCTGACTCTGGCAGCAGGAAAAGCTACTTGGGAGCAGATATCTGTAGTCTGTCCATTCCCACTTCCTGTTTCCAGGCAACTCCAGTTACTCACTCAGGAATGCTGGATGGAAAAGGCTTCCCCACCCCTTCCCCACGATGTGTACTATGAACCTGCTACCCACAGGTTTGACTAATCCTCTGTGAACCTCCCACTCTTGTCTCTGCACTTTTTTCTGCTCTGGCAACAAATTCCTTAAATTCAATATCACTCTTAAAGAAAACAAACAAACAAAAAAGTACTTTCTATTCTACATTGTAAATGGATTTCCAATCATTTTGGCACATGCAGCCCTATTCTACTTTATGATTTTGTTCCTATCCTCACCGCAGCATATTCTTTTCCAAATGAAAGAGTCTCAGCCTTTTGATTCTCCCTTCAATAGCTTATTTCTTGTGCCAAGACAACTGTTACTTGGCTCTTCCAGAGCTACTAACAGCCTTGCCACACTGCCTACCTTGGTTCTAGCCCCAGAAAGCGTGTTTATCAGCCAAATAGAAAATACTATGGTCTAAGGCTTCCAATGGAAGCAAAGTCTGATACTATTTAAGAACACAAAAGGTCTGAAATATCAGGTCTTTTTTTCTGATATGTTGGACGACGGGACACAGATTCATGGAACAAATCAGAATAATACTTTCTGCAGTCATGAAACAAAACATTTAGAAGTGGAATAAGCAGAATCACATTTTCAAGAAATAATTGTTATCCCTGGAGTAACTCCAAATTCTCAAGAGCTTTGTGCATTTCTTATGCATCCCCAAACAGGCAGATCTTAGTAATCCTGGTGAAGCTGAGGACTCCAGAGAATAACTTGGTGAATTGCGTTATTAGTGTCAATATTGATAAATAACTTCAAATTTTTATTTATTTTTTTTTTTTTGCTGTCTCTGTAGATTTCACATTGCTATAGCAGAAGGCTAAGCAGACACCACATCTGTAGCAAACAAAGATTATGAAAGATACCTGACATGGATCATTAGAACATAACAACTGTGGGTCCTTGGCACAAGGATATATTACTGTGGTAATACCTGAAAACCTAATATCAGGATTGCTTTAGTGTGTATGGAATATGACAGAAAATCTGATCCCAAGAGATCTTTCCAAGACTTACTTCTTAAATAAGTGCTGACACTTAAAACACAAGCTATTTAATATGTTGGAAATAAAAATAAATGTTAATTCTGTAGAACTTTCAAAGCAAAGAACTATGGGACAGATCAAAAGAGTAATTTAGGTTCTTAGCCTGTCAAAATCAATGGATCCACGTAAATCCTGGCCTAAGTGTTATAATTTGGCAGTTTATCAAATGTATTTTGTCTAATGTGAAAGTACTGGTAGTGTTTAATTGGTTTCTAATATCAGTGCAAAATATCTCTGTAGTTAATTTGGCAGTTTGTGAATTGAAATAAAGTAACAAAAAAATGGTAATTTGGGAGAACTTTGTTTTGCAGGTTGTCAAAACTGGATACCGTTTTCCTTAATTATATTTAATTATTAATTGATGCAGTTTTATGTAGTTACAGATTTCAGATAAACTTTCTCACCAATGTTGAAAGTACCCAAACCATCTCATTCATATACACATTCCTTAGTACAAAATTTATCCTAATGATAGCTCATAACAGCATGAAAGAATTTCTTTCCCTCTCCTCAAAGAAAAAAATTCATTGTTCTTTCTAATTCAATATGGTGACTTCTGAAAATAAAAAGTTTTTTTCATTCTCATCCTCCACACTTGGGCTTTACTCTTGCGCTTTACTTAATGAAATGTTCACTATCTGTCTGTTAGGCAAGGGTGATCTCAAGTAAATTAATGAGACAGACACTTTCCATAAGTAAATTAATGAAACTCCTGAAGGCCTCAGTACAATATACAATTATATACTTACCAAGAATAAATGGTTTGTGCCTTGCCAAGATTGAAAACACAGTTCAGAAAGAGAACAATTTTAAACTAGAGAGAAAACCCCAAAATCACAAACTTCACAAATGAATCTTCAGAATTTACCCTTAAGAACAGAAGGTCTTTTTACTTCTCCATTTTACCATCAATTAAGTGTTACTGGTTATTGTTATTATTGTTATTACTATTATTATTATAGACTTCAGTATCTTCATCACACCCATGAAGTAAACAGGTCACACAGTAGATCTTAAACACCAGTCCATACACTCCCTTAAGTATTTGGAACAAGACATAAAGGAATACAAATAGGAGTAAGGTAAATTCCTTCACTAATTTCATTAAGAATTTGCAAAAATCTGACCCACTTGCTAGACTGGAGCATCACAGAAAAATGAACAGTTGAACCACCAATAAGCTAGAGGGCCTATATCCAAAACAAAGACCATGAAGTTACTCTATTTTTATGTCATCTTTAACAAAAGCACACTGTTTTCTGTCCCCATTCCATCCCTTCAGCACTGGGCTCAGCTGGGATCCAATTAAAGCTGAGTGTACGCTTTTTCAATACCCGGAAGTTTGACCCCAGGCACACATTTCAAAGCATTAATTTTCATGTTCATGTATTTTCGATTCATTGCAAGTTTCAAAATAATCTAAATAACATACTCGCTTTTAAAGTTGTTTTTATGATTTTTTTTTTCAAAGGAGTTTGTTCTTTTTAGCAAAAATGCTAATAAAAAAAGAGGAGGAGGAGGAAGAAGAAAAAAGGAGGAAAAACAAGGAGGAGAAAAAAAGGAGGAGGAAGAAAAAAGGAGGAAAAAGGATGCCCATGGGTACATACATCAGTTGTAGAGTTGGTTTTCAGTGTCTTTCAGCACACAACAGTCTAAGTTATAGAATCATAGAATGTTAGGGGTTGGAAAGGACCTAGAAAGATCATCTAGTCCAACCCCCCTGCCAGAGCAGGATCACCTAGACCAGGTCACACAGGAATGTCTCCAGGCAGCTCTTGAATGTCTCCAGAGAAGGAGACTCCACAGCCTCCTGGGCAGCCTGGTCCAGTGCTCTGGCACCCTCACTGCAAACAAGTTTTTCCTTAGGTTAATATTAAACCTCCTGTGGTCCAACTTGCTCCCATTCCCTCTTGTCCTAACATTGGATGACTTTGAGAAGAGCCTGGCTCTCTCCTCCTGACATTCACCCTTAACATATTTGTAACGTTGATTGATGTACTACACAAAGGCAGGATTTTAGCCAGGAAGACAAACCTTTTAGCTAGCACAAGGATGATGGAAAAGCCAGAGGTGTGTCCTTCACTGTATCCATAAACCTCTCAGGTACTTCAGGCTAACGACTACCCAAATCTGTGCTTTTACAGTGGTCCTGCTTCCTTGGCAGGCTAAAAAAATAATGACATTGTCCCACATGGGGTAATAATATTTTTTTAACTAGGTAGACATGTCCTCCAAATTTAAAACTATCTTCAGGAGAAATGGATATCCTTGCCTCAGGTATGCACCATCTTTCCAAATGTAAAACAAGCTAAATGTGCCTAGAACTAGCAATAAATGGATGACTCTTTAACTAAAAAAAAAACCCTGTGGGGCATGAAATTGTAGAATCATGTATTGTAAAAAACAGAAATACTTTTCAAATGCCATGTATGTGATACATGTCATGATGTGGTGATATCTTTCCTTCTTGAGGAATTAAAATGAGTGATTTTTACAATTCAAGTTCATCAATGCATTCATCAGTTCTGGGTAACCTCCTTTTAAGATCTCTGCAACCAAATTCAAGTAAAGCTTCAATAAATCTCAGCAGACTGTGTAGTCTAAAACTACTTAGAATTGCACACTAATAGCAAGTGTCTTTCCCTTGTAGAAAGCCATGTTTTTGCAATGAAGTGTTTAAGTCTGGGGTTATTGTCCCAACTATAGAATTACACTAGTGCAGCTTGACTCTATCTCTGGTCAACATCAAACTTGGTGCCTAGGTTTTGTCGAAGATGCATGCCACTGTACTAATGCCATTTTTATACAGTATCTTTCAGAGCACAACATGTTCTGACAATAGGTCCTTAGTGTTATGAACAGAAGGTCACTAGGCCATCTTCTAGCAATTAAAGTGTTTTCACAGAACAAAAGCTTGTTGACAAATCCAATTTTTCTAAGGTTTAATAACAGGAAACTGCACATTGTTGTTCTGCAAACAAGATATTTGATATACGTCCCGAAAGTAAAAGGGTAACAGAAATAAGTCAAGTATCTCTTCAAATCTCTCATTTTTACCTGTTTTCATAGTCTCCAATTACAAACTGAAAGTGAACTTGTATGAACAGTGTTTCAGTCAACACCTCAAATTTTGTTATTTAGACTCAAGAGTAAGATGCTGCTGTAACTTAGAAATGAAGTTCACACGCACATTCACATCTAAATAAAGCTTCAGTAATCTCCCACAGACTAGCTGACTAATAATAAAATGAAATCAAAGTAGCAACAGTTTTCATATAAACAAACTTAGCCAAGGGTATACATTAAAATGTTTCACATGTGTCATCACCTCTTCACACACAAATTGACATCAGCTTGACATTGTCTCATAATAAATAGAAAGGAGGGCAGGAGGTGGAATTGCAAAGAAATAAAGATATTTAGCACTGAACTGTTTCATATAAAGAAGGAAACAGTTTTTTGCCGGAAGAAATACTTTTGTGAAACACAGATGCCATGCTGTTTATCTAATGACAAAGCAGTTGAACCAGAAAGACGAATGGATTCTCACTGGCATTTCCTGCTGACCACGTTAAGTACCATAGCTGAGAGATTTTTAGACTTTCCTGGAATTACTTTCCTAAGACTTGATTGAACTAAATGTGTTCTATGCAAATCTCTGAATATAATGAACTGTAATCATCAAAAAGGGTTTTCCTTGCACTCACTCTACCCACTGCAAACATTGCTATACAGTCTAAAATGCAGAAATAGTACTTGCACAAAGACTTCACAGTGGATAATAACCTTTCCGTGCCTCATTAGAGGGTGTTTTTAGCTTTCACTCTGAATTACAGAGGAAATGAGGTTGAGTTTCCACATTACTCAGAATGAAGTCAATTATAATACTTCGAATTAAAGCAACTATCTCTACAAACACTCATCACTACCCTGCAATGTAATGTAGACATACTAATTTCATTAGGACATTCTGAAGCCTCAGTTATCCATCTCACAATGCAGTCCTCTCCAAACGAGCTACTGTCAGATTTGCCCAAAGGATTGAAAGATAAACTGAGACTACCACATTGCTAAGGTCCTCAGCCAGAAATCCCTCCCCAAACAACAACAAAAAAACCCAGCTACAGTTTGAATTGGCATAAACATCACTCACTACTTTGTGGCTAACTCAGTGGCTAAAGCACCAGTGCAGAAAATTATCTCAAAGGACTTTCAGAGAAGAAATAATACAATTGCTGTCATTGTTAAGCTGTCAAGATTATTGTTCTCAGAATACTTTAGCCTTGCTCAGATCTACCTTCCTGTGTTAGTTTTGAAGTTCAATTTCTTTTCTTTTATAGCTGTGAATCAGTTTGCACTAGCCTGTTCAGCCCTTTTCAAAGCCCTGATGCTGTGTAGATGAGCTGCACTGATTTACATCATCCCAGAACCAGATTCAAAGGCCTTAAGTAGCATGCTGAGATTGGATATGTAACATCTATACCAGAGCATCTAGGATTTGATTGCAATATAATGAAGAGTCATTTAAGTAATTACTTTTGCATAAATTACTCTATGCTAGTGTGTTCCAATCTATAATTGCTGCACATTACAAGCACCATGGTTACTAATCAAAGGGAGAAAGGAATTCAAGACCTGGAAAGAGCAAGAGAAATTAGGTAGAGCAAATATACTGTTAGGCTAAAGAACATATTATTCATCTGCCATCTTGACATGTAGTATGCATATTAGCACGAGGGTCAGAAAAAGGACCCAAAAGTGACACACAAACCTACCCCAGCCCAGATAACATGTACTTTCATATGTCACAGAATATTTATGCAAGCTCACCAGACTCAACCGATATAATAAATTCCCTCATCGTGGATTAAACAAAAAGGTAAATCAAGATGCCAATGTTGCCATGTTCTGCAATTCCATAAAACCCAATAACCTTAAAAGAAATTGTTCTATCCATTAGAGAAACCAGTGTCCTGGACGTAGTAGCCTCCTGACCTGCCTCTATTTTTAGGAAAGGAGTCTGTGACCACAGAAGTAGTCCTTATTTGGATTTCCAATAGCAGAGGAAACTACCGTGTAAGACCTCTGGCAAACACAAGGAAAGTAACATGGAGTAAAGCACTTGTAAGTGGAGGGAAAGCACACCACTCCACCACACACAGCAGGGGAGCGACAGAGTCTGCTGACTTTTGATCCATATTTCCAAGCTTTTCATGATCCTGGCCCAAACTGCAGGCTTTGCAGTCAAAGCCAAAGCAGTTTTGATGGGTATTCATTTTTTGTTATGAAGAGTTGGCACACCTGGTCTCTTATGAAACTAAATGTCTTGTGACAGTAAGGGTAGCATGATGGAGGGGGTCTGGCTGAGATGCCAAATGATCTCTGGCCTTTATTTATATGTGACATTTCCAGAAAAAGCATTTTATTAGATAAGCCACTAGGGAGTAATCCTTCAATAGATGGCTACAGCCGTGTTCTTCTGGCAAAGACAAGCTTCTGAGAATGCAAACCACAGGTTAGGAGGATACATTCTGTAAAACAAAGTAGAACTGAAAGATTGGGAATGGAGAATCCTTAAAGGGGAGTCAAATTTGGGCTGAATGACTCCTGAGGTGTCATCACATCAAGAGCTGCAGCACAGCACTTAACCTGGTAAAGCACTGACACTACCCACCAAGCTCAGGTGTCCCCACAGTTCATTCACTGATGTTAAATAAACCATCAATATGCCACGATTCTCACAAATAATGAGCACATCTTCTCAGACTGTATTAAAAGCAGAGTGGAATTTGATGTAAACACAAGTAAACTGAGAACAAAAGAAGATCAACATGGTACACTGACATTTCCAAGACACTGCAACTCAAGATGTTTTTCTTTCATAAATTCCATCTGTAGTCCTGTCTCACTACAAGTTATGTATGCAAGTTACAAAGTCTACCATTTACAAACTGTGACAAATAGTAGGTGGAAGAACATGTTATGTAATTGGTAACAGTTTCAGCCATCATCAGAAAAAATCATGACCATCTAGTAAGGAAACTGGGTCAAAGTCTGAACTGCTTTCCTATCACCTGGAATGAAAAGAGATTCAAAGCTTCTGCATAAGGCATAGAGAGAGTAATTAGAAATTAAAAGACATAATTATTGAATACAATGTAGAATGAGGAACACAGGAAAGAACAGCTTCCTCCATTCCCTGCCTTTCTTACAGATTGTGTTGGTGGGCTCTGTTGTCTAGCAATCTGAAGTTAAAGCTAACAAAGTCTTCTGTGTAGGAATAGATTTATATACATATCAGACACATAACTACATAAACACATACACCCAAACACAAGATAATCCCTTTAATGAATCCAGCTCACAATAGCCTAATAATTTTCTTTATAACAGAAGCTATATTCAGATTCACAAACAGAATGAAATCTCATTTGTAAAGTACAACAGGCTTTATACTTTCAGGACCTGAAAATAAGGCCTGGTTATTTTTTCTCCTCAACTTTCATGTCTCCTTGGGCCCAGACTTCAAATCTTCCTGATGCTAATTTCTGCAGCTTATTTATGCTACTATGGTTCTACTTCCCCACTAGATATACAAGGCACAAATCTACAGAGAAAACATCAGTTCCTGGCAAGAACTCTTGGCAAAGTAGTAATCCTTTCCCCTTCTCAGAGCCATTTCAAATATTAAAAAGAAGCACAGAAATACTAAAATTTATCAGGAGTTGATTAGGATTTGTTGAAGCCCCCTTTGAAGCCCTGTTGAAATGTCTGAGATGGGTTTTGGCCTTGTCCTTTGCCTTGAGGTGAACAGAAGTTCAACAGAAAGATGCAGAAGAAACAAGAGGAAACTATAGGAATGGAAAAATATTTTAATACACTAATCTTTCCAAACCTCTACCCTTCAAAAAACAGTCCAAACAGATGAAAGAAGTAAAGATGAAGTTACTTCAGATGAAACCTGTCTTAGATTTTTAAGTTTCTGCTTCTCAGTAGTGCTACAAGTTGCACAAATAAATGGCTTGTGTCTGAATACTGCCAGCTAATACAAGTTATTGGAATTTTCCAGTTGAGATTAGACTAAATATTTGATTTATAAATCCCAGCTGATATTATAACCTGTAGGATATGAAGGAAATTTCTCCCAGAAGGTAAATAAGTAAATGGAGTAAATGGGATAGTGACAAAACCAAAACTTCATTAAGTTAGTTATATTTATCCAGTCATTATTCCATCTTGTAAACTTGTATTTCAATAAATACAGATTTTTACAAAATGAATAAATGAACTAATATGGACAGTTAAGTAACCTTAGCTCTTCTCTTATTCAGTGATAACCAGTGTGATTTTTTTTTTCAAGCCTCCAAGCTGCATCCATTGTTACACATTTTTACATATATTTGTTACATTAATCTTAATAGTCAGTTGAAAGTATCTTAAAATTACCCCAAACCCAGAAATGAGGCTGTCAGGTTAGTAATGATCAGTGAAAATCATCACTGAGATACATATTTCTCTCCCAACACCTCTGCCTATGATATGGAAAATTCCTGACCAGTATAGCATTGTGTGCATAGATTCTGCCAGTTGTCAAGTTCAGGAGCTTGTCAGCAATTGAAGGGGGGGGGTGTGTGGAATCATTCTGACTTTTACTAACAGAAAAATCCTTCTTTCATTCTTCTTTGAATGAAAAATACTGCATGACAATCCAACACTAAAACTTGTTTTTTAAAGTTAGATTAGACATTAGATGTTAGCATTTAAACTGTCAAATCAGGGTAAAACCAGTCATGCAAACTGTTAATTGTCAAGAAGGATCTAGTCCTTGAATCATCTTTTTCATCCTGAAATATGGTACCCTTTACAGACAAATAAATTATGAGGACTAGATTTACTGCAGTTACAAGAAGAGTAGTATTTGCCTTATAAATTCTTGCAGCATTCTTTTCTTCATTCCCACTAGCTAAGGACTGGCTAAATAAGATGAAATACTGATATAGTATGGCTACCTTTGTATTATTAAGGCATTAAAAAACTTGTTATTACTAAGACATCAAAGGCAAGATAAAATTATTCTCACCTGTCATTCATCTTTCAGTGGTTGCAGTAAAAGCTGCTGAATTTTCCATCCAAAACAATTTCAGCTTTCAGATTAAGCCACTACATGTTGTTGCCTATATAGTATCTTTTGCATTCAACACCCACAAAAAGCCACAAATGCTTTTTTGCCACAGATGTTAAGGGTACCTAAGATTTCATTTTACAAGAACACAGAAAAAATAGCTAAGGTTTTTCACCTCTTTCTCCCTAGAGAACAAGCAGGCTACATGTCATCTCTGCTCATCTCAGGTGTGAGCATATTTTAATACATTGTCCATGTTATACCTGAGAGACAGCTTCAGTGGCCATACGAAATAAATTTCTAGGCTTTTCTGTTATATATGACAGTTTTTTATTACATTTATATGCTCTATTGCTAACATAATAGTTTGGTCTGACCTACACAAGGATATATGGACTGTCAATGTCAGGTGAGCAGAATAGATCAGGGATCAGAAGCATTCCCCCATCTTGTCTGTATTACTCACTTGAATTCAGCACTCAACTGCCAGAATAAATCACAATTTCCAGTTTATGCTAGATATTATTTTTTCCAGCTCCTACGATTAACAATTATGGCTGTTTTATTTAAAATAAGCTCATGGAATACTCAGGGAGGAAGTCATGAATTAGATTCAAAGTGCTTGGTTTCTCACTAAAATAGAGATCTGAATTTTTATGAGCGAACAGGAAGATTTATCACCCAACTCGAAGGAAGAGGATTGAGGGTTTAGTTACACACTAAGACACATGGCCAAACCCCAGAGCTACCACATGGGTATTTTAAAATGTACCATTGCTAGAAATTGTATCATAATAATGCAGTATAAAGCATATTCTTTAGAAATCTCAGCTGGGAATAATTCAATTCCTCAGGCTCTCCAGTCTCAGCTGGTTGAAGATTACTGCACAGTAAAAAGGCTTGGTGGAGATTTTGTTGGGGTGCTGCCAGCTTCGGTTCTGGTGGCACAGATGACATTCTTTGGCTACAAGGGAGACAAGGACAAAAAATGCAGCCCCTGATGTGATCATTAGCTGCCTACCTGTTTGCTTGCATTCCCCAGCAGCAGGTGAGGCTTGGGCGCAGAGGAGAGTCTGATACAAAATGTAAGCTCCAGTCGCTGTGTTAAGTGATGGACTTGTCAAAAGATGAAACACAGCTGCAAAACACTGTCTTCTCTGTACAATTCTACTCCAACTAGAGAAAGCAGCTATATAAAGATGATATGGAAGCAAGGAAAGAAAGGGAAGGAAGAGAAAAACAACAACAAAAAGAGTGCAAAAATGTAAAGAGCCAGATAAAGATCACCGCAGAGGTTACCTTTCAAACAACAAAGTCAGCTGGATGTCCAGAATTGCCCAGCTAGCACCCTAGTATCACATGCATGTTCAAAATCTGTCTAAAACTGCATGTGGCTTTAGATCTTTCTATGCACTAACAGGATGGAAATGCAGCTTTCACACCACTTCTTTCCCCTCTGCATGGAGACACATAGCAGATGAGTGTCAACACCTAACAGAGTGACTAAGTTTTTCAGAGGCAAACAACTGCTGAAGATGCAAGGAAAGAGAAAGATGAGGACTTAAAACAGCCCCAGGAAAAAAACAGATCACAGTCAAAAGAGCATAGTCCAAGTACCTGTCAGGACTTAATGGGTCAAAATAATAAAACCTCTATTAACCAGTCTAATAATCTTCCAAATTCAAAATATTTCCTAAACAATATTTATCCATGTTAAGGCAAGTTGCTTATTCAAAATGGTAAGGATTGTTACACCAAACAGAGAGAGTCTATGTTGCAAAGACAGCAGAACGATCAATCTGGAAATATTTATGATTCCCACTTGAAGATGATGTTTAATGAAGCCTGTAAAAATGCAAAATTACCTTCTCTCTTCAAAACATTTCAATGAATTTATGTGAAGAACAGCCTGCTTTCAACAGTTATAACAGAAACCATTTCATTGCAGTCTCAAAAACGGGCATTTCAGACTTTTATAGCCATATTTTCCAAGTCATGTACATTTTATGCTACAAACACATCTGTTTGGAATTAACTCATGAACATGATTATTTAATGTGCACGATAAAGTCAAAGGGTCTAGCTGGCCATATGCTAACAACTGAACTGTACACCTGCCCTCAACTTCACTATAAATCAGTTCATGCATCCAACTACAAAAGCCTGTATTTGTACACAACTGACTTACAAAATATAGCAAACTCCAGGTATGAGATAAATGTTTTCTTATATGATCTTCAGCACTTATAGAATACTAACAGGCAGGGCTTGTTTTTCAAAGTAACATTGACAAACAATTGCCAGCATGCACTTAAATATGTGTCAATCACAACAGACCTTACAGTTTGGAAATAAGTGGGAAGAATCTATTGTGTAATTTTATGTGACGTTACTGAGGATTCACAAAGAAAAAAATGCCAAAAAGCAATATTCTGTAATGACCTGCTTCCCAGTTACAATGAATAAAATGTAACTATGAAGATTTATGCTGTGCTATCAAACATTAATGTTGATGCTTCATGTCTTTATGCTGCTCTTAATTAATTTATCAGCAATATTCTGTAGAAATGCTGGTACTATGCTCAAGAGCTTTGTTCACCTTTCACTACTGAACTCTATATTCCTAAAAGCAGCTACAAGCAACAGTGTGATGTCTGACACAATATATTTTATGTACATAAAGTATACTTTTTAAAAGCTTTGAAATCCCAGTGTTACTTTTGAAGGCAGAGAATGAACTGCAGAATATTTGGGTTTTTTATTTTAAAAAGATAGTATCATAGGAATTCGTTTATTTATATTTACATTCAATTTATCGACTGAATCTGAAATATTTTTTTGTTCAAAATACAAATGGAATCTTAT
This sequence comes from Bucco capensis, assembly GCA_013396975.1. Taxonomy (NCBI): domain Eukaryota; kingdom Metazoa; phylum Chordata; class Aves; order Piciformes; family Bucconidae; genus Bucco; species Bucco capensis. Next base: position 432,962 of record VWZO01009804.1, read on the forward strand.
TATTTCATGAGCATACAAGGGAATCTGGAATCATATCCAAGTGTCTGATAACTCATAACACTGAGAAACAGATTTTCTACATGGATTTTATTAGTATAAGCTGGGGCAGCCCTTGCCTGGCTTGAAACATACACTAACATTACCATTTGGAAATGACATCCAGTCAAAACCCAGGAGACAGGACAGTTAGAAAGTCAACAAGCCACTATTTGCACAACCTTCAACTGCTGTTGGCTAAAAACAGAGGTCATGTCCCTTAGTTAATGGTCCTCCAGGGATTCTTTCATCCTTGATTTTGTCTAGTTGCTTTGGATTTATTTAAAACCTACAGAAGCTTGAAGTATCTACATCATCTGGCAACAAGATACACAACAAATATTTGCTGTGCAATGAAGTAACTACACTTTGTGTACAAAACACACTTGTGTGCAAGTTAAGTTCTTGGCTATTATTTACAGGATTCTGAACATGCAACTGGGCCAAATAATAGTTCAGGTAATTTGGGTTAATTCTTTTCTAGACAGTATCCTGCTACAAACTACAACTACTGGGGACTCTAATTAATACCTGGACCTGAGCTGTGTGGTAACAGTAAATTTTCTTTTCAAAACTCAGACTGAGGAGGATATTTTGTTTGAAATGATGGCTATTATATGTGAAAGAAAAATCATAACATTTACCTTACATGAAAATAGATCTAGAAGAGTCAATATATAGTAATGATAATTCACATGTGCTGGAGAACCTGACCCTTTCATATTAGAAAAAGCCATAGATCTACAAAGCCAATGTATTGTGGATTATACCTATGGTCTCTCAAGTGCTATGCTGTAGTAAGGACAGACTTGTTTAATATTCATTACTCTTTTTCTTGTTTGCTCAGTAGAGAGGATATTTGAACTTTAGTGTTCAAATGGACTTTACAGACTAATTTCCCTTGGGTAGTCTTTTTGTTGAAATTCCTATGAATTGATATCTAATCAAGGGAATAAAAGGTAATGGGGAGAAGTAAACAGTTGCAGAGCTTGCCAGGGTTCATGAACTGAAAAGTATTTTCTTTTCCTATAGTACTGAAATTTCAAACATCAGAAGACTATTTGAATTTTAGCTCCAAATTAATTCTGTCAGATGGTGTCTTCTTATGCTTGCATAGGTGAAAAGACAATTTTTAAATGATCAGTTTCCTTAACATGAATAAAATGCACATTTATAAATGAGTCACTCTGTTACAGAACATAAAATCCCTCAGAAACAGGAGGCAGGCCTGCCATTCTATTGATCTCAAAGAAACAGGATTTGTGAGAAAAGATCATCTATTGAATGAAGTAAGGCAACAGGTTGCCTCTGGCACTGACCAACAGCTGATGCTTTGTAACACACTAAATAAAACCACAATGCCTTTAGCCACCCATGCAGAGGAGGGTTGATGTTTTGGGGTTTTAAAAATTGATTCTTGCATCACTCAGCTTATACCTTCTAACATGTGATTTGTTTATTTTTTCGTCATGGCTAGGCTTCACGAACGAAGATCCAGGGAGGGCTCCACCCCCGCTCCTCATCAGCGCCTTTTCCAAGCACGCTGATAAAAAGAGGATAGCAGATAGCACCCTCGAGCCTGCACTATGGATTTTTTTTAGGTGAGACACAGCACGCGCAGAGCTGGACCCACCCTTTAGTCCTAAGGTTCATCTGCCAGGGCCTAGCAAGCTTGGACACTGGCAGTGAAGTCCTTAGGATGGAGGTTTAACCTCTTAGCTGGAAGGCCTTACAGGGCTAAACGAGCTCCATCTGCCCGGGTTTGGAATCAGAGTTGTCCTTCTCCTAGGATGACTGCCAGACGGCTAATGAGCTCATCCTACCCATTGTTTATTCTTTCACACAAGCAACAATGTACACATCTTGGATGTGGTGACCTAGAACCCACTTACCAGATGCATTCTTCTATAATACAAGAACAATCCAATGCAGAAAAATTAAAATCATAATTCATAATTAGTAAGACAACAAATGGGCATAGCTATATAACACCTTAAACAGAGAAAAGAATAATATTTTCAAAAGACTTTGTTGGTTTTCTTAGCCTGATGGTCTTCTGATTGTTCTCATCTTCCAAGTTTTTCTTCTATTGTTTCATAATCTATAATTTGCCTTGAAAAACAATTTCTCAGCATTTATAATGCTCCTGCAGAAATGTTTTTCTTTGTTGTCTAAGATTAATTTTTTACCCTACCAAGATAATCAGTTCAACTGAAGCACAAACTCTCTAAATGTGCCAACCTGAGGAGTGACATGGCTGATAGTGTCATAGACTCAGAGAATTGTCAGAGATGGAAGGGACCTTAAAGATCATCTAGTCCCAACCCCCCTGCCATGGGCAGGGATACCTCCCACTAGATCAGGTTGCTCAGAGCCCCATCCAGCCTGGCCTTCAAAACTTCCAGGGATGGGGCTTCCACCACCTCTCTGGGCAACCCGTTGCCGTGTCTCACCACCCTCATGGTGAAGAACTTCTTCCTAACATGCAACCTAAATCTACCCTGCTCAGGCTTGTAACCATTATCCCTAGTCCTATCGCCACCTGACATCCTAAAAAGTCCTTCTCTTCACAATATCCACACTTCCCATGTTTTGGAGCTATGCTGGGCCTGTGGAGTGCATACTCCGCAGTCAGCAGGCTAGATCTGCCAGCTGAAACTCACTGGAAAGAAATCAAGTCAGGGTGGCTGAAAGTTTACTCTAGGAGGTGGGTGGGGATGATAGGATAATAGATTCAAAAGTGAAATCTTTATTCTAACTGAAAACGCAACAGTTCCTTGCTCCCCATTCTTTATTCCACTCCACAATGCAACCATCCCTGTGTCCTCCATATTCTGCAGTGGATTTACAATTCATATGGATCTCGTGAAGTATAACCAATCACCAAACACACTCAAGCCCATCCACAAAAGCTGCACTTGCTGTAGTATGGATCCCATTAAAATTATGGTGGGTGATTAAAGGCAGTTCCCTAAAATAATGTTGAAACTTGCATGTAACTAATTATTAAGATGGCAGGACTACCAAAACCACCCAAAGTTCACTTTGTTGTCTGTAGGACCAAGGAAAGCAGCTAGATTTTTCAATAAAGTTCTAACATTTGACTCAAGTTCAACCCAGTGAGCACAATTCTGCAAAATATCTCACAAAGATGAAGTGCTCCAATGAGAAAAGTTGTGCTGCTGGAAAGCATTCATGAGACAGGGCTACAGGAACTATGACCCATAAATTAGATGTCACTGAGTTTATCCAGAAGAAATCTTTCAATGTAGGAGTATATCAGTGCTGGAGCAATTACTTTTCCATGGTTTGTTGGGGATTTTTTGGTCCTTTTACATCATTTTCTAACCTAGCAGGGTCACATTAACACTGAGTGCTAGTTCTCTTGTAGCTTCTCCAATTTGAAACTGAAATTCCATGACCTTTGAGGCTCAAAGAAGACCTGTTAATATAATCTGCACTGATCACTTTTCCTAATTTAAACTGTTTTGGTTTTTTCCTTCGTTTTCTGAGAAACGACCACAGTGTGTGTAACAGACACTTTTGCACTCTATAAATTAACCTGGCTTGACCTCCAAAAGAGAAAAATGTTTTAAAAGGGAGAAGAAGTAATTATTAAGCTTTTTGTCTTGTCAATTTGCATAGCATTATCTGTAACGCTTTGCAAAGCTTTCTTTGGAGGTCATCTAATCTTGTTAAATCTGTCACAGGGCTGCCACTGTATCAGGCTTAGATGACACATTTGTACGACACAACAGTCCCTAGCAATGGTGATAAATGTGTTTGTTTCTGGCAGTCCGACCACGCAGATGCTTATTATGTATGTATGCATGCATTTACATTATTTCATCAGCTTCAGAAAGGAGAAAAAGGTCTCAGGCACCCAAGATATAGTTTGCTTTTTCATGCACTTGCAGTCTGCTTGTGACAGCTGTAAGCAAGCATTATTTGCTAGCTAATCCAGAAAGATCATGAACTTCTTAGGGATTCCACACTGTTAGTATTGTTATGGCCTATTTACACAGACCTAGCCATACAGATGGAATAACAACCAAGAGTATCTTTACTCTGTCTAAAACACACTAGCTGGAAACTATAACATAATATGTGACATCAAGTTCAGGCAAAGACAAATGTTGCTAGCTAGACTATTTGTACCAGAAATTTCCTGTGGCTAATAAAATACATTAAACTAGTAAGTGGACTGTACACAACTCAGCTGTTTTTACAACACATGAAGGATTGAACCCATTTTCAGTTTAGGAACCCAGCCCAGAGGCACAACAGGATCACAAAAGAGTTGAGGGGAAAATCTACAGGCACAGGTCAATCCTGTAAACCCACACAGACAAGAAAAAAAAATGATTCAGGCACATGTAGGACTACAAAAGGCAGTAAAAAACAAACTAAACCAACCAACCAACCGAACAAAAAAGACACCATTCAGAAGTTGGTAGTTAAGAAGTAAACTGATTGCAAGCAAGCTATGTATTCTAGCAAGCCATTCTTCTAACAAGCTAAGATTGACCAACCTGTTTGAAGAGCAGCATAAGTCCACAAACTGCTACCAGCTGAGACACAAAACATTAGTTTAAAAATTGCCCTGAACTAGCATTTTTCAAGGCTGAATTTTAACTGCTTGACTATGCTGATTAGTATTGAAGATGGTAACTTTACTTTGGTCAAACTTACAAGACCAGAAAATACTTAAACACATGGAGAATTAGGTACACTATTCCCATGTCAGACGCATTTACAGGTGAACAATCTCTCAAAACTCCTGTCTGCTTAGAGAGAAAACATTTCCAGTATCTTCCATTTCAGCTCCAGTTGAGGCAATAACTAGAAAGGATGGAACAATATCACGTACATGTAATGTTATCAACAATGCAAAATGTTTTGATGAGCAAGTAAACAATTATTTTTTTTATTAATTATAGTCACAATAATGAGTGTATGAATTAAGGGGACACATTTTCATTTTGGTAAACTGCTGGATTAATGTAATTACCAGAAGTATTATCTTAACATCGTCTATGGTTTAAGTGGACTTGGCAATTTGAAAGATAATTTATTCTTGTCAACTTAGTGACAGCATGTGAAGATCTGAAAAAGACAATTTTAAGCAGGCTGAATATTCACTCCTGTTCCTTCTCCTTCTGTGAGGAACACCAGTGAATATACTGGCGGAACAACTGTTTTGACATCAAATGGTGTTGCCCTCCTTACAAAGGTCTGTTTGCTGAGCTTATTATGGGGTTAAATCTTTTTCAAACTTGAAGTTATGTCTTCATTTTCCTTTTACGTGGTGGGCTGACCTTGGCCAGCTGCCAGATGCCCACCCAGCTGCTCTCTCCCTCCTCCTCCTCAATGGGGCAGGGGAAGAAAATAAGATGAAACGGCTCATGAGCTGAGATAAGGATAGGAAGACCATTTACCAATTACCATCACAACCAAACCAGACAGAACGTAGGGAAAAGTAATTTAATGTATTGCCAATTAGAACAGATTGGGATGGTGAGAAAAAGATAAAAACTAAACCACCTTCCCCCATGCAACTTCTTCCCAATTTCATTCCTTCATCCCCAGTTCCTCATCGCAATCATAGCTATTTACACAGACACGACTTGCTTAGGTAAACAATTACACAGTATTTTGCAGGAAAACACTAACAGGTTAATGCTGGTTTATGTTAGACAATTTCCAAACTCACTCTGAAGAAGTAGTAAGTTACAAAAGTTTGTAGATTACTTCCACTCATTTGCCTTTTCAAATCAAGACTCACTGTCAAGTAATAACTTAAGTAAATTTAGAAGAAACAAAATTAAGAAACCAAGGTTCCACGTTTACCACATTAGAAAGCCTGTTAATAACAGCAGTGTACAGTGATGATTAAAAACAAGCACTACATACAGGACTCTTCCCTGAAAACACTACTTTCCTTTATAAATAGACAATGACTGTTAAAAGCAGCATGAATATTTATATAATTTACACTTAATTGGTGTAAATCTGGTAATTTCAGCAGATTTGCCCATATTTTACAGGGTATGCATCTAAGAGTTGATTCAAACCTAGCTTTTCAATCTGCATAATTGGTTTTGAAAGAATACAAATCACAACTAATCGCTAATTTTTATAGATCAACAAAACTTTCACTGTGTTTCTAACATATCGTAAGTTATTTTAGGTAACACAGCTAAATCATAACAAGGATTTTTACCTTTATTCCAAAAGTGTGTGTCCAATAATACTCAGCCAAGAATCTTGCAAATACAATGGATTTTTAAAAAGCAAGTGTCTCAGACAGTATCATGGAGAGTCACACACAGATTGCCAGAAAGAGAGGATGGCAAATCCACCTCATTCACGCTCCTGGTGAGCTAATCTGCCACACGTTGCAATAGGAGCTAATTCCTACATCTACCATTATCCAAATTTAACATTAATTCATATTGCAAGATGAGAACACTGTAGAACATGGCAGATATGTGTTCTAGTTATTTTTATACATGTTAAATAGTCAACAGATACAGGCAAGAATCAATATAGGCCACTAGGTATACTTCTACTGGTACAGCACAAGGAGGTGGATTTTGGATTTTCAAAAGAAAACTGGGAGATGCTAATCATCAACAACTCCTGCTAAATGGTAAGATATGATGTTCCTCTCAGCACTACAAAAATTGCCCACATCAAGTGTTTCTACTTCTAAAATAGGAAGTGAAAATTACAGTGTTTCCAGTGTGGTCTTCAATCTTTCTCTTTTGGTTATGATTACAAATGTCTAAAATTTCTGAATATATTTTCTCATGTAGAAAACAAATATTCATCTGCCTGAATATATTGGTAAAGGGAGACATATAGCACCTATCACTTGCCAAGAAAAATATTTTAATATATACAAAATAAGTACATATTTTGGTGGACGGATTATGCAACAGCTTGTTGATAATATTATTGTTTCTGTTTAGTAAGTAAGCCAATGTACTCAGTACTAAGTCATAAATTCCAAGACTTCCTTTACAGTCTTACTGATGGTTATTATACTAATATTGACTCAGATTATCTTAACAGAGCTTTTCAATCTTTGCAATATTCTAGAAATTAAACACCACAGTAGGGGAACAGGCAGTGCAGATGGAAAAACACTGAGATGTAGAAGAGATGAAGTTGACTTCCACTGGTAATACTATCATTCTCCCAACAAATTTAGTTATTTGTGGAATGGAACTGCTTGGAGGCACCTTNTCCTCAAACTCTGCATGTATCTGGATCAATCTGCACCCAGTAAACAAACTTGATAATATTTTGGTAAGAATAAAAATTTAAAGGATGGGGAGGGAAAAATCCCCTGAATCTTCCATTTATCAGACTATTACTGAACTGATTCCTAAAGTACACATCATGAGCCATCAGCAGAGGTTCGCTCATGTTACAGGTTAAAATACACATTATCTCAATTTCCAGGTCTCCAAAGAGACAAGAAAAAACATGTTCCATTTTCAATCACGCAGATATAAAAATGTTTGAAAGTGCAAACTCTAAGAAAACTTTAAGGAGGTAATCTTTAGGAGATGATCTGAAAATCATTTTGAGAGAGATCTCAATTTTCTAACTTGCTACACTGAGGGCAATATAAATTGATGGGATTTTGCCAACATTGCATCTTCCTAAAGAGGTCAGGAAGCACAAGAGGAATTACAGAGTCTTGATATTGATCAGCTTGGTGAAAATGCTACCAAAATGAAACAGAAACTGTGAAAGATTTATGAACAATTTCCAGTAACTATTTCTCTACTACACAGATGCTCCATGGGACTCACCATACGTGGGCTGAGGAATACAAAGCTACTTACTCATTCCAGAAATATAGCATAGTCCATACATAAATCTGTTAGAGGATCATACAAACTAAGCGAATAATGGAATGAAAAGTCAATTTTTTACCAGATGGCTTAAGAGTGAAAAAAATCAGAAACTCCAACACAGAAGCAAGAACCTGTTCATCCATTTAAATATTACAAGAATCAACCCAAACCTTACTTCAAATCACTCTGAGATTAAAGAAGTCTAATTAACTTAGCAAATATTTGTGCTGAATCAGGCTAGCTGTGGTTGTTCAAGGGAGGATGGGCTGATGAATGTGTTACTGCCTCTTGGCTGATGTGTGCTCTCAGAAGAGCAAAAGGTTGCATTTTCAGGAGAAGGGCACAGCTCTGGCAGGGTGAAGAAGACTCTCAGCAAAGATACCTGCTGATAGTTGGTTAAGGGTTTTAGAGCTGGGAAATGCTGGAGAGCATCTCTGTTTATGTACTTTATTTATTCATGATATCTATGGTTGGATTCAATTATCTTCAAGGTTTTTTCCAACCTAAATGAACCTATACATACTGTTCAGCAAGAAGTACATATATCTATACACAGTTGCCTCCGAACACAAGCCACTTTTGAGTGCTTGTGACAATTCATTTCTGGGTGCTAGGAAAAAGCCCTGATGCTGTAGGCTCACATAGAACATCATTTGTTTACATGTATCATGTGCATATTCTTTCTTACTATGGATGTAAATTCCATTACCCTAAGAGAATATGTAATTCTGTACTCCTTCGCATTTTCTGTTTTCATTTAAGCTCAAACTTATGGGGAGGGGGGTTGGAAAAAAATCTACTCTTAGTTATTTCCATCCCACAAAAATAAAGCAGCACCAGGATACTTTGCAAAACAAGCTGTCCCTGTAAAACCTGCCTACTGCAGATTCAGTTGGCAGCCTAAGCTTTAAATAAGCTTCTCAATTTCTGGCATGCTCCTTTGGAAAGCTGCTGCATACCAGAGTTTCCAAACCTGTGTGAGACATACAAACTGTATTTTTATTTTTCATGTCAAGATTACTGAATTATTCAAATCTGGAAACACATACCAGCAAATTACACTTGCCTTTTTGCTTTGCTGTTTAATCATTTACCAAAGACATTTGATACTGGAAGTTAGTGATGCCACCAATTTGATGGCCACACAATTTGTGCTTATATGTATTAAATTATTTACCACTAAGCCACTGTCTGAATTCCACCTTTCCAGAAAACTCCCTCTGATACCTCAACTGCCTGCATCTCTTCCAGGGTCTTTTGGAATCCTCTCCCAACACTAAGACACTCTCAAATGCCCAGCGCATGATAAGAGGCCCACATCTCTGTTTAGTATTTCATAGATTCATAGAATGGCTCTGGTTGGAAGGGACCTTAGAGATCATCTAGTTCCAATCCCCCTGCCATGGGCAGGGATGCCAATCACTAGACCAGGTTGCCCAGGGCCACATCCAGCCTGGCCTTGAACACTGCCAGGGATAGGGCATCTACAACCTCTTTGGGCAACCTGTTCCAGTGCCTAACCACCCTCCAGGTAAAGAACTTCCTTCTAATCTCCAGTTTAAATTTCCCCTCCTTCAGCTTGTAACCATTCACCCTTGACATATTACGTATTTCTCCCAGTGCCTCATGTCACACGGGACTCCAGGCCACATGACATTGCTCTTCTACTATATGAGATGTCATTTAAATTTATATTTAAATATGCAAAGTTGAAAGCTAGTAATGATAAGGTGGAAGTGGTGGTTTCCACTAGTTAGATCTTGTTCTCTATCCAGAGTCAATTACATAACTGGCAGAACCTGCTGTTTCCCTGGACAAATCGCACTCCTTAAGGATGAGTCCTAGTTCTTTTTAGGCTAAATGACTCTTTAAACACCTTCATATGTAAAGATAAAAATAGTTCACTGAAGATGACTTCCAGTTCCAAAACCACAGACGTCTGGCTGAAATCATCATTGAGGGGAAACATCTGTCGCCACATCATAAAACATTTGCGTATCTTCAGCATCCAAATAAAACTGATGTTTGTTTCAGCAAAGTGCTGCAAACTCATGGGAGCGTGTGTCTTTGACAGCCCACCCCCCAGTGAAACACAGAGCCTTCCAGGCTGACACTTTGAGGTTACTGGTATGTCAGACCTCCCACTGGACAATTCCTGTGAAGATGTTTATCTACTGCCTATCAGTAGCTGCTGTAATAAATCTACTATAGCATATGTGCACTACAGAGTTGCAGCTTGTTGGACATTTGGAGATGTTTGACTGTTAGCTCGTGCTGCCATCGTGTAGCACCTCAATAATCCATGTTACGCAGAGCAGAGCATCAATGGATTAAAACATTCTCCATACAGCATAATAGACTAACAGCTGTGAACAAGCCATTGTGTCACTATTAAGTGTTTTGTCATGGTCTGTCAGAGAATACTAAGGAAAATTCAAGTCTGTAGATTGCTAGTAAGATAAAATACAATGCCTCGTTCAAATACACATGAAATCTCCTTGTGAAAGATTTACACACAGAACCCCTCTTAGTGTTATGGGAATTAGCTCTATGAATTCCCCACACACTTAGGGCAACAGGATAGACCTTTGTAACAGCATGGCAACAAAGGACTGGAAATTTGTTACTGAAAAAGCATTGAGAATTTACTGGTAGGTAGGCTTGTTGTCTTTCAGTGGCTCTTTGAATGAAATATCAAGTTGTTTTTAATCCTTTTGTACTGAAACACCCAAAAGGCACTGATATTCGTCTTGCAAAACTTCAACTAAGTCTTTTTTTCCCCCTCAAGACCTCCTTTGAAAAGCATCTACACTCCTAAATCTCCCTTGCTCCCTCCTAAGTATAAAAGAAAACATTTAGAAATGGCTACATACAGCCTTATTTGAACCATGTTAACTCTCAGGGCTTCCTGAGGGCTCAGGGCTTCAGACTGTGACAGGACAAGGGGGAATGGCTATAAACTGAAGGAGGGGAAATTTAGATTGGAGATTATGAGGAAGTTCTTTACCCGGAGAGTGGTTAGGCACTGGAACAGGTTGCCCAGAGAGGTTGTGGATGCTCCATCCCTGGCAGTGTTCAAGGCCAGGCTGGATGTGGCCCTGGGTGACCTGGTCTAGTGACTGGCATCCCTGCTCAGTGTGGGGAGGTTGGAACTAGATGATCTTTAGGGTCCCTTCCAACCTGGCCATTCTAGGATTCTATGATTCCAGCAGCGAGAGAGAGAGAGGATTTCCTGATGCTTAACAGAAAACAGGAATGATGGAGTCACTCTACCTGTGATACCCATGCAAGCAACTCTGTCAGCATGGGGAAAGCCCAAGCTGACAGTTCTTGTGGCTGGTTCTTATGAGCCTTTAACCAGTTCCAGCTAGGGTGTGTGACATATGCCAAGGCAGAACTCAAAGTTGCTCCTGCAACACCTGTGTGTGCTCTAAGATTACTATTGCAAGATTACCAGGGTATGACAATCCCTATTCTCACAGCAAAGAACATCCCACGGAAGAATTCAGTAATATTCAGAGATTTACCTTTTTGTCTTGTCTTTACTGTTTTCAGATACAAGAAAACCAGTACGTAAACAAGTCTTTTATATGACAAAATACTGGGTTAGTCCTTGAGGACCTCATTCATGCTATCTCCCCTTCAATTTATTCCTTTATATAGTAACCTAACATGTAATTTCATACCCTCAGAAGCCTCCAATAAGACTTAAAAATGCATATACACCTTTAACATAATTTTCCTTCTTCCTTTAGACAGATCATAGAATCATAGAACGGTTTGGGTTGGAAGGGACCTCTGGAGGTCATCTAGTCCAACCCCCTGCAGTGGGCAGGGACATCCCCAACTAGATCAGGTTGCCCAGAGCCCTGTCAAGCCTCACCTTGAATGCCTCCAGGGATGGGGCCTCTTGTTTGGTCACACATTACAGCCCACTCTGTTTAGATTCACACTAAAACTAAATAAATCTTGTGCATTGTACTCGCTTTAAATAGCATCCAATCTTAAGACTAACTGAGCTAAGGTAAGACATTTAGGATGCTCTTGTATATCAAATACCACATGGCAGGGCACAGGCAACATTTTTATCAAGTCTAATAACTCACATTGGGTTGGAATGAACACTAGGTGGTTTCTCTGGGCACTCATTATTACAGTCTTGTGTTTCATTTTAGCAAAGTTTGTGCCGAGTCTTTCCATCCATTTTTACGCAAACCACAAACAAATATGTCACCTCACTTTAACTTGTAGATTTTTTTTTTTTATTCGATAGAACAATGGAAAAAAGTCAGTCACTGAAACCAGTCTGACAATGCCAGACTGTCAGAAAACACATTAAATTAGAAGTTTATATAGTTTCTGGCCTGACACAACAAAGCGGAGAACAGCTTTGGCTGCAGGGCCATTCTAATACAGAAAGATGTGTTTTAATAATGGATGCAAAGTATTTTATCAGCACAGCATGGAGGGATGAGGATGGAAAGATGATGAATGACTTAAAATTCTGCAGGGGGTTTCTACTGATGTAGTTGTTTAGAACGATGCCATGCTCTGTCACACTGCTTTCCCTTTCTCTGGGCTATAATGAAATGAATGTAGCTAGGGAATCATAACCTCATGCAAGAGCATGGCATGGTCTTATCTATCTTAAGATCTAGTGCTTTACTATCTGTAGTCTTGTGGCATCTGCCCAGAAGATGAATTTCTTCAAAAGAAACAAGTCAGAATCCAGCCCCTTTGCCTGCAAAAAATGCAGTTTGGACTAGCAATCAAAACACCACCTTTTCACTGCACTCAGAAACAGAGTCTATTAGGATACACCAGGTTTGTTTCAGACTCTACTTGCATTGCAAAACACTAGGACCTTTTCATTAACTACCTCAATGCTAAATATTCAAGGAACTAGTTATCTATAATTACTGTTCATGAGCAATATCAACTACACCAGCCTTACATACTTTCATCAAAAAACCTTCTTCTTTTGACAAAATAACTAAGGTGTACCTGTCTCTTTGCAATTTATTTCATAGCAGTGTTCTGCTCAGTTCCTAACCTAGATATTGACTCTTAATTTCAGCATTAAAAGCATTTTCAACTTATTTTTACTCATCATTTCTTAAGAAAAGAGTACTTTGCTAATTTTTGGTAAGATTATTCCACAGCTGCTCAAAGGAAACAATAGAAAAAAAATCCAAGACTGATTAACTTTGGAAAGAGTAATCAAATAGTTCCACATACAGTAACTTGGAGCATGTCACTGTATTAAATTACACATGCAACACTTCTAACAAATAACAAGCTGCAAATGCTGTGGCTAAAGCACACAGGCATTAGACAGCAAATTAAATCAGAGGGGAAAAAGTGATACTTAGATCTTTAGCAGGGAGTAAATCACAGAAACACCAAGTGTTGCATATAACCATGTGTCAGGGATTTCACACAGCACACACTGAATACAAATGCTAGTGTCATTAGATGATGGCCCATTCTGCTGCACATCAGAGCAAACAAGCAGATCCTGAATCACAAACAACAACCCCCCTTGCAAGTTACACATAAAACATCCAGGAGGACACATAGCAGACAATTTAACTATAATGAAGATACAAAGCTTTAAAAATTCAGCTAGATTTTGAGTACCAGACCTAGAAATTATAGTTACTGCGAACAGGTTAGAGAGAGACAGAGACAGGTTAGAAACAAGGAGAGCTGGAGCTGGCTCTGCTGCTTATGCAAATCAGTGTAGTTCCCAGTATTCCACACAAGCTGGGAATCTGACTCCTAGCTCTCCTGAAGGCAGGAAATCCAGACCATTATCTCCTTTGTACATTTATTTCACAGAAAGAGCATGAACAACACAGAATCTCTAGTGACAGGTTAGGCTTTTGACAGTCTAAATGCCTATGGAGCCAGACACTCGCTGACTGAATTCATTGTGCTCAACTGGCTTTGAACACAGCAGAGGAGGTAGCATCATCTGATCTACTGGACTCTTAAAGGTTGCTTATTACGAATTTTAGGAAAATACATGCTTATATTGAATTCCAGAGAGTAAAAGGATGTGTTGATAAAGGGCATATTTATTAGAGGAGACCTAATTGCATCCTTAACCTTTGGTACCTGCCTTAATGGCAAATGAAAATGTGCCAAGCATTTTATATTTTTCAGAGCAAGGGCCAAAGGCAACTGAAGAATCAAACTCTCACAACACACAGAAACCTTTTCTTTTTCCTCTTTTCATCACAGCTAAAGCAACTTCTGGATGCCCTCAGATTAAAATATCTATATACTAATACATAAGATGTTTCACAGATAAGGATCTGTCATTCTCTGCAGTCCCAATTGTCCCATCCATCACTTTGCATATATACTGCAGTCTTATGCATCTCGATGGCAAAACAATCATCCTTAGAACTAGTGGACAAAATTTGGCAAAAACAGGGTAACATTTATTCTGTTTGCACCTTTATATCTCCATTTTGTCAGAATTCCTATCAAACTTGGCTTTTCCTTCCAGCGCACAGCAAGCTGACATGTCACAGCGAGGGATGCTGCCTCCAACCATCTCCAATTAACCACTATGCCTCTCAGTAGTTGAAAAATCCTTTTTGAGGAGAAAAAGAAACAAAACAAAACAACACCCACATTGGCTCCAGAATGGAAAACTGAATACGGAGAAAAATCACAACACTGAAACCTCCTCTGCTTGAAGCTGATGACCACAATCATGTGCCTGAAAACTGACTCCTTGGTCCCAAAATCACTCTGCTCTTTTATGAACTATTCCCTGAGAAAAAGAAGGTGACAAAACTCATTCCACAGTCATGTCCATCTCTGCCCAACCACAAGGGACAAGAGTGGGTATTTAAGAAGAAACTTGCCTGGAAGGTGCACAGGAACACAGAATTTTCCTCCCAGAGTGAGAGGTGAGGATGTGATCTGCTTTCTACAGAAAATACGCTCCTCCTGTAAGCAAGGATCTTGTCAGTGACCAAACAGAAGTGAAAACAAAAATTCAGTGGAAAAACAAACTGTGAAGCATCAGCAGCTATGTTTCAAGAAAAAATAGACAAAGCCATGTGGAGAAGCATGCATGTCTCCCTGGTTTTACAGTTCCTTGGGGAGAAGAAACACTTGTTATATTGGCCCACAGCAACTCCTGATAATGTGGGTGAAAAAAGCTTGACCATAATTCAAAGCAAACCAGCACAGATGATGGGAAACTGTCACATGCAGATCTGGATATTGACCCCAGTATTTAAGAAGATATTTCACTTGCTGAAGAACTCGGAAAAGAAGAAAAAACAAAAAACAATAAACATATTTTTTACTGTATTCCCTCTGCCATCACTCCCTACTTGTGCACAGGTTGTAAGGGGCTCAACAATAAGAGCTTCATGTGAATGTGTGATTGGAAACCCTCCTGAGACTGCCAGTGCCTGAGCAGGTGAATGCTGGGCACTCACTCTCCTCTAACACAAGAAGACTAATGGCACAGCAACATATTTGCTGCAAACATTAGAATGTAAAATAAGCAGGCATTTGAATACTAGCAAAATAACTTAAGATACCAATAATATATCCAAGTGAATATTAATGATGATGCTTCTTGTGACAATGGCAACCTGTACTAAAAATAATGCTCTCTCTTCCCTCTTGCAAAGCTGTCAGCAGTTATACTGAAATTTCAGCATGTAACAGAAGTTGTATTTTTGTATTCTCAGAGGCGTGAAAATTAGGAAAATAATAAGAATCAGAAGATAATGTGAAACACCAATAATATCTGAGCCTAAAATAGTGTTTTGTATTGTGAAAATGATGTACAGATATTACTTAATTCTAGGAGCACTTTCATAAGCAAGCACATATTTTCTTTCACAATTTCAGATGGAAAATGGGTGAAGGGAACTGTTCTTTTGAAGTTGGACAGAGACACCAAAGATCTCAACTCACATCTTTTTAAATCTCCCGATCAGATGTGTATTAACCAACAGAATGCATTCATTCTATTATCTTGTATTTTAAGACTTCACAGGGAAGGAAAGGTTTGCTTGCTTTTAGTAGTCTTCTGATGTAGTTGGTTGGGCTTGGGTTTTTTTAAGTGATTATCTGCCATTTGCTTTTATTCCTGTAGATTCTATCAGTGGTGTTAGTCACCTCTTCCATTCTGTCCATATACCCTACTAAGTTTACCGTGAATGGATAGGCAGATTATTTAACTTACAAAAGGTATGGACTATTCCCAAGATGAGAAGGGAGGGAAAGGCTGCAAGGCCCTTTATTAATGATCTATGCATTATTTATCCCTTTGCTGAAACCTGTCCAAACTGTTCACTAAGATCCAATGAAATTTTAAGGCATTCTGAGAAAGGGTAAAGCAGACCATGAAGAGGAAAAAACGGTAAGGTTTCTACAGTCATGAAAGAATACACGAAGAATACAGAACAGTGAAAGGGGATTAAGAAAGAATTTACTTAAGAGAAGAATAATTAAAAAGTTGACATGTGCCAAAGCTGGAACTGCAGCTTATCTGAACAGTCTTAGGCTCCTATAAATAAACAACCAGGCAAACAAACTAAATCTACTTCTGGCGAGTCCCTAATCCCCTAATTACCTGAAAGAAATCTGTTCACTCCCTGGAAGTTCATTTAATAGCAGAATGTGTACTTTTTGGTATAAAAGCATATTTAAAAAATCTTGGAGTTACAAGAGTAAGTCTGAACACGACTGATGGAACACAGTGTGTAATGTATTGTCTGAATGGAAGATGATCATAAGCAACTTGTTTCAGGTACTGAAACAGATACTTCAGCCATCCAGGCTGAAGAAAAGCAATTTTGTCATTTCTCAGAACCTCAGGAGTTCCCCAAAATAAGAAAAGCTTCATTTCTCTTGTCATTTCTCCCTCTTTCACCTCCTTTAAAGTTTCATTCAAAGTAAAACTCAAAGCTAAAACAATCTCTCAGGGGGTTAAGAAATTCTATGATTTCATCAGTCAAAATGGCAGAGCTCTGTAATCCCAACCAAGCAGACTGAGCTCATAATTTGAATGCTCTGAGGTCAACTAAACAGAACCTGTAACCATGTGGATAACTTAGCTGAACTGAGGTCTAATTTTATGGCCAGTGTAGTCCTTTGTCCAGTGGTCAGTCTGAACTGTGGATCTGATTTTGAGTAATTGCAGGATTTCATAGTCCTATGCTGTGTCTGCACTTTTCTTTCTACTGAAATTCAAGTGCTAAAGAAGACAAGTACCATCAGTTTATCCCTCCACTAAGTGCTATTTTGTAAGGATTTTTGTTCTTTCAATGTTTTCCACTTGCTTAGGTCCAGATTCTGCTGCTAATAGCTACATTTCGCATATTGCCACATGGTACAACCAGCAGCATCACCAGAAACATGGCAACTAAACTGTTCTTATAACAAATGCTTTGCAACACTAGATTTTAAAAATTAGACTGGGCCCTTACAAATTTCAAAACACATGTTAAAGGCTTTCTACTTTTATTGCAGTTTTCTTCCATGAATTATGTGTTTGGGCTAATTAAAAGGGCTCCTAAAAACAAAAATAAAAATGTGCTTCCATACAGTAAAAAAGCAGCTGAAAGCTTCCAGAAGAAACATTTTTCTCAGTGATGATTACAGAAATGAATATATCACACACAATTTTTCAAGATCAGAAGAACAAACCAAGAACCTCTTTTTTTTTTTTCTTATGGAAAACTTTCAAGTCTAACTCAGAAATCTAGGAATATTTTGATTAAAGCCTACTCCACATTTCAAGCAGTCTGAACATGGAAATTCAAGGATAACTGCTGAAAGTAGAAAACTATGCTGTAGAATATCTTTGATGCTTAAACAGTCAATAAGGGTACAAGCCTCTTTAAGCTATTTAATTGCAAATTGCAAAAACTGCTTAATATCATTGCTATATATAGTAAGTTGTTTTATGCATAAATATGTCAAGGTCATTTGGTGCCATATAAGAAGCCATTTCAGTATAAACGTTATTAATTGGGGGATTAATCAGTCATACAGCAATGCTTAAGTAACTTCTTCACAAACCTTGCAAATTCAAGGGTCACCTCTCTAAATATTTAAAAAGGACAATTACTTCTTTCCTCAGTTTATAAATCTCTCAAGGACACTAACTTGGGTCCCAGCTCTCAACTTATGAGGAATTTCTGCCTGCACAGAGGAAATCACTTCATACCTTTCAAGTACCAAATAAAACAGTGGCTCTTACTAGCACTCTCTGTCCTCAGTAGGTTATTCCTTTCACTTTACTAATCAGAAGCACTTACTATGGTTTCATAAAGCTGAAGTACATTCACCATTACCCACTTTAGCTTAGCCATGACAAACTAAGAAGGATCAAGTGTGGAAAAGCACCTTTAAAGCAATGTACTGTTTCCAGGTGAAAAGTCTTTATATAAACAAAATGATAATTAATTACAGAAAAGGACTATCTTAGTTTAACTACTCTAGAAGAATGTCACTATGTGAGACAGTCCTGTTTAATGGTGCAATTACAATGAGAAAAAAACCCACTGTGACTAAAATAATAAAGACACACTACTAAGTGATTTAAGAAATGACTGAAAGTTGACCTACCCTTTATGTTTTGCTAGTATGTGACATTTTGCAGCAAAGAAAAAAAACCAAACAAACCAACCCCAAGAACATGATGTGAACAGAAGTCTCTAGAAATGAATGAGAACCTTTGGACTTCAAAAACATTTGATTCCTATTTCTACCAGAAATAATTCAACCTCTTATTTCTTTCCAAAGGCTACTGAAATTGGAACAATAAAACCAGCACAGATGTTAATCACTAGTGTTAACATCCAAATCCTAAGTACTGAGCTAACACACTCTGTAAGATACTAGTTTAAAATGTAATCCAAAATAAATTACTCTTCTGATTACTGAGGTTTGTGTGCATCTTTTTTTAAAGCTTGGTATGTTTTTCAGTTTTCACTTTACATTGGGACATCTGATAATGCTGTGGGAGAGAACAACTTTTTGGGTCAGAGAAGATGAAAAAAAGGAAGAAATATTTAAGCTGGACATACTGCATTTTTAAAATGTAATATGTGAAATTTTAAGATTTTGATACATCATTTCATAACCACAGTCACTAAAGACTTACATGAAACTAATTAGAGTAAAATGAATAGGCTTTAAATTAAAACATAAAATTAGCAATTATGGATGTAATTAAAGTAAAATCTGAAAAGATGTGTATTTTTAAATTTTGGAAATTCATCAAAAGCCTATTGTCTTTCCAGATTCCTATCATGTTTGCCACTAACACAAAATGGAGATGAAGAAAACAATATTTGGTCACAAAACAAGCAGAGGAGCTCTACCTTTTAAAACTAAAATGTAGCAGATATTAGAAATAACGTGCATTGAAACACCATTCATCTGCTTTTTTATCTTCACTAGATCAACCTTCTCCAGCTGGAAAGCACAGACTCAATTTAATTATTTAGAGATTGAGATGAAGCCCAGACATTTTCATGTTTTCTCATGATGCTAACAGACCTTGGGTTGGTTCCTTTGGAAATGTTAAGTCACAGGATTTCACTTCACTCAGAAGTGAGTCATTGGGTAAAAGGCATAGTTTATAAACATTGGCAGCATCTACCCATATGGAACAGAAAACCCTTTCAGAAATTGAAAAGGCTTAATATAACAGTAATACTTTCACACTTCGATATAATACTTTTATATACTATTTATATATGCACGTGTATATATCTATAAAAGTTCATACACACACTGTAGGTACTATCACCTTCTTACTGCTTCTTAAGACTGTGCAGCTGAAAGCATCATTTAATTAGCACTCAGCAAAATCTGTCAAATTGTTACTCCTCAATCATTTTTTTCCTACTGTTTACTCTTGCCTAACACCACAACAGCTTCAAGACACATACAAAGGCTCTAGTTTCCAAAATGGTCTATTTCTGTTCCCTTTTCCATACCCTATCTATAGCAAATGCAAATCCATGACTCTTTTATAGGTGGCTTTAAATAATGTCCTCCTTTCCCATCATGCAGCTGAGGACAAGACAAAGGGCAGGAAAGCAAAGTATGGACTCCTACCATCAGGTACAGCTGGTGAGTCACTTTTTTCATGTAAGACTCATGTAAAATGGGGCAACTGACCCAAACTTGTGCTGTTACATTTTCTAGGTGGGAAGACACAGTACTTATGAAAACTAATACCTAGATGGGACAAGTGCTCCAGGTATTGGGCTTTTTTGGTTTTATGACTATGATCCTTTTTTAAGATCCACACCTGAACTCAACATGCTAATTCATCTGCTGTTTTAGACAGGAACTTCACCACATACTGCATAACCTAAAAGACAAGCAATACTGGCAGCATGAGTCTGCTCTTGGCATGCTTTCTTATGTGACACCATGACTGACATAAAGAACCTTTTTACTCTGAGGTGGTTATGTTGTTTTGGGTTGTGTGTTTCCTCCCCTGCCCATTTCACATCTACTTTTTATAGTACTTGCTGAGTCACAGCAAGACCAACCACTTGGATAAATTGGATCATAGCCAGTAGAACCCATCTCACAGCTGCTCTCTACCTCTACAACAGAAACATCCCTCATTATAAGAGGTTAAAATAAGCTATCAGTAAAAGTCCCGCACTTTTGTCTGGAAAAGAGCTGCTGGCAGAAAAGGCCAGTAGCAATAAAATCAGACTAATGACATTACAGCATCAGTGGTCAGTGAGGAAATAGAATCAAACCACTGCTTTACATTTAATTAGTGTTAGAGAGAAGAAAATATTTGTCAAATATTCAGTGTTTGTACATCACCTGAGCTCCACTAAGCCT
This sequence comes from Bucco capensis, assembly GCA_013396975.1. NCBI lineage: Eukaryota > Metazoa > Chordata > Aves > Piciformes > Bucconidae > Bucco > Bucco capensis. The sequence goes on from VWZO01009804.1 coordinate 453,733, forward strand.
TACTTATTGACTTTGACTGAAAATATAAGTCTCTTTCTGTGGAAAAGAAACGCCATATACACTGATCTGGAAGAGAGATGAAGTTGTTTATACACTTATTAGTATCCTGTATATCCTGTCCAGAGTTTCCTTTCAATGCAGTGCCACATGGACATATACCAGCCTACTCTGAGCAGGTCAGCAATTTTTACACAGAAAATCCTATCCCCTGGTCCTGGATGTGGAATCTTCATTGCAGCCAAGAAGCTGTACTGCCTAGGTATGAAGCAACACATTATTTCTCTATGCACTGTACAGACACAGGAATAACCTTAATAGTCATTCTTATTGCTAAAGCACTAGTCATTTTGCATGTGATACAAGTAAAGCAGAGAGATAGCAAGTAAATCATCTAGCCACAGGCAGAGCCCAGAGTAGAAAAGAGATCTGCAAGTCCCAATCGGTTGCTGCCACTTCTAGACCATATTTTCATCTTCTTAATGGTCCACTATTGATCCCTATATAGAGCACCTTTCATGATCCACATGTCTTGAGCAGAAAAGACAAAATCAGATGATCTTCACTAGCATGAAGGCACTCCATTGTCTCTGACTGATCTCCTAAGACTAAAACAATGTTCAAAACAATCCAGCACAAGGCACTACAGCAGAGGAAAAAAATAATCAATCTTCTATTCTTCCAAGGGTTCACAATACTTCTTTTTGCTTATAGAGAAAATACTTACAGAGAATGTCTAGAATTGCATCACTACTATTTGGCTGAAAGCTAGGAAGAGGCAAAAAACCTGACCTTCAAAATGCCAGTTATAAAAAGAGACTGGTTTAGACCTTTGAAGTACCTTGTTGACCCACATAGGCTTCTGCGGTCTCAGCATTAGAGTAGCTTACCCACTCCACACAGGTTCTGTCAAGGCCATTCAAATTAGGTAGACAGAGAATGTCTGCTTTCTTAAAAGGAAAAGGCAGAGCTGCAATTCTCTGTGTATATAGAAGTCCCAGTGAATTCCTCAAAATCAAATTTTGAATACTTATGTGCACAGATCTCTTACAGGCTCTTTAGCATTAGCTAGGAATGCTTTTCTTTACTTAGGACTGCACAACCTAGTGAAACACAAGTGCTTTTCATCAGTTAGGTTGTTAGATTTTTATTTTTTTTTTATGTCTGATATTAATTGCTAACTGAAGCCATCTTAACATCATAGTTTGAAATCAGATTTTGATGTTTGAGGTTTGATTGCAAAATTGTCACAAATGACATTGGCTGACGCCATTTCCCACTGTCGATTGCTAAGAGGCTTGCACAGAATACGAAACTCAAGTTCTCCCCTTTCGATTGGAGGGAGCTGAAACTGTATCTCCCACTATAACAATCTGGCTCTTTCATAGGCTTGGGTAAGGTGCTCCCAGTTTCTCTCACTGATGCTGTTCTTCAAACAAATAGGCTTGAATATTTTAAAGAAAAAGGACTGCATGTCTGCTGTTCATCTTCCATTCTTTTTAAAGTGACTATGGATTTGGTCTCTGCACTTGTCTTTGGGCATCCTGTTCACCCAGAGATGAAAGACTGCAACCCACTCATAGTCTGAAACCTCTGTGTATTCATTTCTGAAGAGCTTTAGTTTTACTTGTTTTTGTTTTCCATGCATTCTTTTTTCTAATCATTGATCTGAGTCCTTCCCTCTGTGCATAATCCTTACTTGAAGAGAAAAAAAAAAGTTTTGGTGCTTTCTTTATTGTGCATTTTATTCTTCTACTGTGAATCAATATGTTTTGCTCTAAGGCATTTTCCTTCACATTCTTTTAACCTGCAACAAGCTGAATGTTCATCAGTAGCTCTGGGATACAGCAAAGAGAACAAAACAAAACACAGGGATATGCACTGCTTCCTTTAGGAATGAGGAAACAAATCCAATAAACGACTTAGACATCTTTAATCTAACTTTCCAATGACTGTGTCACAGTGCACAAACAGCATTCAGGGTACCCTGCCCTGCAAATTGGCAGATTTCATGATCCCACTGACACTACAAACTAAGCAAGAAGCAGCCTGAAGTTGCAGACTGATCATACAGCTGCCAAAAGTTCACCAGTACAAGTATGCAAAAAATGGTGTTGATCCTTGTCACATTGCAGCGTGAGGGACCTCGAAATGACATAATCTACCAGTCACAGCAGACTCCTTGTAAGGCACCCATCTATTCCTGTTTGCCCAAGACTAGATAACATCCATTCTTACCATTTTGTAGTGAAACTCAGCAAAGAGTGGAAGAGTTGGCAGTGATACTGACCTTAACTCCCCTTCCATAAGCCATAACCTAGAGTTCTGGGAATTCACAGCAAGGAAAGGCCAAGCTCTTGCTTCAATCTTGCTCCTCTGCTAGAGGGAGACTTAACTCTATACCTACCGAGGGAAAAAACACCCCTTGCAGTACACTGAATAAGGAGTTAGGAAGTGCAGCACAGTGAAAATAAATCAAGGCTTGCAAAGCAGAGGAAGAAGTGCAACTTCATACTTGAGAACTCACATGACAGAAGTCACATTAATACCTTTTCCTTGGACTGCCCACATGCATCATCCAACAACTGATTACCTGGGAACCTAAGGCAAAGCCATAACGGCAGTCATCACAAAACCACAGAATGTTAGGGGTTAGAAGTCAGGTCTCTTAGACACTAAAAATCAAGGACTAATCAGTGTGTCAATGCTCTTTTCCCTGCAGCACCATTCCAGGCCGCAATCTCACTAAAGTCCTTCAAGCCTCTTCTCCAGTGGTCTAACTGAGGTCAGTTCCATGCTTACCTTCCAGAAGTCTCTAATAATGACATTACTCAATATTCATTTTCCCCAGTAAAAGTGTGATGGACTTATTACATAAATTTTACAAACAGCTTACCTGAAAAAAAAATACTTTGAAGTCTACAGCATTTCCAGCAAAATCCTTTCATCATGCAGTTTGCTTTCTACTTCATAATTAAAACAACTTTAAAAATAATTTGCTGGTTTTTATATTTAAGTCTTCTTAACTCTTATCTTCTTTGTGAGTAATAACAGCCTTCCATTTATATAGCATTATTATATGAGAAGTTTCACATTAAAAAACATGAACTTTCCACAACTGCACAGGCATTTTTTTGTCCATATAACTCATACAGGAAATTAAGTTTTCATATAGAAATTCAGTATGTCCCCAAAATGCTGGTGAGGACAATTCTAACACTGATAAAAGGAAGTTAGGAAGTTTTACTTCAGACAGAGAGAACACTCAGTAGTGTCTTGAACCACCCAACTTTAAGAGGTCCTTGTCTGCTGGATACTTGTGAATAATGTTCCAAGTATTACATTTCTTATGGCTATTATGGTTGATTTCATTGAAGTTATGATTACGTATAAACGTGTGTTTGTGTCTATGTGTAATAAGTGAAGGAGAAATGGGAAAGAGAGGAAGAAAACATGACATGTGATATGAACTATCTTCTGTACTAGCTGTAGAAAAATAAATCTTCTTTCTCATGCTAATGCCTTCGGGATGTCAGGCTGACCATAGACCAATATATGATACAGTGGATGCATAAATGTGGGTGTTTCTCCTTTAATATAAAATGAAAAAAAAAGATGATCTATAAAGATTAAGAAAAAAGGAAGACTCTAGTAAATGCTACTTTTGACATAAAAAGGTGCAATATGCATTACAAGAATATCACCTTTATGATGACATAGGTCATCTAGCAGAACCTTGCATTGCGACAACTGAAGTTTAATGTTTGACTATGTCATTTGACACTCCAAAAGGCTCAATAAGCAACCACCACCCTTCCCATCAGCAGTATATAAGTTTCATTGAATGTTTTTTCACCAAAGATTTTTTTTGAGGCTCAGACAAGAACTTTCACTGCACAAGAGCAACTAATGCAGCAGCACCACTTTGAAAAGTTTCCAGATGACTCTCTTGAATTCAGGTCTGCCATATGGATCTGATCCTAAAATTTCTGATGACTTCCAAATAGCTCTACAATACCATACTGATGGGAAATAGTACAGACAGGTAGATGGACAGAAAAATGGCCCTGTATTTCAGACAACAAGTTATTCAAACTATTTATGGATCCTTAAATCTTTTGGCTTACTGTCTCCATCCTTTTGCTGAAAAGACCTTATTTTCCCTTCATCCAGTTTCATTGGGGAGTACATACTAGTGACAGATCAAAACACTCAGAAGAGATTTTTGAGGCTTTCCAGAATAGGTGAAACATACCATGAGGAGATGTTGCAGAGGGTACTACCTTCCGCATGGACACCTATCCCTTTTAGCATTGCACTCATCAGTTGTATGAGGAAGGAACACAAGAAATGTTTTTGTGCCAGGAGGCTGGCAGCAGTCCCCAGAGGCTTCTCCAACAGGTTCATCACTGTGGCTAGGCTTTGTGAACGAAGATCCAGGGAGGGCTCCATCCATGCTCCTCATCAGCGCNATTGTGACCACAAAGGAGGAGGAAAAGAAGATGTGAAGAGAAGCATTTGAATCTCCAGGCACACACTTACATCCTAGTGGGCAGGGCATCTGCCAAGCCTCTGACAAAGAGTAATGCTACAATGAGGTGGGTCAGCAAGACCAGGACATCTGAGATTCCACCAGGAACATATGACTGTAACAACTTCTTATGACCGTCCCATGCCATTGCCTTCACATACATTCTAACATTATTATATATATGTAGTGAGGCACTACACATCTATGAAAATTCCAGAGTATTCAACATGAAAATACTCTTTGCTATCACTTTTCAGTATTAATAAGAGTATTTTTGATCTCCTAAATTGATAGCAGAACTTGGCATGAACTGGCTGGTATACTTCAGGGACTTTTTTAACCTGAGGGATGAAAGCAAAGTATTTGAGCATGCTCAAATTTCAGAGCTGCTCTACATTTTTACAAGAAGCAGCTTGAGCCCATCCAACTGCAGCCCCCTTAGTGCTGCAATAGCCTTCAAAAGCTATTTGAGGGGCAAGAATTCTAAGGGATTACCCTTTGATTTCTCTTAAAAACGGATGGGATACATGAATAGTTTATATCTTATCCTCTTCTATCATCTTGTGTGTTCAACTTGAATGGCAGTTTTCTTCTTGCATACTGCAAATATAAACGCTATGAGTATATAAATCTCCATATACTGTGCAATACCTAGTTATTGACTTTGCAAAACTAATAAATTCTGTTTCTTAAAATCTACCCAAAATGCTAGCACTCAAATGACAAGCAGTAGAGACTACTAGGAATAAACTATATTAAATATCATCTAGTTAGGCATAATGAAATAGACATTCAGAAACAGACCATTCCAAGGGCTTCCTTTAAAAATGCTCCACTCATAAAATGGGTAAAGTCTAAACTGAGAACAAGGTAACATAAAGATTCAGATAAAATTCTTTCCAAGAGAGATTCACTACCAACAAGCCATCACTATAATCTGTAATTTGTAAAGGGTGATTTTACCAATAGGTCAGTTTACTGATTTGAAACTAAACCTTCTGCACTCTTGAAATCAGAAGCTCATTTTTAAATGAACTAAACCTTACTTATCATCCTTCTCCAAAAAACCTCTTTCAAAACAGAGGAGAGGAAGATTTGACTGGATAAATGATTCCGTTACCCAAGAATAAACACCATACAAAGTTATTTATATTATCTTGCCTACACAACAGATAGAACATTTTCCTTCTATATAATAGCATACTCTGCATTTACAGAACAGAGATATTATATGTTATGACAGAGCTGTTTTATCCTGTTCAAAAAATGACATGCATCAATGGAAAAATATCAAAAGAGCACAAGGAGGAGATTTTTTATTATTACAGACATGGTAGTCTGTCATAAATTAGCAAGGCCATTATCAGCCAGAGCACCAATATGTGCTCCCTGACAAGAGCTCATTTCAGAAGCTGTGACATCTTGATTAATGAAATATACTAGCACTGCATTTTACATGCTATATATCTTTAGAAAAGTATATCACCTTGGACAGGATTTCATCCTAGTTCTTCGTAGCTGACATTAAGGAACTGGGTATATGCCTTAGTTAAACACTTGACTGTGACTACTAATTATGGCTCAAATTAAGACAAGGAGTAAAAAGTCAAACAAACGCTTTTTGGAAGAAAGAGTTTCTCATTTTTATACTATGGAAGTAAATGCACAAACATTCAGTAAGCTTAAGGCATTAATAAAAGAGTATGTTTCCAGAAGCTAAAACAATTCAATTGATTGCTTTAAGCAGTGCTCATGCTTGCAAATTTTCTTGGATGCTGTTTGCTGGAAACTTTTTTATAGGTGATCTGTTTCTGCAAGAGCTTCATTTTTTTCATCTTTCATACAAAAGCAAGTCAGGGCCTTATGAGAAAAGCTGCATCAGAGATCCGAGACATAACACAACTGAGTCACAAACACATCATGTGTCTTGTAATGCCTACATTAAATCTGGAATTACTGCTCTGCTTTACAAAGGTGGCTGTGCTTGAGCTGCAGAGACAAAAACAGGTCAACCACAAGAGATAGCTGTCATTTTTTAAAGACTATAGAAAGAGATGTTTAAAAAAGATATTTCCTCTTTACCTGCCACACATCCTGGGAAAAAAAATGCTGCTACATTCCCACATCAGGAATAACTGACAAGGAATAAGAAACAACGTGCCCAACACCACATATGAATTTTAGCTCAATAAAACCAGCCAGAAGTAGAATTCCATAAATTTAACTGCTTCCAACATCCCAGACCAAGTCCCTGATCCTCCTTTCACAGCAACAGCATGATATCACATTATCACAGTATAGATTAGGGGTTGGAAGGGACCTAGAAAGATCATCTAGTCCAACCCCCCTGCCAGAGCAGGATCACCTAGACCAGGTCACACAGGAATGTGTCTAGGCAGCTCTTGAATGTCTCCAGAGAAGGAGACTCCACAGCCCTCCTGGGCAGCCTGTTCCAGTGCTCTGGCACCCTTACTGTAAAGAAGTTTTTCCTCAAGTTAATACTAAATCTCCTGTGGTCCCACTTGCTCCCATTCCCTCTTGTCCTAACATTGGATGACATTGAGAAGAGCCTGGCCCTCTCCTCTTGACACTCACCCTTAACATATTTGTAAGCATTAATGAGGTCTCCTCTCAGTCTCCTCTTCTCCAGGCTGAAGAGACCCAGTTCTCTTAGCCTGTCCTCATAGGGCACATGCTCCACTCCTTTAATAATCTTGGTGGCCCTGTGCTGGACTCTCTCCAGCAGCTCCCTATCCTTCT